>JAQFVV010006246.1:6797330-6820459 GCA_028023455.1 Epiperipatus broadwayi | reverse complement strand
GTCGAGCATATCTCAAATCTTTTCACACACAATCAAACCGTAGTTTATTTATTCTTTGATAACATATCTTTGAAGTAGATTTAGTTAATTTTAATTTTCATTTAGTTACTTTATTAATTATGTCAACATCGTGCCGTAAGTCACGATGTTTCTTATTTCACCTTAGTTAAGATAGATGTAAGAGCGGGCGGGTCTATAATCAGTCAAAATAAACGTCAATTAATTATGTTCTATACGATAAAGCGGGGGGATGAACTTGTAAGCCTTGTGTTCGGGGCGTAAGCGAACAACCTCATAGGTCAGTGATAACCAATAAATGATCCTTATGCCGTGATCGACTTATTAGAAAACCGTGCTGATTTTCATTAGCAGACAATGCGTCTTCTCCGGGAGGAGTCGTCCTATAAACAATTATGCAACAACCTTGAGACACCTTATTGGTCCATGCTGGGAGTGTTGAGCTAGTGGGTGGGATTAGACTTCGAAATCATTTTGACATGATGTAAGGTGATGCGAGTAGTTAAAATCAACTTAAATAATCGTATCTGGCGCCCCCTTATGTGGATCGTGAATAACTGTCGATGTAAGAAAATAAATAAAGCCTTACGCTATGTCATGTTTGTTTCGAAGCCTGTAATCTCGGGGATAGTGAGAAGGGTGGCGGTTGCAATATATACTATTAACCCAATCATACGACCCAGTCATTCTGATACATATATATATATAACATCAGTATACACATTCACGAAAGAGTGCAACTATGTGTCAGAGTTGTATTTATTAAATAATTTAATATATTTTTTATAATTCTTTTTTTAAGTTGGGACAAAGTGCATATTTCTTAATTTATTATTATATGTTTATTTAATATATAGAGATAAAGTCATAGTTACATTATTTGAGGGTGAACATTTGCATATTTAAGATGGATGATCTGTAAGCTTACAGTATTACAGTGGCAATTGTCCTAGGGAGAATTGTTGGTCTGGAAGATGATGAAAGCTTCTATAACATTTACACATATGATAATCCATCCTAGAGGTTAGATAGGTGATTCCAGAGTTGAGTGCATGGAAATTCTTGCTGTTTGGAGTTCCATGATCATTTCACTTGCTTGAAATAGATGGCTGAATTCTCCATAGATAAAAGTCAGGCAGGTCACAAAATAGCTGTACACTGGGCTGGTTTAACTAATCCACATGATTCTTTTACTTCGGCATTTTGATGGAGTCCATTATTAAATTTTAGTAATTAATAAAATCATTTCATTAAAATTTACTTTCCGCACTTTTTTCTCTATAATGGTCACTTTTCCGAATCACTACAAAATCAAAAAAATATATATAGTTCTTTTCTTTTTTCTCTCTTTCACCTCACCTTTTTTGTCTATCCATACCACCAATGACCATTATCTCCAGAATGCTTATAACAGTATCAGGTTTTTTTTGTCCCAAAATACTTAGTGGCCAGTTCTTGAGATTCTGACAGCAAACGTAACAAAATACTTAGGCCAGTTCTTGAGATTCTGACGGCAAATGTAATTAACAGAAATCACCCATGGCACAACTTGCAACTCTTTTTATTGCTCTCCCGCCTTATATATTTAATTTGCTTTTATTAATAAAGATGTGCTAATAATGACATTATTTCAATAACCATAACTTACTGAAATAAACAACAAAACATATAAAATAAAAATATAAAAATACAACTCTGCAAATAACCGCCCCTCTTTATCTACACATACAAATCTATCTGTTAGTAATTAATTCTACGCAACATTACAACATGTGTAATAAATATATATGTATACGTTCACACCTTTACTCACACTTTTGTAACAGGGTTCAAATATATATCTATAAATTTTTTTGGATCTATTAATTTAATCCATAATAACTGCATTAAACTCTTTTGTAATCATTACTGCCTTTTACTTCCTTTGTAGCCATATGTGAATCCAACTATCATCTCATCAAGACTATAAAAGGGCTGATAAAAATATCAGCTGCAGTCTGGATAGAGATTTTTGAAAAGAGCAGTTGGCAACATATAGCTAAGTACATAGTTGGTTTATATTTTGTTGCAGCTTGTTGAAGTTTGCAGCAGTTGGCATTAGCTAGACAGAGATGGCTGGCAGATTTATATTGAACTCCCATGAGATGTAGCTGAAGTCAAGGCAGGAAATCCAGTAACAGTCTACTGATTCATGATAGTGGAGTTTGAATTCACTTTGGGGGAAATGGGTCATCCAGTGGTAAAATGATTAGTTACAAATGTGTTCTACAAAACAGCTGCTTGCCTGAAACAATCCTAGACAGAAGGCAGACCAACTATAGACCAACATTTTACATGGATTATATTTTTCCTGATGATGACAATTAACCAAACCAAACTCACCAGGAAAAATCTTCCAGCTTGCCCAGGGAACCTCAGCTTGCTGAAGAATTAATTACATGTATCTGATGAATCTAAAGGCAAAGAAGCATAGATAAACATATATACAGCTTGTGGTGAATAGCATTATACATGATAATGAAATTTTGAATAATATCCTTAGTAAAATGACATTTTTATAACTGATATATATAATGATATTAGTTTAAAATCATTTATTAAAAAAGAAAGAAAGAATTTTACTTTATATTTATAATTTAGAGAGAGAAAAAAACGTTATAATTAACAGTTAAGAAAAAGATTTCCAAAAATCTTTTAGACTAGAAAAAAGAAAGAATTTTAAATCAATGAACAATCAAGTCAAAAATTTCATAGTACTTATTTTAAAGAAAAAATGAAACTATATCAACCAAAGTAAAACTTACCATAAAAAAATATGTGAATGTTATAATATAATTTTAACAAAGAATTTACTTGTGAAAATGTATATTTGAATAACTTTATTATTGTAACAAATTAAAATAGCTGAATGTCAGTCTGCATATGTATATGCACACATGTATATATAAATTTTAAACCTTATTTTGATGTTTATTAAAAAAAAATACATTTTATAAATTTTAACATTTTTTATTGTATTTTATATAATAATTCAAATATGTTATGTAAATACATTAATATATTTCACTGGTATGCAGTTTAAATAAACCTAGTGTAAAGTATTTGTATAATTAAAAATATAAGTTAAAAAGTTTAACCATTTATTATTTTTATATAGCAAGTTAAATATGTTCAGAAATTTCATGCACACACATGTATGTGTGCGTATATCTGTCAGTTGTATTGCAAATATTAGTGCTTGTCAAGTGTAACACATGTAAAATTTAGTCATTTTTATATATAATTATTTTGTATTAATTGAAATGTTTTCATTGTATATTTTTCAAAATCAGAAGCCTTATTCTATTAGACCTTAATTTCATTTTTTAAACTTATTCAATTGTAAAAATTATTCCAGTGACTTAATTGTAAATAGTTATAAAATATTAAGTAAATCATCTCTTAGTCATCATAACAGTAGTAGAGTTTGTATTCTCTGAGCTACATTCAAGTATAATGGATGAATATATGAAAGTGGATGTGTATTCAGTTCTTTTGGGTATCAAGAGATTATCAATCATCATCATCATTTTTTTGGCACAAAAGAGAATACTTTTTAAAACCCATGCACTATCTTTTATTTTAGTTTAATCTTATTAAAAGTTTAAGTTTATAGTTTGCCAGTACAAGTGGCCTGAGCATTGATGATGATCAGCATGTTTTTAATATCCCAGCATTATTATTTAGATTTTTCTGGTTATGTATTCTGATGGATTTGCACTTAGTTTGTGCCTCCAAATTAATAGTTAAATAATTGTCCCAAGCTGGTAAAGGCTCAATAATTAGCCTGATCTACAGCATTTCCAATCCAGTGATACGGTTGACTGTTTATATATTGTGTTGATGTATTATTGATCATTCATGATGATGAATGGTTATTTCTTTTATTACTTTTATAATTGTTAATGCTGGTTGTTGTATGGTTAATTATGCTTTTAGTTGCTCTTCTGATCTCTCAGAAATTTTTGATCTCATTTGTAATATCTTTCTTATATACATTTATTATTATTACACATTACTTTAATAATTAATTTGATATTTGTATTTATATCTTGAAATGGGGGTTGATGATGATTTTGCTATCACTCCAGGTATGATTTTGATCAGCCTTCTTTTTTGCGACAATTTCCACTCTCCTGTTACAATATATATTTCAAATAATTTCATTTTTGTGTCACCAATTGGGCAGTGGATAATTCCTATCTGTTGGTGCAATTTATTAATGATCATGGAGAAGAAGCTCATTTCTTCACAACATGTTTCTTTATTTCTCAGATGATATCATGCTGCAGATATAAATTCCTGTCAGCATGATTGTGATATGCTAACAATCTCATTTTGCATTGCCCACATCTATATATCAGTGAGCTAGCATTGTTTTAAACGCTAGACTTTAGCCAAAGTTAAAAAGGATTGGATTGGTTATATGCGTAATCTATGTAGCGTATTTACGCTTAGTAAAATATTAAAATTGTATTAAATCTTAAATGCATATCTGTGCATTTAATTTAAATCAAATATATTCACTAGTTAATTTAATTTTCTGAAATTTTCCTTTTAATGTGTGTGTATGTTATAATAAACTGTTTGTTTAATTAAATTTTTGGCAGTAACTTATTTTATATATTTTATTAATAATATTTTAATTAAGAATTAGAATTTTTAAATATACAGTGTGGTATTTTAAGTTCAGCTTCTCCCTGAACTAGTGATTGGGGTTTTTGATTTGATGAAGAGTAATATATGTATCTGCTGTCTTTATAAATTTTCTAGGTTTGAATAGTCTAGTGGTGTCTTGGCATGGCAGATAGGTTTGGGAGGTTCCATTGACTATTATACTTTAACCATGAGTACCCTGAGAATTGTAAGAATAAAGTTTATTAAAGAAAATAGTATTATTGATGTGTATAAGAAAGTTGAAAATGGTGTGATATTATAATAATAACTATAAATTTTTTTGATCAAATTTTTATTTATTTCTTTATCATCCATTTAAAGTTTTCTTAATGATAGCTGATGAATAACCATTCTTCAGGAGAGTTCTATGTAAAACATTTTCTTATTCCATAGTGTTAGTATAGATTCCCTTTTTGTACTTCTTTCATGATCAGATACACATGGTATTTCTGTAAATCATACTTTTGATTTTTTTCATGAGGAACTTGTCACAAAAATATTTTAGAATTTTTTTTTTTTTTTAATTCAATTGTGGATTTAATTAAAACTAATATGTCATTGATTTGTATTTAGACTTTCTAATAATGTTTCACCATATGGTTACACAACAATGCATCATTGACATAGCAAAGCCAGATTTTATTAGAGATGAAGTAGTGTTTATGGTGGTCTCAAGTTCTTCTGTGTAAATGTCATTGATTAAGAGTGACAGTTGTGACCCCACAATCATCCCTGGATTTTGTTGGAAGACTTCTGTGTTGTTTTCAAAGTATGTTATTGTTATGCAAAATGATAAAAGTTTGGTTGTATTATCAGTAGGGAAAGTTCCTCTTTTCTTTTCATTTTTTACAATCTTTAGTATTTCATCGCAGAGCACATTAAGAGTCTTACTAATAGAATATGGATAGAGCTACTTTATCATATAAAATTCACAATCATTCTTAATGTATATCAGTTTATAATCTTAGTGAAATTTATAATCAGTATTAATTATATTTTGAAATGAAAAGAGATAGCAAGCCATAGCAAATTAACAGTATTAACAGAAGAGACATTATAATAATTAATATTTTGCTGAGATATGACAGTAAATTTGCTTTAATATACTAAACAAATCTAAATGTGTACTTAATTATGTACCAACACGTATTTAAATCATTATTCTTTTACTCATCATTATTATTTCTGTTGTTACAATTTTAAATTCCAAAATGTTAAATATAATTATTATGAATAATTAATTATAATGCAGCTGCTTTCACCAGCACTTAACACTTAGAAATCTTTGGTGATAAATATTTGATTAATATCATAATTTATTTTTTATTTCAGTTTATTAATTAATGTGCAATATTTTAAAGTTAAGTAATTGCTTTTCCTCTGTTTTGATCCCAATAAATATTCATTGGAAGTCAGAAAAGATTTTTTTTATTATTCATTTTATTTTTGAAAAATTATGTGGAAGCTTTCAACTTCACATTTGATATAGAATTTATCTGTCTACTGAACTTTGAGAAAGATCATTAAATATTTCCTTCCCATTCGTATGTATTTATTTAAATAAAAAAAATAAATCTCCAAACAGTAATTGTTAGTTTCATTTATAATAATCAATATGCAGAAAAGATAACATGATCTCAGCACAATGGAGATTGAATATTAACAAAAAGCTCCGTGAATGACATCTGAACTATAAACAGTATCATATTAATAAATCAGTAGATGGATTTTATTTTAAGAGTATCAACCAGAAGATGAATTTATGGATGTAAAATATTATACATGTGTGTGTGTGTGTCTGTGATTGTGATAAAATAATATCAACATTTTAAACAATAATTTTTGGGGGGAGTTTATTGAATTTTAAAAGAATTTATTTGCCCTCTGAAAAGTACATTATGGAGAATTTAAATCTATAAATATAATGATATTTTTTCTTTGTATATCACATTATTCCTGATAATAAAATCAATTTTCAGCCAGTGTTGTTTGTATCTATCTTATCTCTGCATAGAGAGTACAGCATATTTTGGAAATTCAACTATTAAAATAGTGAAAATATTTCTTAATTGTAAATCTAAAAGATTTCAGTTATTTAAGTTGTAAATTGAATGTTATATATTGAGGTAAAAAATTTCTGCCTTTAATTTTTTATTTGTTTGTATGTGCTATTGTTGTTTGTTGGCTGACTAAATAAAATTATAAAATTGCACAAAAAATATAGTTTTTTATTCAGATTGATTTAGTTAAATTGACTATTTTGTTTTGATTCATATATAATTTGTTTTCTTAGAATGGGTTTTTGATATGGTGTAAATGTAAATTTATTTTAAAGATCTTAAATGTATCTATTTAATATTTAGTTATCCTATTTATATATATATATATAATTGAATTGCATTGATAATTGATTTGTTTTGATATTGTTAATTGGATTTTAAAAATTTGCTTTCTTTAATCATATTAATTTTGTTTAAACTATTGTAAATTCTGTTTTCATTTCTATTTTTATCATTTAGCATTGTAAAAGTAATTAAAAAAAGTAAATGATATTAATATTATATAGATTTGGCAATGCAGTAAGAAAGATAAGGGTACTTTGGTATTAGAGCTGTAACATGGAGCATGTATTAGACCTACTGTGCCTGTTTACATTCGTATCAATCTGCTGATAACTGTGTAATCTTGAGATCTGACTAAAATAACGTGTACATGGATTTTTTTTGGCAAAAAAAAACATGTACACAGATCTTGTACATATTTTTGGCAAGATTTATAAAGTTATCAGGGGTTTGATACAAATGTGAAAAGGGTGCACTAGATCTAATACATGCTCCATAATGCAGGACTAAAAATAATTAAAAGTAAAAACATAATAAACATATTTATCATTTTCAATAAGAAATGTATGATTTTGAACAAGACATTTGTGCGTTTTGCGATCTTAATGAAATGATGCCACTACAAAAAAAAATGTTTGTTTAAATATGCACTAAACAAACAATAAATGATTTTTGTTTTTAAATAACAAGCCATTCATGTATACTTGAGAGATTATTTTCTTTCAATTTGATGTCATTACACATTTATTGTGTGTGTAAAAATTCCTCCTGTCTCCCCTACATTGCAGCTCTAATACCAAAGTACCAGATAAGCTTATAATTTCTATTTTCATTGTATTTTTGTAAATTTTAATTGTCAATAGAAATTAAATGATAGTTTTTTAATTCATTTTTTAGTATTATATTTATATGGATATCAACTAAATTTGACTTTAGTTAACAAAAATGGTTATTTTGAAAAATTAGAGAATTATATTGTATTGAACATTAACCAGATGATACCTTTATTATCTAATGATATCTGAAAATATTAATTTGGATTGAATTGGATACTAGATCACAGGAGTTGAAACAAGTATTAAGTCTCATGCCCCTTCTATTCATTCATTTTTTAATTTGTGTTAGGTTAAATATTTCAATTCTTAACTATTTTCAGCATTTAGAAATTGAACATTAAACAGATGATGTTCCCCCCCTTATTAATCTGTATTAAATTGTGTTCTAAATCTCAGTAATTGAAAGAATTAATGTACCCACCCTCCATAATAGTCATTTTTTCATTTATATTAGATTAAATATTTCATTTGTTAATTACTTTCAGAATGCAATTTTTGATTTATTATTACTTTGTAAAGAAAAAACTTATAATTTCAAGTAATAACATCTGTTAATGATAGAGATTTCATGAAAAGTTAGAAGTAAAGAAAAATAATTCCAGTACTGGAGGGAAACTTTCACTTAGCTAACTTCATGAAATAATGTTAATTACGTTTAATGTTAATTATTTTTGCATATATATTGAAACCATAAGGAAAAAGCCAGTTACGATGGAGGCAATAATGTAAAAGTGCTGCTATCACGGTAACGTAACTGAACTGTAATACATGTCAAGTTTTTTATATTTCCGCATAAGCTAATACTATTCTATACTTTAATAATATATTCACATTTAATAAAATAATAAATCAATTTTTCAGAGTTATTTAATAATATGTATACTCTCAATCTTCTTATATTTTAATAATAATAAAAATTACATATAACGTTTCTTATTCTATAAGAACTAATCAAGAGCAACTTAATCTGTGTTTTAAAAACTAAAGCTAGAAATTTTAATACATATAAAATAAAATAAATGCATGGATGTAAAGTGATTTTATGCATTTTAGGATACAATAATGTAAAAGGGATTTTATGTACATCATCTTACCTAATACCTTTATAATTCAGATAACATTTATACAATAATGATGTATTTAATCCAAATAGATTTGTGTCATTTAATCTTAAATATAATCTTTATCTCCTAAATATGCAGCAATGATGTAGCTTTAATAACGACAAAAGAGAAGTGTTAAAAATTAACAATTACTTCATTATATAATTTAAAATAAATAATAAAAACGAATAATAACGAAGAAAATTATATAAAAGGTCTAATAATATTAATATTTGTTTCCTAAATCTAATTTGTGATATAAAAAATATATTATCATATAGTATTCTGAAGACCCTAGCATTAAATAGGAATAGGTTGTTTACTGTGTCAAAAAAAAAAATCCTCAATTCAAGTATTGGAGATTAATAATCATCATTCTAATGATCATGGTAAATGCTCTGTGTGCTTCTTAATTAGTTTGCTTCATTAACTAATTAATTAAAATCACTTAAAATAATGCTGGAGAAGTTTTCACTCTTTTAAAAAAAGTAAGTGCAATTATTGCTTAGTGTACCTAAATGATATTTACGATAAAAGGCTTATTTATTTCATCTCAAGATCTTTTACCGGATTCATTACATGTCTAGATTATTAGGCTGCCTTGTTAAGTATTATATAACTTTTAAAATATTAATTTTAGCATATAAGAATGATACATAAAATATTCCTTACAGATCTACTTAATGTCACTTAACTTATGAGATTGAAACTTAATAACCCATAAAACATATAATAATTGTAATGTAGCACAGTTTTATATAAGTTTAATGGTTCTTTACATTTATACAACCTAAATCTAAGGTAAATCCCATTTAATCCCATTCAATATTACTAATAATATTATTAAATAAAATATTACCTATACATTAGCATAGTAATAACTGATTGAAACTTTATTACACTACTAATAATAACTAACTAATTAAATAAGAAAGAAGAAATTATAAGGACGTGCATTAAGTAATCCTCCAATGGTTATGATGATTTAAAATGTATACCAATGGAATACGGATACTTGAAAAATATTTCTAAGTTCTTGAGAATTTACAAACACTTTTTAAATAACACATCAAAGATTATATAAAGCACAATTAATTTCACTTTGTAATATGCTATCTGTGGCACAATATCAAAATTAATAAATTTATTTAGCGTACTTGTTATTCCAAGGTAAGCTATATTTAACATGCTAATATTTGCTTTGATAATCCATGATTCATGAGTTTAATTTAAATATTTAGTTTTCATAATCCATTATCCATTTATTGGTATTTAATATTCAGCATTGATAATTCATAATGCATTTTTAAGCATTGGAGACAAATTTATACTTTATTATACACAGCAATTTAATCCATCTTAAAAGATGTTAAAGATATTATCTAAAGAATTTGCATTTATTTATAGATTTTTAATTCATGTTGCTAATAGTACTGATCCTATATACGATCAAGCAAATAGTTTATTATTCATAAACAGTGTGATTTCCATTAATTTTTGAATTAAAGTTAAATATTTTTCCAAGTGATGAAGTTTATGGACGCATGTTTGAATTGAAAAATTATTATTTAAAGTTTTCCTTCCATAATTAAAGATGAGATAACTTCACAATATTGAGACTTAATATGCACATTTTTTTTGAAGAGAACAATTATTTTACAATATTTTGAAAATAAATATCAGCAACTTATTTGAAGTTAATAAATATAACTTTTCCAAAATATATCAGTTCCAATTGAAAAAGTCCAGCAATTTATTGTTGAAGTAATGAGACAGCATTTCATAGGTCAGTTTATCCATTTTCCACTAACAGTTGACTGTAATAAATGAGATTTTTTTGAAATAAAGAATTAATTAATTAATCATTGATGATTTCTAGTTTATTTGTTGTTATTCATTCTTTTCATAATACAATAAGAAAGAAATCAGCTTTAATCAGGAACAGCAAAATACCTAGACTGATTAGCCTAGGCAATCATCATGTAAATGGCATACAAAATGGCTATTTAAAAATTTTAACCTGCTTAGTTTCTGACTGCAAAAAAAATTTGTGAAGATTGTCTGGTGTTTTCAAACAGCTTTTAACTTGTTTGATTAGCTGATGTCTGAATTCAATATATATCCCATAATGCATTTGGGTTTTTTGGGTTTTCTGGGAAAATTTGGAAGAGGTCATCAAGGTTATTGTCAGTCAAAATGGTAGACGCTAAGATTTTTTAATCAACTTGGTAACAACATTATGAACATTGCTCAAAAATGAAGAGAAAGAAAATAATACTTTCAAGCTTTATCAATTGCTTCATTTATAATCATTTAAAATAAATAAATCATAAACCATAAAACTCTCAGATATTCACTTCAATTAATTTTAAATTGGTCTTTTAATAAATATTATTTAAAAAATATCCTAACAAACTAAATCAATTAAAACTAATTTTATTAAATCTAAATTTAAACATGTTAGCTTTCAGATATACACAAAATATAAAATGTATGAAATGTCTGTTCTATACATAAATAAAAAATGTAATCTGAAATGTAATTGCTTTCTTTAAAATATTTTAGTGTTGTAATGTTAAATTTATAATTCTGTTGTATATTAAATTATTTTTTAATGTGTGTGATCACCTCTGGTTGTTTATATAAATCGATAGCTTTATTCCTCTATGAGAATAATGTCAAAACTATAAGCATCCATATTTTAATACAAGCATTTATCACAAAATCTGCATGGGAAGCCTTTAAAAAAAAATGCTTTATAAAAATTATAATTTCTCTTAAGCATTAGTATGAGAGACTTTTATACATGATATTGATTATATTCTATGTTATACAACAAATGACACTGAAGAATATATTTGCTTAACTATTAAAATAAAGCCAATAAAATTTTTATAGTTTTTTTAAATATAACAGCCATGTGATGGAAAATTTTCTAAAACATATAATAACAATGCTAATGAAGCAACATCATCTCATACATAGCATTATTTCCTTGCTGGGTGAGCAAAAATGTAAAGGAAAACTAAAAAACTGCCAAAATATACATCTAAAATGTGAGTTGCATGCATTTATGAATCTAATAAAAATATTATAACTGAGCATTGCTAGCTGGCTTGTGCCTCATACATTTGGGCACCCACATATAATAAATAAAATCATGAACCAAGTGATTTTCTTCACTTATGCACTAAATATTTGAGCACTAAAATATTATATAAATGTTATACTTAGACAACTAAAGTATATAAGTAAAAATAGATAAATAAATATATTGATTCACAAATGGCTCTATGGCAGTTTAAATTTATATTTACAATGGACTCATGAATTTTGTAAGGTGCCAATGGTTCAGAGAATAAGTATTTTGCTTGGCAAAGAAGATACAATTCAATAAATGATGGCTCACTTGATGATAAAGTTTAGTATGGGATGTACAATGAATTATCTTCATTGTAAAATAAATTATGTAATAAAACAATTTTATAAGGATTGCTGCAATAGGCAAATCAAAGGACTTACATTAATAATAATATAAATTTATTGAAATAAACATTAATTCATTGAGATGGGTGAAGTAAAAAATAATCCTAATTTACCTTGCATCTTTCTTAAGATTGCAATTAATAGATGTGATATACATTTTAAATTATTAAAACATACAATCATAAAAGAGTTAAATATAAAGTTTAAACAAAGTAATAAAAGTTTTAATACTGTTACTTTTTAATATATATATATATATATATATATATATATATATATAAAAAGTAACAGTATTAATATATATATATGAACCGGGTGAGATAGAAGATCAAATCAGGAAACAAAATCTAACATGAAATTTTAACTCTTTAATATAATAGAAATTGTGAAAAGTGAAATTTATGATTTATTATAAATTCAATCTATTCCAATGCAATTAACGTATTGCTCCACACTTGTCCCTAAGCAGAGAAGCATAATACCTAGAGAGTACCTATGACCAAGCCAGAGCTATATATAAGATACATAACTATGACTACGTTTTAAGGCCACAGATCTTCTTGACTGCAAAATTCAACACCTGCTATTCAGAGCACTTTTTTGTTTCGGAGTAAATCCCAGGCACCAGTTAATTACAATAAGCAACTAACATACTCTGAATGCCGGCAAACTAATTCAGCACCTAAGAAATCCCAGCTAGCTCAATCAAAAAGAATAATATAATAAATTACTGCTTTAATTAGTGGTATGAGTAATAATGCTTACTAAAATTTGTAAACTAATTATAGAATTTCTTAATTAAATAAACCATGACTTCATTTATAATAACTACACACACATTCTTAATAACTTACGATAGTAATGTAATATAACGTAAAACATTAAATAAGTATAAAGCATTAAACACTCACATAAATAGTTCAATGGCTACATTAATTAATATCAAGAATTGGAATAAGAAAATGTTATTACCTATAGGATTTTTTAATATGGTGGCTTCAAATTATTTACTGCTGCATGTGTGTTTTACCAACTGGTTGGATTTTAGGCTTTTGTTGTGGTCCTAATGATGCTATTATGTGTTACTTCTCTTTCAGGAAGTCAGATGTTACTGGCAGCTTCAAGTTATTTAATGGGCATTGCTTCTTTCGGGAAGACTGCTAAGGTTCTATCGGACTGAGGCTGGAAGCCGGACACTTGTTCTTATTTTCAGCTTAACACTGCATTTAACAAACTGCATCTACAGATGACTGGATCTAAATACGTGAAAGATTCTAGATTTCTAAATCTCTGAATGACTGACAAAATTTTCTGCTCTATCTATATTATGACCTTGTTGTTATTCTTTTTAATTCATCCACTGCTTTGATTAAATTTTTAAGGCTCTTAATTAATCCTGTTTATGGATTTTAATTAGTAGCCATTGCTAATCCTGTTTTCATATAGCTTATGAGTATTTGCAATCTTTGAGGGAAATTTTTATTTACAAACTTTTATTTATTTTTAATATTTAACTTTCATATTTCCAACATGCACACATTTTATTATTTTCTTTATACTTAAATACAATTTTTATTCACACATCCTTATTCTTAAAATAAATGAAGAGGGATTTTTTTAGTTTTTAGATTTCTTTTTTTTTAATGGTTTAATTTTTCTATATTAGATTTTCTTCCCCATGAATTAATTAATTTGTAAAACTTATACTGATAACTGACATTTGCCTTTTGATGATCTATGTTTATATGAAGAAAACTCTTTAAACTTTTATAGATTTCTTCTTTTTTTCAAATTAGATATTTTTATTTCAAAATCTTTCCATTATTTAAATATGCAATTTTATTTAATAGCTGTAAACAATTTTATTTGAAGTGCTATTCATTAATGGTACATTATACTGCTTCTCTGACAAGAGTAAAATGTGTCATTTTAACCATTTTATCTCTGTTAACTTCTTTACTAAATCTGAACTATTTACATGGAAAAAAAATTTTTTTAAAGTTTTTTCTTTATATCTGGAACTATACATGCTGAGGACAATCCTTTTTTGACTATTCTTTTCTTCTATCTAGGCTGACAACATTGCTTACAATGATCTTGTACTGAATGATGACCCCCCCCTCCCCAGGACAACCCTATTTTTTGTGAAACAGGATTTTAAGATGAGGCAGATGCAGAGTTTTCTGGCTTATACCGACTTACACATATGTGAAATGAAGCTTCATATGCCAGTTTTTCCTACCAGACTTTGGTTAAAGAAAAAGATTACTGTAAATGGTAGGATTCATCTACTGTCCAATTCGACTTATGCTTTGGAAATAATATGAAATATGGGGAATCTTCCCCAAAGAAGTGATCCATGACTTGCTCTGGTTGTTCCCAGGATGCATTTTTATATAGGAATAATGGGTGCATCCAGAACTTTCTGAGTAGCCTCACCCTAAGAATATTTTCCCCTGCTCATACAGCCTACAGCTTTACACATTTGTTTCTCTAAACCTCAATTTTATATCTCCTACTCTCCTTTCAATTAATTACAATCCCTTATACACTCCTAACATAACTTAGATTTATTTTATTTATAATATTTATTTATATTAAATCATTCCTGAGTGTTTTCAAAAAACTTTTATTTTATTACACTACTTTAATATTTTGTTTTTATTCAACTTGATTTTATTATTTGTATTTCCGTTATTTTATTCACTTACTACTTACTCCTACTAACATTACTTTAAACTATTAATTTGACCCATTTATTTACAAACGTTTTTCTTCTCAATATGCACGTGAAAAAAAAATTTTTTTTTACTTGGTGATGCCTCCATTATTATTATTTTACAAAAAACAATTCCTCATTTTCTTTTTTATATTTTTTTAAATTTATTATTTTAGCTTTAAATAATGAAATCTCTGATTCAGGTTTATCACCTATGTCAAAATAATTATATTCAACTCATTATCTATTTCCAGTCCTTTGTTTCTTTCCTTTACTTTAACATTCTATCCCTTACGGACTTATAAACTCGGTCAGGAAGTTCTTTTTTTTTACCTACTAACTCTCTAATCTAAATTAACTCCCCCCTTTTGTCTATCCTTCACTTATAATTTATTGCCTTGTCTCTTTCATGCTCTGTTCTACTTTCAACTTTGTATAACTGAAAACCTTTATACTTATCAAAACTCCATAGTTCTTCAAACTGTCTACTTTATCTTTGATCATATCAATAACAGTGAATGGAAACAATTCATTTTTATAGCCCTTTTGAATATGTTAACTAACATTACTCTGTAGATTGCTTTTATTTCTGCTTTAAAATCATATTGCTTAATCAACTTGTTTTTAATCTTTTGATCTGCTTTTTGTAACTTTTCTATCCTACTATCTATCTGTATCCAATCTCTAAATATTTCTGTTTGTTTCCACCTTATCTATTTCAACACTATTTGGTTTTGATTCAATTTTCATGTCTTTTATTACCTCAACTTCCTTTTTGACTTCCTGACTTTCTTTAAATAAACCTAACTCTATGATTTTTCAGTCTTTCTCTACCTTTCTTGTTATCTCACCTCTTATTTCTCTAATCATTTTTACTTTGAATTCTTGCTGACTTTGCCTGAATTCCTGAGGCATTTCTTCCATCATTTTCATCATCTGTGTCTCATTCTCTTATTTTTCCCCTATTTTTGAAACAAATTTCAAAGTTGTTTTTTTTTTTTCAATGTTTATTTGATTGACACTTTCATTTAAAATAAATTCAAGATATTAACTGTTTGGTTATTTTCTTAAAACAAAACATATGACTGACTCCAACCCTCTTGTTCCTTTTTTCTACCCATCATCAGTGTCTTAACTCCGCCTAAAATATCTAACTGTCTTTACTTTCTCTCTTTTCATTTCAAAGGCAAAAAATTGTTTTGGTCAATTCCTTAATTTAAATTATACCACTTTCTTAATTACAATTATGCAATTTAGCGTTTTTTTTTAATTTTTATTTTCAAACAAGAAAAATATTTAACTGAATGTCATTTATGACAGTTCTGCTCCCACATTGGAAAAATCCAAATGAACCAGGTGAGGTAGTAGATCGATTAGATAAACAAAATCTAGCATGAAATTTTAACTCTTTAATATAATAGAAATTGTGAAAAGCAAATTTGTAAGACTTAGTTTTATATATAAAATATGATATTATAAAATGATTTCTTATAAATTCGATCTACTCCAATGCAATTTACATATTTCTCCACACCTGTCCCTTAGGCAGAGAAGCATCATACCCAGAGGGTCCTATACCCAAACCAGAGCTATATATAAGATACATAACTATGACTACATTTTAAGACCACAGTTCTTCTCGGCTGCAAAATTTAACACCTGTCATTCAGAGCACTTTTTTGTTTCAGAATAAATCCCAGACACCAGTTAATTACAATAAGCAATTAACATACTCTGAATGCCAGCAAACTAATTCAGTGCCTAAGACATCCCAACTAGCTCAATCAAAAAGAATGATATAATAAACTGCTGCTTTAATTAGTAGTGTGAGTAAAGAATTGACTGACAAAATATTAATGTTCAAAGATAATTTATTTTAACTAAATTACTTACTAAAATTTGTAAACTAATTACGGAATTTCTTAATTAAATAAACCATTACACAAAAAAATTAATAAAGGTATGCATGATTTTGAACAAGAAATTGATTTGCCATATACAAATATATATGACTTTCATACTAACAACTTTAAAAACAATATTTGAAATAATAAAAAAAATTGATGTGAGATCTTAATGAATATATGACATTCACACTAACAAACATTTGAAATAAAAAAAAATTGATTTGTGATCTTAATGAAATGATGCCATTACACAAAAAAGTTACTAAAGATATGTATGATTTTGAACAAGAAATTGCTTTGCCATACACAAATCATAAATATGTACAACTTTCATACTAACAACTCTAAAAACATTTGAAATCAACAAAAAGTATTGCAATCTTAATGAAATGATGCCATTACACAAAACAATCGTTACTTTAAATATGCACAAAACAAACACAATGATTTTGTTTTTGTAAATAGTATTTATAAAACATTAATTATATGCATACAATACTTACAGTGATAATATATAACAAGAATTGTTGCCTTGAAACAAGAGATTTGAGATGTGCTTTTACCACAGAAAATGGAGCTCTCTACTAAAAATTTTCTCTCTGGAAATATAGCATGTAATTGCACAGTATGCCAGAATTTTTTACAGAAATGCTAATAATTAATTTTTTTTATAAACAAAAAAAAAAAACACAAAAAATAAGACTTTTATTAGGTTTTTATCCTGGTGAAAACATTTTTTTTATATTAAGTATACTCACAGGGTTTATTTCCTTTCAATTTGACATTATCGCAACATTACACATTTACTGTGGGTGTGAAAAGGCATCCTATCTCATCTATGTTGCAAAACTAATACCAAAGTACCCAATTAACATAAGATCATCATGATGAACTGAACATTCTATAAATAACTCATGATTAATTAAAGCTAAATCATCATGACAATGAAGTCAATGATTATGGACAATTAGGTGTTTTTTTACTTTTTAAAAAAATTGATATCATCCTAGCTGAATATTTGAAAAATAAGTCTATATTAATATATAAGTTGCATTCATTTTGACCAACAAAATCAAGATAAATATTGATTTTTTACACCAGATAAAACCATGAATATAGTCATCAGATATTTGATATTTACTATTAAGATTGCTGCATTTGGTTACAATTTTCCAAATTACTAATCTCACAAATTCAACACATTACTGGCCTTACACTGTGCTTGAGACAAATTCTTATGTCCCCAGTCAATGTACCTTCATGATGATGACAAAATCTTAAATCTCTCACCATTATTTAAGCTTGTGGTGGATGGCATCACATTTAAACTAATATAAGATGTGAATGACCTTACTCTATCTGAGTTTTCAAATTGTAGAGCTCTTGTTCCTGCCTATTCTTTACTTTCTCTAACTCTTTTTTTATTAATTTGTTGATACTTGTTTAGCCAAGTTTCTAGGACTTCACCTTTTTCCTGGCATTTCAATCTGTACTTTTCAGTCTTAGTTTTTATATTTTGAAACCAATTTTGTCCCTTTTCTACCCTATCTTCTAATTTACTGATTTTTATTTTCATTTGATTTTGAGTCCTTTCCATTTTACCCTCTAGTTCATTAAACTTAACTTTTAAGCTGTGTATTTGCTTTTGTACCATTTTTATTTTACGAATTAACTCTGTACACAAATGCTTGATCTCTTATTTCAATCTATCCTCTTAATTTATATTGACCCTCTTTTGTCATCATGATTAACATTTCCTGGCCTTGTTTCAATTCATGTTTAAGTATTTTTTTTTTTTATCACTTTTTTTTTTTTTGCTTTTGTTTTATTTTCACTTGATTCTTGTCACATTTTTCTTGGTTTTGTTTCATTTCTATTATTAAGCTCTGCAACATTGCCATTATAGATTCATTTTCATCAATTTTGTGTGTGATAGAGATTTTAATAGCTTCTCTTTTCTGTCCTAACATATCTAACTCCATAATTTATATCAGATTTGGGTATTTATGACTTTATTTTAGAAAGAAAAGAACATGACTTTCCTCCTCCTCAATTCAATGTTTCAGACCAAATGAAATAACTTGTTTTCTTTACTATGCTTTATGTGCTGAATCCAACCTCTGCTCACACCCATTTCAACTCATATAATATTACTTTTTTTAATATAAAATTCCAAAATAACATCTCCTTTCAATAGTGATTGATTTATCTATCCACAATATTATTAGTATTCTAAACTAATGTGTATAAATTTATTTATTTAATTTTTTCAAAATTCAACTTATATTGTGTATAATATAATGAAAATTTCAGTAAGTTTTTGTTATTTCTTTTATTTTGCTAATTATATCATTGCTAACTCAATATTTTTAATACTCAAAACACTTATTGGGTATGCTATTTACATATACAATTTCCATAGTTGTTGGTTTTAATATAGTTTGTTTACAGATTTTTTTTCTTTTAGCTTTCTTCTTAAATTATAAAAATTTATATTTGTATCTTCAAGAGTTTTAAATTTCTTTGTCTTGATATTTTAAGTCATTATGCATTTCTTATTTTAAATATGTGATTACTATAAATAGTCAAAATAAGAGTCATAGATCACATGACCCTATTCTCTTAAGCTTGTAAGTTATAAGCAATGAGGATTGCCAATTCCTCAACAAGCTTTGTGTTAAATGCTTAGCCAGAGAAAGCATTTAAAATATCTCTGTCAGGAACCCCCCTCCCAACCCTGACCATGATTTCGTGCTTTGGCACTCCTTAGAGAGGTGTCAGGGTAGGTTCAGACCCTAAATTAGATATGTTAGCATTTTTTATAAACATTTGGCTAGCATTGATGCAATTTAATACATATATATTTAATAACTATCATTTTTTCTTTGAATTTATTTGTTATTTAACAAATATGAAAGTGTTTTCATTATTATTTTCATTTAATAATAATACTTGAATGATTTATTGTTTGGTAGTTCTTAGGAAGTTCAAGCTCCAAAGTCTGTTACTCTACTACTGCATCAAACCATGCAGTGCATTATTTTCACTTTATTAATATCTACTTTTGGTCCATTTTCTTATTCTAAAATTTATTGTTAATTTTATCATTTTTAAATTTTATTTTACTTTTTAAAAAAAATGTGGATGCAGTTAGTTGTATTACTGTTCCCTAATCTAGTTTACATCAATTCATAATCTATTTGAAAATTGAATTTTGTTTTTTACTTTTATGATTTTTAATTTCTGTATTCAGTATTAACTTTTTTTTTTTTATAAAATTGTCATCCTTTATCTCCTATTTTTTTTATTCTAACCCATGATCCTCTACAATCCCATCTTTTTTGTCATCTTGTTTTAATTACATTTTTTCTATTTTATCACATAATTTTTATTTTCTCTTACTTGGTATTCATTCATAAGTTGCTATGTGTACATCAGAAATTATATCTTCAGTCTAGTCTTCTCACTATTATGATTTTAAAGTTGTTGTTTTTTTTTTTTGAGGAATTGATAATAACTCTGGAATCAGTTTAGATTTGAAAGTCTGAACTTATTTCAGCACAGAATTTCTAGATCCCCTCCCCCCACCAATCTAGATTTGAGTAAAATTTTACTTTTGAAAGGTATTCTAAGTACACTTTATTTAATATCATTGTTCGCATTTTACTTATGTGCAACTTTTTATTATGTGCTGTTAAAATCTTATTTATTTATTTCTAAGTCTTAATTTCAATGTTTTCTCATTAATCTAAGTTCAATCTTCTAATTAATAATCTGACACTAAGTGATTTTTTTGTTTTAATTGGATTGGATTTTATCACAGATGAAGTTAGATAATGTGTCAGATTCAGAGTGGAAATACATGTATTTTATTTCATTTAAAGATATTTGCTCGACCAATTTGTGTATTAAAATTGAAGTTCTGATTCCCCCTGCCCCAATAAAAGAATTATCACTGCACAATCAATATTAATTTAAATTTATACACGTCATGTATTGAACTTCTTAGTAAAGAAATATAGTATCTGCTAAATTTACCTAGTGCTAGATTTGAATTTGGATCTTTTTGCTTTAATCAGGCTTAAGATTTTTTTCCGGATAATATTTGATAAATAGAAATCTAGTTATTTTTAACTAATTAGTAAAACAAGAATGGAAAATCATCTAAACAGTCACTATCCATTAATTAGCAAATATCTGTTGAAAAAAAATAAAGGCTGCTTTGGTTGAAGAGGCTTTTGCCTTACAATAGCTATTTGCATGTAGTTTTACATTATCTTTATATAGTATATTAAGTAATGAATGGTGTGTGTTCATTTGCTTGGTATGTTTACTCAATTCTAAAGTAAAATCTTATTTATTTTTTCTATTTTTTTTTTTTTAAGTAGTCTATATTGTCAATCTAGTTATCTATAGATTTCCAGTTAGATAATCCCTTATCACTGACAAAAAAGTTATAAAATTAATATAATAATATGTTATAGACCCTTATTTTGAATGGCTAATAAGGACCAAAAAATCTATTGAATCTTTTTAATTAAAGCAAGATGTAGTTGCCATAACAACCGGGGCATAATTTAATGAAAATCTTAGTATCTTATAGTAGGCTACTTTTTTATTTATAGATCTAAATATAATTGTTTATTTTTTCAGTTTTTTTTTAATAAATTTGATGATGCCAAATTATAAATATTTAAATTTTTAAAAATTTTAGCTGTATTGAAAACAAAGATAAGATAAAAGTGTGGGGATTTTTTTATTTTTAAGTCAGTCTATAATTAATCCAACATTAACATTTACTTTTAAAAATCTAATTATTGCATTAAAAATAAACATTATTGGTATCATTAAATGCCAAAGAATTTATTTATTTTTATCACTTGAAAAATCACACAAATAGAAAACGTTTTTATATATAATTCTATAATAATTTAGAGCAAAAATGCAGGAATAAACATTAAAATAATTAGATTTTATTATTGCAGCAAAATTATATGTGAGAGCATACATACAAGTTTTACATATTTATCCATATATATTTATGGAACCACTTCTATTACTCATATGGCCTTTAACCAGGATAATTTTGCTCCGATCTTGGTCGTGTGGTGCTATTTTATTTCAAGAATTTTATTTTCTTCTTAATTTTTTAGTTCATATTTGAATTAATGCTGGCCACTTCAAAACTTAATTTAAACAACAACAAAAAAACCCACTTATCTTGGAAATGGCTTCACAAATTTCCAATGAAAGAGAAACAGAAACTATCATTTTGAAATATTCTAAAACAAATTTTTAATTACCCAAAATGATTTTTGTTTTGAAAATAATAACATAAATACTTCTCAGTTGAATTCTGAACAAGCTAGGTTTTTCAATTTTTTTTTTTTTAAGGCAATATTGATATTTATAAAACTATAGCTGATAATTTAAAAATATCTATAATAAGAACATATAAATGATTTAATTTTTTTAGAAAAGATATCCAACCTATTTTAAAATGAAAAGTGATATTCAATAAATACTATAAATAATTTACAATTGCAACAGTAAATGTGAGAAGGATCAATCAGAAATAGTATGTCCACAAATATTCATTTCCACACAAAGCAGTAGATTGTTATCAAATTAATTATTAAAACTAAGTTTAACCATAATACCAATATAAATATTTTCAAGAATCTGTCATAATAAAAATGTATATCAGTTCTGTGCAATGAATCTGCTTTAGATATGATCTTTTTATTAAATATTATTTTCAAGTAATTATAAAACTTGACTTTGTTTTTCAGATTTTGTGTTTTCTATTCAATGTTGTAATATATGTAGCATATGTAAATTTTATGTTCAGTCAGTTAAGGAAAGAACACTAGATCTTGAAGATCTTGCCAGATTCAAATTAAGTATAACTTTTTAGGAATTTTTTTGCCTATAATTAATTGGCTTTCCAATTCAATTATCCAACTATTGCTTATTTGATAAAATCTTTTTTTATTCCTATA
>JAQFVV010006246.1:6347805-6796830 GCA_028023455.1 Epiperipatus broadwayi | reverse complement strand
TTGCTTTTAAATATTTTCTTTTAAATAAATTCCATTGTAACATTAAATTGCTGTTAAAAATATTACTTGTGAAAACCTTTTAGTCAAACATATATATATGTCAAGCATATATATATATGAGTTAATGCAAAATTCTGCTGAAATCAAATGCTTATATTATTAAAAGAAATAATGTATTTTTTACTTTTAAATCTTGTTCAAATATTTAGTATGATTTGATTTTGAGATAAGCCCGCCGACATTTTCTAAAAGAATGTATATTTTTAATTAGTTAAGCCCATTCAAGGCAAATTAAAGATGGCCTTCTCTTTCTTTTTTAATTAATAAAATCCAAAGTTTAAAGAAAGAAATTTAAAATAAAAAAGTAAAAGTTATTTTTAGAAAATGTTACCTTTAAACAAAGGAGCATGGGGAGGCTTATCAAGATCTCAGATCATACAAACAATAGAAGGTAGCTGACAAAGAGGGTATAAATAGAAGTGAGAACAAAAGACGAGATTATTCAGATTTTTCCTTTGGAAGGATTCAGATTATTCAGATTTTCCTTTTGAAGGATTCCGTTGATTCAGATTTTGCTTTTGAAGGATTCATTCAGAGTTTTCTTGCTGGTTATTCCAAGTTTTCTTGAGAGTGCATTCATATTTCTTTTTGGAGAACTCTCTCCGATTTGCTTCACATTTAGCTTGTGCTCCAAAAAAGTTATACAGCTGTCGTTTTCAAATAATGGAGAAGTTTGAACATGCTCCAGTTAAAAGCCATAGTATTTTGAAGGAAATGAATATGCTAGGCTAGGCAAATAAATAGCTTTGCCTATTGCCAAGGTTCCTGAATACCATCCAAAATGCCATAGTATGCACTCAATAGTCATCTGAACTCTGTGCCGTGTCTGGAGAACTTTTCGTGAAACCATACTACATATTTTCATTGTCCGGACAAATACCTGTCGACGGTCGGATCAAGCCACGAACGCCGTAGGGAACATGACCAAGAAAAAAGGACGGTAATCGTATCTCCTCTATTGAACTATTTCTTATGCTACCTTTTGTTCATATTTTTTTAATTGCTTCATTGAATTATATGTATTTGTTATGTAACCATTTTTCTTAGACTAGTCTTAATTATATATATTGTGTGATCATCTATCTATATTTAACCTTGTTCCCTTCGCTATTCTTCCTTACTAACCTGTGTAAATATTTAATATTCCATTGCGGTTAAGTTTAATAGTTAATTTTTGTTCATTTAAAATCCCTTTCCAATTTTATTTATGTTTGTTAATTAAATACGAGTCAGTTTCTTTTGTGTGCCAACTTGATCTCTATGATAACGCCTCTTTTGTCTGTCATTAGCTTTACGTATATCTGATCTAACTATATACGTTTTAAATAATTTTTAAACACTGTTTTTAGCGCAAAGCAATTAGAAGTGCTTTGTGAAAGATTCTTTTTTTTATCGTACTTTATCGAGAAGATCGAGTTGACAATTTTTAATAAAATTGGGAAGAAAAGATTTAGACCGCAAACCTATTAATCTGTTTTTATTGTCTAATTAGTTTGTTTCATTAATTTAGGGGAATAGCGGAGGCCATTAAATCATTATTCCTATTTTAAAGTCATTAATTAAAGATCTATTATTTAACTAACAAGCTTGACTTTTGCTAAATTTGTTATAAATGCTTTATTTTACTTTTCAATGATCCAGGCACGCAAAACACATATTTCTTAGTACTTTTGCACATTTAACTATTTAGCTCTTTAGGTGTTTCCGTCCATGTTTCTTTCCGCTGATGCTAAGCCGTCGCCGGTTGAAAAATAATTTATGCATGGCTCAGATAGTGTTGTTTGTTCGTGATCAGGCCTCGAGAATAGGCGAATGGGCAGAGGTCATAGTATTCTTGATTTAATATCTCGCGTATGGGTGGCCTCGAGGTACTTTCGCCTAGTATTCGAACTGGGTTAAACCAACATACATCATCTGACTGTCACAGTAAATTTTTTTTTCTCCGTATTCTGTCGACCAACGTGGGCCGAATTTCATTTTTTTATTGGAAGAATAGGAATAGGGTATTTGAAAATATAGGTAGACGTATAGAATTTTTTTTCTCCGTATTCTGGCGCATATATATGGTGATTTTTTTTTAAATAACACGAGTAATTGTTAGTTAGACGTAAAAAATTTTTTGCTTCGAGTTTGTCTCCGTGGACGAATGTCATTTTTTAAAAAAAAAATTAGTACCCTGAGAAGTTAGTTTTAGTTTAATATAGTTATATAAAAATATACGTATAATTTTTCCGAGTTTTGTTTCCTAATGAGAGCAAATGTCATTTTTTTTAATTAATTAAAAAGTTAAATGTGTCTATAAGGTAAAAAAAAAATTTTTTCCCCGAGTTTTAAATTGCTAAAATGAATGTTTTACGTTTAGAAAAGTTAACACTCCGTTAGTTGTTTTTTTTTATATATATAAGGAGAATAAAATATCAGAGTTATAGAAATTTTTTTTTCCGAATGAGTAGTTTTGTCATGGCCAGTCGCCATATTGTTGTTTGTCTTATAAAGTATATCGCTTCGATGAGGCGGAAGTGTCAAATATACACCCACCCGCTCCCTTAAAATAGCTTTCGTACTTTATGTTACTTTAGTACTACTTAAACATGAGAAGTTTTGAAATAATAATGTTTTTCGAAATATAACATATATACGATAGTGTTAATATTTTAGTAAAAATTACAAATAGATAATAAAAAAAATTTCCGTTTGTATAAATTTTTGTGAAGATCTAAGAGATAACATTTTTCCATTAATAGAAAGTTTTTCGAAGATCAAAAAGTTTTGATAAGTTCCAATTAACACGTGTCAACATACGGTGTTAGCAAATATTTTTTTCACTTTCTCTGCGTTTCGTTTTATATATAATGAATAATTTTAATCATGCAAATTTTTTTTTACTTTTAAATATTTTGCAGTTACGTTTCCTCGCAAATATATAAGTATAAGTTTCGTAAATATCAAATTTAATTTTCAACTTAATACAAAGTAAATGCGTATGTTCGTTTAATAAATATATATATTAAAGTATTTTTGCATAACATATATGTCAGCCACCTTTAGTTAAGATTTTTTTCTTCTCTCAATTCGGATTATGCTATTGAATCATTTATTGAGTAACCGTTAGGTGAAGCCCCTTTGAAGTAACCGTTAGGTGAAGCCCTTGTTTTTTAGTAACCATGTTTGGTGAAGACCCTTAGAGTAACCGTTTAGGTGAAGACCCCTTACATTGTAGAGTTCTCGATTGCTGTGTAGCCTGAAATAATAGGTCTATGTCCGCAATCATTGTTTCCCTGTCATAGTTGCGACCAGTGTTTACTAGCCTGAAATAATAGGAGTATGCGGTTTGCAATTTGACATTCTTTCTAATAAATTCATGTACATGATAATAAAAGAAATATTTGTATAGGTATATCTGTTTGTATATTTATATGTAGTCATATATATGCTTATTTAATGATGTACATATTCATATATATGGATGCATATGGTATACACTTCGTTATAGTTCGGTAAAACCCGTTTTTATATAAATGTTTTTTGAAACAGTTTTTGATCTCAATGCGTGATTCTGTAAAATTGCTTGATAATTGTTAATCTATTTCGGGTTGTGACCAAAATGGTAGTTGGTTTCGATCCCAGGTTCATAATTCGGAGTGGCAGTTATCATGGGATTTTACTTTTATTTTAATTGTTTTTTGTATTAATATTTTGTTTTGTTAATCATACTTTAGGCTGTTTAAATTGTTTTTTTTTGTGTGTCTTGACCAAAATGGTAGCGTGGTTTCGAACCCAGGTCAGACATGTTACCTTACTTAGTTGTTATACGTCTTAGACTGAATTAATATTGTCATTTAAAATACCATTTACTTATTCATGCAGAGATTTTTTTTTGAAAGTGAAGTGAAAATCAAAATAAATTGTAATCGCATTAAACTTTATAAACCTTATCAATGTGTGCTTGGATCATTATCCATTAATATGTATATTTGATATGGCCATTGTCTTGTCGACTGGCGCCCTTCTCAAATAAATTTGTCGGCAAGTGCAATCTCTCATATCGGATATCAAATAAACCAAACTATAGTAGATGATCAAAATAACAATGTATGCATAGTGAGCCAAAATAATTTTTAAACATGACTTACGTATATTTTGCTCACATATTTTTATATATATATATACTTGTATTAATGTAAATGCATTTTTTAGTTGTTTCAGGTGTCAGAGAAAGCCAGGTCAAGCTGTAAGTGGATTATTTTAATTATATTGGCACATAGCAGTGATATTTTAATGAAATATAACAATAAATAAAGTGAGGAGAATAATATGTGGTATAGTTATTAAAGACAGACACGGCAGGATTTTATATATTTTCATGTACAAACAGATACATATAGGCATAGGGTTAAGATAGGACCTCGTGAGGTAGGCAAAGTTAAATTTCTGAAAACATATAAATAAAACAGATAGTTGGAATTTAGAATAGTGACTTATTTTAGAAAGAAATAAAGATTTTTTTCACATACAGGATATAGCTCCTAGATACACGTAATAAAATATACTTATCCAGATTGTTTATGAAAAGACAAACACATTTTACAAACAAAGTGATTGTTTTATAACAAAATAGCCAATATTAGGCAAAAATGGAGGAACAGAAGAGAGGCAAAGTTTATAGGTCAATATGTACTCATAATGAACAAAAATACAATTTGGAAGATCTCATCAAAGAAATGAGAGATGAAGATGAAATGATGATGAAAATGTTGCAAGAATTTATGAATATCACATTGCAAAGATTGAACCGTTTGGAGGCACATATGGAACTCCATCAAGAACAGAGTATTGTGACAGAAGCATCACAAGAAGATGATACTCAAAAACAAGACTACACTGATATGAAATCCTATACTGATATGAAATCATCGAGTGATCATGAAACAGGTGAAGCCACTCACCAGTCGGATTTCTCTGGACAAATGAATGAGGAGAGTAAAAAAACAAATGATCAACAGCTGTTGAACCAAATCCAGGTGCAACAAGGCAGTGAAATCTTTACTGCGACAATAATCAAGACTATAACTCCTGTGGCAAAGATTAGCAACATAAAATGTTTTAGAGAAGAACCGGGTGGGAACCCTAGACACCACCTTGATAGCTTGAAAATCTGTCTCCAAGTCCAGAACATGACTGAGCAAGAAAAGAAGGCAAAGGAAAAATTAAGACGTACAGCTCGGCATCGCAAGAATCGAAACCGGCAATATAAATGCAGGAAAGGAAAGCAAGCATGGCTAAGAGACCTTAGGCCAAGTAGTAAAGTGTGGAGGAAAGTTAAAAAGTTCTTCCCAATATATAAAGGCCCTCACACATTAAAAAAGAAGTGTGGAATAAGTGTTTTGTTTTGGAAAAATAATCTCAGCCTACAAAGACAGTATAATGCTACAAACATAAAACCTTATGTACCACCAGACCCCGGAAAATTTAGAAAGTAAAAAGATAAATATAACTTGTTAGACTAAAAACAACATGGACTCGATTTAAGATACAGGAGATTGAATCATGGATAAACCGTTAGTGATATAATAAAGTAAAGAAAGACTGTTAGTTGGTTAATATAGTAAACAGTACAGCAAATAAAGAGTAGGCTTGAACTCATCTGGCACAAAATTTTGACCTCTGACCTGAAGCAACAGCATTTTTTTTAACATTTTTTTTTTTGCTCACTAACTATTGGGAAATGAAGCAATGGATCTGAAGTCCGATCCATGCTTCACATCTTCCTATAAACTTAATTAATATTGTAAACCTAAATTAAGTTTATAGTCCAATATCAGCAGGGTTTTGCATTACAGCTAAAATTAATTACGTTTATTAAATTTGTATTTGCTTTTAAATATTTTCTTTTAAATAAATTCCATTGTAACATTAAATTGCTGTTAAAAATATTACTTGTGAAAACCTTTTAGTCAAACATATATATATGTCAAGCATATATATATATGAGTTAATGCAAAATTCTGCTGAAATAAAACTCTTATTGTATTAAAAGAAATAAGAATGTATTTTACTTTTAAATCTTGTTCAAATATTTAGTATGATTTGATTTTGAGATAAGCCCACCAACATTTTCTAAAAGAATGTATATTTTTAATTAGTTAAGCCCATTCAAGTCAAATTAAAGATGGCCTTCTCTTTCTTTTTTTAATTAATAAAATCCCAAAGTTTAAAGAAAGAAATTTAGAGTAAAAAAGTAAAAGTTATTTTTAGAAAATGTTGCTTTGAAACAAAGGAGCATGGGGAGGCTTATCAAGATCTCAGATCATACAAACAATAGAAGGTAGCTGACAAAGAGGGTATAAATAGAAGTGAGAACAAAAGACTAGATTATTCAGATTTTTCCTTTGGAAGGATTCAGATTATTCAGATTTTCCTTTTGAAGGATTCAGTTGATTCAGATTTTCCTTGTGAAGGTGATTCATTCAGAGTTTTCTTGCTGGTTATTCCAAGTTTTCTTGAGAGTGCATTCATATTTCTTTTTGGAGAACTCTCTCCGATTTGCTTCACATTTAGCTTGTGCTCCAAAAAAGTTATACAACTGTCGTTTTCAAATCATGGAGAAGTTTGAACATGCTCCAGTTAAAAGCCATAGTATTTTGAAGGAAATGAATATGCTAGGCTAGGCAAATAAATAGCTTTGCCTATCGCCGAGGTTCCTGAATACCATCCAAAATGCCATAGTATCCACTCAATAGTCATCTGAACTCTGTGCCGTGTCTGGAGAACTTTTCGTGAAACCATACTACATATTTTCATTGTCCAGACAAATACCTGTCGACGGTCGGATCAAGCCACGAACGCCGTAGGGAACATGACCAAGGAAAAAGGACGGTAATCGTATCTCCTCTATTGAACTATTTCTTATGCTACCTTTTGTTCATATTTTTTTTAATTGCTTCATTGAATTATATGTATTTGTTATGTAACCATTTTTATTAGACTAGTCTTAATTATATATATTGTGTGATCATCTATCTATATTTAACCTTTTTCCCTTCGCTATTCTTCCTTACTAACCTGTGTAAATATTTAATATTCCATTGCGGTTAAGTTTAATAGTTAATTTTTGTTCATTTAAAATCTCTTTCCAATTTTATTTATGTTTGTTAATTAAATACGAGTCAGTTTCTTTTGTGTGCCAACTTGATCTCTATGATAACGCCTCTTTTGTCCGCCATTAGCTTTACGTATATCTGATTTAACTATATACGTTTTAAATAATTTTTAAACACTGTTTTTAGCGCAAAGCAATTAGAAATGCTTTGTGAAAGATTCTTTTTTTATCGTACTTTATCGAGAAGATCGAGTTGACAATTTTTAATAAAATTGGGAAGAAAAGATTTAGACCGCAAACCTATTAATCTGTTTTTATTGTCTAATTAGTTTGTTTCATTAATTTAGGGGAATAGCGGAGGCCATTAAATCATTATTCCTATTTTAAAGTCATTAATTAAAGATCTATTATTTAACTAACAAGCTTGACTTTTGCTAAATTTGTTATAAATGCTTTATTTTACTTTTCAATGATCCAGGCACGCAAAACACATATTTCTTAGTACTTTTGCACATTTAACTATTTAGCTCTTTAGGTGTTTCCGTCCATGTTTCTTTCCGCTGATGCTAAGCCGTCGCCGGTTGAAAAATAATTTATGCATGGCTCAGATGGTGTTGTTTGTTCGTAATCAGGCCTCGAGAATCGGCGAATGGGCAGAGGTCATAGTATTCTTGATTTAATATCTCGCGTATGGGTGGCCTCGAGGTACTTTCGCCTAGTATTCGAACTGGGTTAAACCAACATACATTATCTGACTGTCACAATATGTGTGATTATATTTGGTTTATTAAGGACTGAGGCACTGAATGTCATGATAACTTAATTTTTGCTTTTATAATGGAAAAAGATTGCAAAAATTAATGAGAAATTTGATTAAACGCTTTTAATAAAAATCAGTCAAGTATATGTTTATACCAAAAGTCAGTATATTGTATATCATGAATTAAGTTGTACAATAATGCAGATGTTAGACCAAGATGCACAAAATGATGACCCCATATCAAATTATTCACTAAGCAACCAAGTGTGGAAAACAAAATTAGAAATCCCTATACGTAATTGTTAATCCAACTATGCCTATATAAAAAGAAAGGCAAGATTTAATACACCAATACTGGAAATAAACTGGTCTCATTTTCAAACTGAATTCTATACAAAAACAAATTGAGTCTTCATCATAGGTCTTTTCGAAATAATGCTTTTGGATAAGGAAGTCATTCTCGTAATAGCTAAATTTCGAATGTCAAAGGAAATGGTTGTGTTCTTTAAAAAAAAAAGGAGTAAAATCGTAGCGTAAATTAAAAAGAAAGTAAGGTTAATGACTGAATGCCTATGAAATTTAGAGAAACCAATAAATTATTCCGAGTTAATATCAAAGAAACATCGAACTTATTTGCACATAAGGAGAAAAGAACAAACTATTGCTAACAATTAAAAAGATTATAAAATAATTTTATATATATGTGTAGCTATTAATTGCCAAACTGCAATTAAATGAAATTTATATATAGTAGACATTTCTGTACGATGTATTCTGGCTAGAGTACTGATGCTATAGGGGATCGAATGCCATTACTTGAACCATGGAAGCATGGTAACTTCACTGCCCTGTTTTTACAAACCTGATGAAACATCTACTTTCTTTTACAAAATGTGTTTTGATAAATCAAAAGAGATTGATTGAAGAGTACTGCTGTGTTATTATTCCAAGCGTGACTATCCACAAGTCCAGCAATTGAAGTGTTTTACCCAAGGAGATCTATCTTGAAAACAATAGACTGTAAATATGAAAGACCGCCACCAGATTTTAATTTTTGTTATGTATTATTATTATATTTTTTTGTTGTTGTTTTTCATTTCCACACTTGGAAGCACTGACATTTATATTTTGGAAGAGTTGAATATACATCTAAGAAGGGGGTAAGTGATTAGGTTTAGCTAAACATTTTGCCTAAAGAATATTTATGTGTACTTCTTAGATTAAAACAGATACTTGATAAAATATAGAAATATTATAGAATATATATGAATATTTTAAAATAAAATTGCAAAACTAATGACAAAAGTTTTAATAAAATTTTTATTTAAATACAAATCTTCATTAATAGCTACTAATTAAATTTTAGTGACAAACTTTATTCTTAATGTGATAGTTGAGCATGATCTATTGCAGTTATCAGTCACTATCACAATGTTCTAATATGTTTATTGTTATTCATGTTTTTTTTTAAATAGGATATTTATCATCACTAAAATATTCAATTAAGTAGTAACTTGGGAAAATAAAAAATATTGATTCAGTGACAGCTTTTAATCTGAGATATTTTTGACGAATATCTTGTGAATCTATTTATTTTGAATAAAACTTTAAATTCCAAATTCTCTTTTAGTTCATTTCTTCTTGCAATGAAAAATGTATTACGGATATAATGCACAATGATATATCTAAATGTTTCAAGATCTTTGAGACAAAATTTTAATCATTTTAAATGATGTGTATAGTAGTTAATCTTCAATAGAAATATTATCCTTTTTTAGTAATAATCACTTTAAGTTCATAAAATAATGAAAGCCAGTTTGATTCAATGCTAACATAAGTCCATTTTTTAATGAAATCCATGAATATTTGTTAGATTCTGAATGAGATTAATAACTTTTTTCTACTACTAGTTTGAATATTGTTCAATAAAGAATATGGATTTCAGCTGAATAAAATGTATTTTTTTAAAGCCATTAATTGTGTTGCTCTGGGTCTATCAATTTCAAAAACAAATTCCATTATAAAATTTAAAATCTCAGTGAAACATTACAATTGTTTTCTAACAACCAATATATATGTATATAGAAGCTATTGCTTTAGTGCAGGATTACTAAATGCTGTGAAATTTTTCAAAAATATTTTTTTCTACCAGATATTGTTTCTGCATAACACAGGATAGCAACTTTTTTTTTTAAAGGAAAGCTGCAAAACCTTGATATTTTCTCATCTTTGTAGATGTGACCTCACAAGAAATAGAAGTTATATTAGAAATGGGAATTTTATTTTACTGTAAAAATTTTCAAAACAATTAAATAGATTTTTTTTCTTTTATATAAATTTCCAATACTATTTCCTCTGTTATTGCTTCATTTCTTGAGCTATAATAATAAATGTAAATCATTAAAACATTCTTTTATCCAGTAGAACAAAAATTTAATTGTATGCAATTCAAATACTTAGAAGATTTTTTAACATTTTCCGTATGTCGATCTTTTTTATTCAGTGAATTACTTTTTAATACTGGATCTGAGTTTATTTTCATTACATTGTTATTATCTATATCGGTGGTAATGATAAAAATTATCATTAACTGTATGAAAATATCCTGCTTTTGTAATTAAAAATGATGTTAAGAAGCTTCTATGACTCCTTCAATATTCTGGAAGCAGATGGTTTAAAAATTATTTAAGCCTCATTTTAGAACACATTAGAATTTTTTTTGTTTTTAACATTTTTGAAATACTCCAAATTCTTCTTTGTTTGTTTTTACCAGAATATATCCCTTTCCCCCTCTGTGATCTTTTTTATTTTTGATGTTTTCATAACGTCATTGCTGAATGAATCTGTTCTTACAAATAAATATAATCCATATTGAATTATTTTCTGGTAAGCCAATAAATCCAATGATCAGTAATTCTTAAGAATTCTAATTGGCTTTTTTTTTTTTGCTTTGCAATTAAAGACTAATTTAAATATTTTTTTAAAAATTCACATTTTAAAATTAAAAATGAAAACATTTCTCTTATGTACTAGTATACAAAATACAGCCTTTTTAAAAAAATAAAAAATTGTTAATTACCAAGCTAATTTAGTCTGAACAATTTGCATAATATTATATCACATACTAGCATTTTACTTATTTAGTATAATCTTCATCAAGGTGCAACTTACCATTTAGAATCACCTTTTCAAAGTGTTTTCATAATTAATAGTTTTTTGCTTGTAAACTATAACTTTTAAAATATTCTTAATCAAATAAGGAATAATATCTGAAAACATAAAGCAGAACGAGATGAAAAAAGTAATAGCATCATTTAAATCAAAATAAGCCTCTATTCAAGAGATTAAAAATTATTTTGTGAATTGAATTGGTTTGATGCATTATCTTTAAATATATTGTCAGGAGTTGTTGTTTTTTTTTGTAATATTATGGAATAAAAAAAACAGTTGAAATTCAACAATGCTAATATTACATGATGTTTGTCTATCCAACTTTTCAAAGTCAGTCAATTCTTAGCTTGTTACAACAATTTACTAACACTTCACCTATGAATATAAACTTTGGTATTATTGATAAGATGATTAAACAAAAACTGAAAATAAACAGACTAATGTTCATGAAGCTAATAAAACGGATTAAGCTTTTTTTTAAAAAAAAAAAAAACCCTATTCATCAAAAGCTACGCCCTGTGGAACTATTTTTTTCTTTTTTGGAAACTATTGTAAAATTTTGTGATATATTTTTCATACCCACATTTAATATAAAAGAATAAAATGATAATAGGATTATGATATCTATGTCAAATATCAATTATTTGATTGTGAAATTAACAAAAAAAAAAACAAATTGCAATTAAAATTTCATGGAGGACCAGTTTAAGAAATAGTAGAAATGAATATTCTATTCCTTTTAAACTTAGCCTCAGAATGTGATTACAATTACTAGATAGTAATTAAAATTTTTATCAACATTTTTGGGTAATTCTTTATATAAAATATTGTCATTTAAGTAAGTAGCATCCAACAAAGATACTTTCTGAGATTGAAATTAAATAAAGCATCTCTATTTCACTAACCATTTCTATATTATATATTGTTATTTCTAAAACATCATAAGTGTATTTGAAACTTTTATTATATGTAAAATGGTATAATTTATAAGAAGGGTGGTATACATTAGTTCATGGTGCTAGTTATATAATTTATTATTGTGATATTATTCTTTGTAACTTTCAATGCATTTCATTTTCCTATAATTGTTATATATTTATATGTTTTATATATGAATTATCTTAAGATTTTGAATAAGAAAGACAAAAGTTACAAAATTTTACATAATAATAATAAAACATGAATTAAAATAATTCAAAGTTAACATTTAGTTTCCTCTTTGCATTCATTTTAAAAAGAGAAAAATCTTAAATTTTGTCCTACTTTTTTCCCTCTCATTTTTCAACCTCAAAAAACTTCACCCTCTTCAAATTTAAATACACATTTAGAAAGGCTTTTTTTTAAACTACTATATACCAACTTTTTGGCTATATTTAAATAATAAAAAAATTATATACACTAAAACAAAGATAGCTGACGTTTTAAAGGAGGAAAATTTTTGTTTGTTTTGAATCTTATGTCATTGAAATTAAAAAGTTGTTTTTGAATGTAATCATCTATTTTTATTTTTTGTTTTATTTTATTTATATTATTTGGATAATTTAGATAATTATAATGGTGGTGACAAATTATATTTTTTTTGTTAACTTGATTATTATGAATTCTATATTTAAATTGAAAATAGCATTTTTTTTAAAGTTGAAGAAGTTATGATAATACGCATGTACTATGAAAAGTTTATACAAATATATAATATTATTGAAAATATCTGTTATGTTTTTAAAATTACACTTTTTTAAGCTACTCATTGACTAGGTTATTATTTGTGAGGTTTAGAATCTATAAAACTTCTGTTTCATGAAGACATGAAATTTTTTATCATGCTTTTCTATATATTTCTTACTTCTGATCATGCAAAATCTTCCTTTTATGTTTGTCATTTTTCATATTTCTTCTTTAGTATTTAGATACATTGTCATTAATCCTGCTATTACGTATTACTCCTGTGATGTTTGTGATGGGTAAAAATAGTCAAAGTTTCTGTTTTTGATATCAAATCATCCAAGAATCCTGGCATGACTAATCCATGTCAAATATATGTTACCAACTTTTTCCACACACACACACATATATATATATTTCACTAAGTTATAAAACATGTTGACTTGTGATCCAGTCTGCCACAGTGACTTTTCCCACCCACAATATAATACATCTCTCACATCATTTGCAAGTAATACAGTTTTATATTTAAAAATACATTTACAGCTAAAACTTTTTATATTTATGTGCTTTTTTTTTTTTGCTGAAACTTATATATATATATTAAAATATTTAAAATATATGGTTAAAGTTACAATAAACCATTTTTAGATAAAGCTACTCTTACAGTTCCTTTTTTTTTTAAAGTTGAAAAAAATGTAAAGCTAACACTTAATGTTACAGTTCACCATTTAAAAAATGTTTCACGATTCTTTTTCATATTTTTCTGTTTTCCATAATGAATACATCTCTCCATTATTGGAAATAAGCTGTGTTTTTTTTTTTTTTTTGGAATTGAAGTTTGGTATTGCATGTGCTGGGTGTTTATGATTGCGTGAAGTGCCATATTATGTGGGGTGGGGAAGGATGGCTTTGATGGCACAAAGTGCTGTCAAAAAAACTCACAACTATTTAATTTTATGTTGTATCATAATGTGTTTTTTTCTCTTTCCACAATGATTATATGTTTCAATTTTTCTTTAGATTTGAAGTTTCATATTACACCTGGTTTGACATTATTCTGGTAACATATTATTCTACGTTTGTGATGTGTTTAACATAACATCTCCACGGGATCTGCAACAGATTTTATTGATTTTATCTGCATATCCCATGGATGTGTTATTTTAAACAAATCGCAAACTTAGAATAATACATCACCTGAGTAATATATCATAGCAGGAATAATACTAAAGTACCATTATTTATTTTAAATTATATACTATTTCCATAAATATTGCAAAAAAGTTATAATATCTTTTTTAAAAAAAAACTGCTCATTTTACAGATTTCTTCTTTAGTATTTATAATTTGTAACTTTCTTTTTACAGAAAATAAAGTAAGATTAAATGAAATAATGTCATTTTGGTAACAAAGAAATTCTTTATATTTTTTTCTCTTTTAAAGATAAGATAGTTTTTTTTCTCCCTCACCCATTCTCCTCATCTGTTCTTTTAATTTCCCATTTATTCTTTGACTAGATAACATTAGGTGTCTGATAACCTTTTTTTTTTTCATTTTATCTATGGTTCATTGTATTTTTTTTTCATAGTACTAAACTTATAAAGAATAAATATGATTAAATTTGTAAGGAAATGAAAACATCTATAGAAGAAAAAAAATTAAAGATAATATACTTAGTACTTAACATTAATATTTATACATATATATATATTTATTATTGATAAATTCTGGAAAAATTAAATTGCATTTAATATATATATATGTGTGTATGTCTGTATATAGTAGTAAAATAGTTACTCCAAACAGATACATGTGGATATATATATAGTCTTGATCCAGACAAAAATAACTTGTATTTATATATAAGGTATAAAATATACAATTTCTACACTTTCATGAACTCTGTTTTATTAAATCAATTATTTAATATCCAACATTTTAACCATAATGTATGGGGAAATTATTTTTTTACATAAATTAGATATAATAGTCAATATATATGGCTAAATACTTTCATGAACTCTGTTTTATTAAATCAATTATTTAATATCCAACATTTTAACCATAATGTATGGGGAAATTATTTTTTTACATAAATTAGATATAATAGTCAATATATATGGCTAAAAAGTAAATTGAATTACAACTTTGAAACTTTTTTAAATCATGTAATATTATAAACCACATTAAAGTACATATTTAAATTTTGTAGAACCATTTTCTCATAATATCTGCATTATAATGTACAAGTTAAATTTATGTATATACACAAGATACAATTTAATTTTTAAAATATACACATTGAATGCAAAAGTCAATGTAGTAATTAATCAAAAGAGAGAACAATCATAAGACTGTTTAAGCATAAGGTGAGTTTAAGAAAACAAAGGCTGATTGAGTGTTATGATGACACTAATATAGACATGTGAATGAAATTTGTGAATTTCTAATTGTTTCTTTTTTTTTTTTATTGTATCAAACATTAGGGTTCTGAAATCATAAGTGGTTAGGCCATGAGTACAAGGAGACTGCAGTACTTATAAAAACCAATCCTTTTATTTATAACATAAAATTCTGTTTCATTAAAAATGTATTACTTCCCTTTATACTCAAAAAAAATTTAAAACAAATTAAATTGTTAACAGAAATTTTATAATAGATTGAATAAATAAAAGAAATGTTTTTTTGAAGGAATAAGATGTATTTTAATCTGATCGTTTATATTATAAAATTGAATATATTTCCCTCTCTTTTGTATATATATATATTTGGCCTACTACATTCGCTGTCTCAAAACTTACCAATCCACTACTTAAAAAAAAAAAAAATTAAATAAAAATAGTAGAAATTTGTAAATTTATTATATAATGTGTATCACAGCAATCATGTTCTTGTTTTGCATGCTTTTTAAATTGCTCATACTTATTCCTCTTTGATGAAATCTCATTAGTTCTCTACTGTGAATTGATAAATTAAAATTTTGTTTAAAATGGCCCAAAGCCTGTTGATTTGTTTTTATGATAAAAATGAAAATAATTGGTTTTGATTTGAAATAAAAAAAAATGATTGTACACTGAAGTCTGTAAAGACTCATCAATTTTTTGAATAATGCAAAAGAAATTTATGCTTGTTATTTGTTTCCAGACATTGCTAATTATATATTGATAGTATGTTACAAGTGTTTTCCTGAAGAGGGAAGAATAATATCTCTCTAAACTTGTGTGCTATTACTAACAGTTGAATGTATTTGGAATATTTAAATAAAGTTTTTTTTTTCCTAAAAACATTCAGTACTTATATTAGATGATGGAATTAGTCCAATATATAAATACAATTATAAGTATTTAATGAGGACTAAAAAAAGCATTGAATTTGTAAATGGAAGATATGAACAGAAAAAAATGTTCTAATAAGAATATATTGTAGCATCAAAGCATTAATTATTTTTGTTGATAAAGATATATAATATTTAAATTAAATTGTATCATAAATGTATACATACTTGCTGAAATTGGTAACTGTATTTATCTATGTATATGTTTGTGTAAACATAAACAAAGAATTGCAGCCAAATGGGGCAGATATGGTAATCCTATTCGTGTAATGTTTTAAGGATGTAAAATATATATTCCACATAAAATTATGAATATGTATTGAAAATTAGGTAATATTTATAAAATTGTCTTTCTTCACAAAATAATATATATTCCAATTGAAACAAATACAAAAAAAACTTAAAATTTTGAAATCAGAAGAATAAAATAGAAATAGTTGTGGCATAAAAGGATAAGCATTGAATCTAAGAAAAAATGAATGAAAGATAAAATATTTTTTGAAGAAAATAGGTGTGTGTGTGCATGTATGCACTTGTAAATAAGTTTATTCTTTCTTTGAAAAAGGACTGTGACATGCACTTGTAAATAAGTTTATTCTTTCTTTGAAAAAGGACTGTGAGTAACAATAAACACTTTAGCTAATAGATGCTGAATAATTGAAAAAGTCAAGGAATTTTAGAAGCTTATATTAATTATAACAAAGCATTCTGGAATGCTCTTATGTAAAATATGCATGACTCAACATTTTATTGTTTTGTTTTTTCTAAATAATCTTTAAATGAGATTTGAAACTATATTTAAAACAGATTGTGGTAAACTTAAAAAGAAGTGGATATGGAAGTATCCAAATGAAATGTTCTGGAGAGTTATATTTATTATATTTTAATCAACAGAAAATATGTATTTTAAACTGTAATATAATAAATAGATTTAGTACAGAAATTGATTATTGAGTAGTGAGATATAATATATAAATAGTGTATATCATTGAAAAACTAAAAACAAATGTCCCTAGTAATTCCTCAATTTCAGAAATACTTCATTGAGCTTAACCATTTTGAATGTTGCTAGACTTTGGCTATATTTGATATGCATGATATTAATAATGATAAAATTCTTTACTAAAAATAACAAAATATATAGCAGCAACAAAAAACATTTCAATTAGTAAATTTTCTTTTGAGTCTAGATAATTTATGTTGATAAGAAAAAATACGAAAATTCTCTTTTTTGTATGAATTTACAAAATGCACATATTCAAATTTTTAAGTGGCTCATTTTAATCAGGAAAGACATAAGAAAAAATTGGAACAATTTGGAAATTATATTAATGCCAATTTATTCATCGGATCACTACTTGCAACTAATATCCACTTGATACTGATACGAGAAAATGTGTCACAAGAGATTTGACAAATAGATTGAATTATTATGACTATTGATTTAACACTATGTTATGTAATTTCAATTATTATTCATTTTTATTTTACAATAAATAGTACTTTATATTTCAATTTTATAACTTAAATTAAATTATATTGCTTTAATGTAACTATAGGGGAAACAATGTATCTTAACCTATTCCATAAATTAAATAATAAGTTGAACTAGCTATTACATAAAATTTAAAATTTCTATGAAAATTGACAATTATTTACAACCATAGAATAATGAAGCAAAATAGAAAGGCTACAATATATATATAATCTTATGGCAGAAAAAGGTCTTTAACATATCTCACAGTGTATACTTTGTGGATATTATTTAATTAAAGAGCAGTAATAAAAATGCAGACTGCAAATTGAAGTATGGAGAAATATATGTTAAGTTTAATAAGAAATGATCAAAAATGACTATATAAATGAGAAAATCAAATAGAAATCATAGGTATTAGTGAGAGAAGTATGAATATAATGACATTGGTGGAAGAATTAGAAACAAATGATGGGAAACTGAAGTGAATGTGCAGCTAAGAAAAAATAACAAAAGATGATTAATTGGATGTCAAGATATATTAAGAAAAACAAAAAACGGCCCTGTGAGATTGATAAAATTGTTTACTGAGATGATGTAAGAATCTGTGAATGAAAAGTTCTTAAAGAAATCAAGAAGATTGGTTCTACAACTTTTACAAATGGTAATGATATTCAATTATTTAATCGAAAAAAAAAATGTTCTGGAAATTGTGATTCAAATGACTTTAGTTCTGCTGTTTTGATACTTGACAATTCTTGATCTTAAAAAAAACAACTCATCATGCAAAATAGGACATCGTTAATTTTAATTTTATACTTGGTACATGATTTTTAATCTTACGCTTAGTGCATATATTAAAGATAATAACTCTTTGTGTCTATACACATGATAATGAAGCCATGTCATTTTTTCAGATATTTATTTGATATTTGCTTATATACTACATTCAATTTAACTGGTCACATTTTTAAAATAGAAAGTCCTTCAATCTATTTCCCAAAACTTTTCCTTCCAAAATATTTTGTAGAAACTTTACATGTTTCAAGATATGTCCTAGTACTTTTTTATCTTTTTCAATTTTATCATGTTCTTTAATGATTTTTTTCCCCATTCATTTTGTTTTAATTAATCTTCTTCAGAGCCTCATTTTCATATTTCCAATGCCATTTCCCCCTATTTTCCCAATAACTATGTCTCATATCTATATGTTAGTATAATCCAAACAAAGATTTTAACAAATTTCATTCTGTTTTTGATGATGCCATCTATCTGCTGTAAAAGTTGAAAAGATTTTAGAAAGTATCTTAATAATAATTGTAAAATTATTTGAGTTTTTGAAAATGAATCTTACATAATAAACAAAAAGCATTAAGATTAAATGAAAAATTGTGTCCACTGCTGTAGATAAATCTCTAAAATTTGCAGTGGGAGTGAAAGTTAAACATCTCTATGCTTTCAATAAAGTATATATTTCTCACAGAGATTTTCAGCAAATGTTGTTTCCATATTTGTGATTTTAAATATTTTATTGATGAATTAGAGTTGGTAAACCTAATATGTATCGAATATGGCTGCACTTACTTTGTTTGAGCAAGAATATATATTTCTCTTCAATTTTTCTTAGTTTTTTTTTTTTTTTTTGTATTTAAAATTATTATATATAAAATATATAATGCATGCTTCAAAATATGCTTTCTATATAAAAAAGGATGTACAAGTTGAACAATACATCAGTGGTGCACAACCTTTTTATTGTTGTGACCCTCATACTAGGACTGAAATTTTATGTGACCCATTATATGTTGTTACCATGCTATTATAAATATATAAGGATAGTAATAATAAAATTGTTTTACCACATACAAATACGTATCTTTATATTATTTTTCAGTTCATATGCTTTGATATAAGATCTTTCAAAAAACTGCGTATTAACAAAAAATGTATATGAATACTTGGTTCTTAATAGATCTGTTGATTTGTAGCAATTATAACTATTTTAGCCTGTTTTAGAAAATGTGTACATTCAATAACATAGTACCATATATCAATGTTAGGAGAATATTAACATGAACAACAAAATTCTGAGAATGAGCAAGAAAAATGAGAGCAATATAAGTGAAGTGTCTTTATGATTTGCTGTTTATACAAAGCAGATTGGATATAAAGAAGAAAGTCTTTAAACACAAAAATAGTGAGACACAGTAATGAGTTGACCAGTTTTCATGTATTTTTAATAGTGTTAGATTTTTAATATATTATTTAAAAATTCATTATCCAACATGATAACTTCTCAAAATTTTCATGACCCCCAACAATTTTTTTGTGACTCCTTGAGTGGTCTGACTGACAGTTTGTGCACTACTGATGTAAAGGACTACCAATGTCATTAAAACATTTTAAACTGTTAGCAACTTTTGTAATATTAGCTGTAAATATTAAATAACAGTAATAACTAATATTTCACTATTCATTGGTGGTTCTTGGGTATAAAAGCTGCAATGTAGGAGAGATAGGAGACCTTTTCACACCCACAATAAATGTGTGATGTTGTGTTGATGTAATATTGAAAGAAATAATCCTACATTTTCCAGTGGCAATGTCAATAGTTGACATATCATCACAGATGATATCATATTGAAAGAAATAATCGGACATTTTCAGTTATTGTCCAGATTTGTTTCTGACAACAGCTATTTTTTCCATTGTGATATTCTTGTCATTTTCATTGTTTTGTTTGTTTAATTTCTTTATTAAAAAAATAAGTTTTATGAAAATCTCAGCATACTTTGCAATCAAGTGGTTTCATTTTTGGAGTTAAAATTTTTACTGCAGATCTCCATTTTCTGTGGTAATATTTAATAGGAAAAGTTTGATTTTATCCTGTAAATTTCTGTTATATATTACATGCTAAGTGTCATAGAAATGTAGTTAATGTATTTTTATCCAAATTATTTCAAAATCATTTACTGTTGGTTTTGTGTATATTTAAATAACTTATTTTTTCTGATTAATGGCATCATTCTTAAAACTTGTTTTTTTTGTTTTGTTTTTTTTTTTAAAAGTTGTTCAAAATTATTTAAAAGTCAAAATTATTTACTGTTCATTTGGTATGTGTGTAATAATTAATATGTTTTTTTTTTTTTTTTTTTTTTGTAGTTTTTGCTTTAATTTCTTTATTTAAAAAAAAAGAGATGTTTATTAGCAGTTTTATGAAAATCCGGTAGTTAATGTATTTTTATAAAAATTACTTAAAAAATCTAAATCACATTTGGTGTATATTTAAACTATATTGCATTTTATTATTATTCACTTATTTTATTATTATTCACTTATTTTTAATCCTGCAACATGGAGCACATATTAGATCTACTGTGGCTATTGGCATTTGTATCAACCTCCCAATAACTATTGACTTTTGCCAAAGAAAGATCCGTGCACATGTTATTTTGGTCAGATCACAAGATTACAAAGTTACCAGCGATGGATTGATACGAATGTGAACAGGCACATAAAGGTCTAATACATGCTTCGTGTTGCAGTTTTAGTACTCAAGTACCATTAGAGGCTTTGCAGAATCTTTTTAATGACTATATAAAGAAATGATAGTGCAATTGTTTGTCATTCCTATGATTGGTTTGAATCTTGGCTGGAATAAACTGGAAGTTTTTTTCTATGTTTTCATCAGGCTAAGGATTTTCCTTTTAGATAGTTAGCTAATCCATCTAGTATTGTTTAATAAATAGATAGCTATTCTAAACTAGAGAATAAAACCAAGGGTGCAAAATTGCTAGAATTTTCACCAGCTAACAATTGGCAAGCCTTCATCTTCATTGTTTTTCTATAAGGCTCTGTTGGGGAGTTCTTTGCCCTACTGTGAGTTTTTTAAAAAAAACCTTTGCTTTTTTACTGAAGTTTTATAATAATTTTTAATAAATAATTTCAATAACTTTTTTTTACCTGTTTTCTAATGATAAAGTTTCTATAAGCTTTTTAGTACATTTATGTTAACAGTAGAATAATGTTTCTGATTAAACTTTTCTTTTACTTTTTTTTTAAATTTTAAATGACCAAGTAAGGAAAATTAAAAAGAAATTTGCAATTGATTTAGTTATTATTCCAATCTTAATAGTAATTGCAATTTTTAATTTACTATATTTTAGTTTACAAGGTAGTTTCAAATAATTAAGGGAGAAAAAATGTGTTTAGTGGATGTAGAAAACTATTATTGATGACATCAAATATCATTTGTTAGTCTTAGTACTCTATTGTCAATTTCACCAAGTCTCTTTGGGAAAATAATATTTTCCAGGAAAAAAAAAAAATTATATTATATTTAAACATTTTGGTTGAAAATATAATTAATTAAAACTTATATATTGTACCCTTTTGTTTCGGTTAGAATGGATTATTTCTAATAATTTACTGGAAAATTTTAAAGTTAAGTAAGGGATGATGTATGTTATGTGTTAATAATCTTTGAATAATGTAGTTAAGGCAGGTAAAATAATTGATGTATAATATTATGTTGGTATTTGTAAGAAAACAGTTAACTAAAAATCATAAGATTGTATGGTTGGGAATACTGGCCATAATAAGTACTGATTTAATAAGTCTTATAAATAATAATTAAGGTAAATTTTAAAAGTAATGCTGTAAAGTTAAATGAATAGATTATTCAATAATAATAATTGTATTTAGTAGCTGTTTTTAAAAATCCTTTAATTAGAAATAATAATGTAAGAGAAAAGGGTATCTTTGATTTTATAATATTAAAGTAATTATTTTAAAATTGTGCTATAATATTGATTTATGTAATATTTTATAAATTAAATTATTTGTTTTAGTTTTCTTTAAAATTATTGGCATCTCATTTAGTTTTATAAATCACGTGACATGTAATATGCACACCTGTGTTGAAAATCAAATGATGTCATCTGTTATAAATATTAGATAATAGATGAAAATAGATTTATGTTTTGTGTTGAAAATAAATACATTAGGTTTAAAATAAAGGTAGAAATGATAATAAATATTAAAATGTGATTTTAAAAGTTATTTTAAAGTATTTATTAAGTGTAAATAAAATGTGAAAATTAATTAAGAATTGAATAATATAGTAAAAGTACATATTTAATAAATTATTTTAGTTTTAATTTTGACCTGATGTTCTATTCCCGGGATTGTGGAAAAAGCATTGTTTAATTGTCTAATCAAAAGTGGAGTAGGCTTGATTATATAAGAGCTGCACCAAATTTGCAGACTATTATTATAATTTTTACTATCATTGTAACTATCACAGCAACTTTAGTTAATTAAGTATATTATAATAGTCAATTTTATCATTTTTAATTCGGAAAAAAAAGCTATTAACTCATTATTATTAGATCATGGGATATAGAGATGCGTTGCTAAAAAAAATAAATAATTCCTTGCTTGCTGATCTGTTTTTGTTCAATTTGTCATCAACGTAAACATGGAGAAATTGTCACTAAATATAAAAAGATTGATGGAAATATTCAAGTATTATTATTGTATAAAGTGCATAATTTTGGCTGTGCTGATAAGTCATATTAATTTATGACTGAATTTCATAAAAAGAACATCACGGAGAAAATATAAAAAAAATTTCATCAAAAGTATAAAGTGAAATGATATAATATATCTTTATGAAAAAAATTATTTAAAATACGATGGGGAAATGTTTTTAAAAGAAAAAACCTTTTTAATTTGACCAAGCAATTATTTTGGAATGCTAAGATATTTCTTTCTGAAGAAATATTGAACGTAATTTAAAAATGGAATTTTTTTTTTAAAAAAAGATAAAAATTAAAATCATTTGCAAATATGATTTATATTATTTTTAAAAGATATTTAAAATTAATAATTATTGTATGCTGGATGTAAAAAAAATTTTCTGAATTTATTTGGGAAAATAATTTAAGTTATCAGCGGACATTGGAGGAAGTTTATTGTTTGTATCAGAAGACATTGAACCTCAGTAAATATGGAAAAGTTACAAGAATTTGAAAAATTGTCTTGACGAAGAATATTAAGAGTATTTAAATGAGATATTTACTTAGCAATAAATGCTTAAATATCTTAAAGTTTTTGGAGATAAGAAAAATATTAATTATATCAGTTTAAATCTTATAGAATAAAATTAAACATACCGTATTTAACTTGAACTGTCATTTTGGATTATATGTTGCAACGTTAAGAAGTGGAGCATGCGTGATTATTAATGTCAAAAGTGTGTTATTAACGTTTTACCATGAGAAAAGACACTTCCTGTAATGAACTTATTATCGAGAAAAGAACATTTCATTGCAAGAAATTCTAATGATGTTGTCGTAAATATAGTTTAAAATTATTTTTACTAAAAATTTATAGTAATGTTTATTCACAGTATAGGGATAGAATAGGAACATAGAACATTAAATTATTTACTAACCTAGTAATTAAAATTTTATTGTAAAGAAAAAACTCTTTAATAATAATTTTTAAAAAAAAAAAATTAATATATTTTAAAGTGTGATAATGTGGAATAAACGATAATAAAATGTTTTATTTAGATCGTGATCGAGAATACATCGAATAAGTAGTTGCCAACAGAAATTACTTATGGTAATAATGTAAATTATTAATAGTTTATAATGTATTTTATTATTTTGTGTGGATGTATGGATGCGTATATAAAACACGATACCTACACATAATTTATCATTTGTTTAGTTATTTTAAGAATATGCATAAGTTTATTGATATCATAAAGATATTTAAACCTAAGGGAAATATAAGTATATGATTCTATTATAACTGAATTGGATGTTTTATTTGAGTAATTTAAAGTATTAAAAATATGACATTGATTCTGATTGTATATGCTTAAGTTTGAGAACTATCAAAGAATGAAATAATCTTGTCTTATTAGTTAGTTAGTCTGTTATTCTAAAAATGAATTTATTTGTTATTATAGAAATGAGAAGATGAATTTAGCGATGTAAAGTGATGAATTTTTAATGCTAATATCTTAATATTAGGTTATATAAGACCAGGATAATGTTGTATGTAGGGTTTATTTATATGGGAAGAAGAGTATACTATATTGATGATTATACAAGTATAGATAATGTAGCCCTATATCTTGTATATATTCATGGCAGTGTTTATTTTTCTGTGTTAAAGTTTAAAGTGCCATAGTGCTGAATAAATAGCCTGGACAGTATATTTGGTATTAGAGGTTATTAGATAAATAAGTCATACCTCATTTCGTATACACTGTGCCCATGATGGTTAGTTGATAAAGATGTTAAGTTGAAGTTATAGTTTATCCCATATGCCTACTAGTTTATGTGTTATTTAAATTTATTGGATTACATTGTGAAAGAAGGTAGTTTAAAATTGGAAATAATAAATAAGTTTGGAAATACAGAATTTTTATTAAAGTGGATAAGATAAGTTATGTTACTTCAAGTAAAATAAGTTTAAATATTATAAGAACATAATTTCATCAGTGAAAGAATCATAAAACTTCTTATATTTTGGAATGATATTTATTTATTTTTATAAAATAAATAGTTGATAATTAAAAGCATTTATAATGATATTACTTAATTATTAAGAATTTTAAAAAACATACTTATAATGCATATTTTTATTTACAAGTAAAGGTAATAGACTGAATCGTGTTTAATGAATGCAAATAGTCATAAGTTTTACAAAAATAATTTTATAACAACACAATAATACATGTATTATATTTGAAGTTTAAAGTAATAATTAGCAAGTAGCTTAGTTTGATGGTATGCTATGAATCAAGGTCGTTCACATAATTATTTATTGAAGAATGACCATACAGAATAATATTTTTTTAAGCTAAATAACAAGAATAAAGTCATAGTAAAAATAGTACCTTATATTTTTTTTTAAAACCTATGAATTAAATAAATCTAATAACTGTAATAAAAAAAAATTATATAATAATATTTTGAAAGTAAGAGCTCATTTAAGAAGATGTTTTCTATCTTATACTTTAGATTATTTGATTTGTATTAGAAAAATACCTGAATATGAATAAATAGAATTTTATCAGAATGTAAATAATGTAAATAATTTTATTGTTAAGTTTGTTAATAAAATTGTTAAATGTGTTTTATAAGTCTTGGTGTTGACTCAATTTCTTCACATCACAATCACATAATCACAGATAATTATAATTAAGACATAATATTTGCACATCATAAATAAAAATTTTATTTAAGAGTTATAATGTTTTTATTGATATATTTTATTTAAGAAGTTTTACTTATTGTATTTTTATGATGGTCATGGAATAATTGCCAATTATTAAATTATAGTTAGGAATGATATTAAATCCCTTATCATACTTGATTACAAAAGTTATAATTAATTTAGAATTATTTTAATAGAACCTGAGATAATTTGAGTTAAATTGATTGTAATAAAGATATTTAGATTAATTTGTTAAGAGTTATATACTTAATTAATTTTGATTAAAGACGTAAGAGTACTATAAATGTAGTATTTAAGTAATAGGAGTAGGGATAATATTATTATGCCATTAAGGGAGATTAGCTTAATGTATTCGCTTTGCTACTTGTAAACTCACTTCATAGTCTCATGATTTGATTAGATATTCATTTGTTTAATTTTATAAAACAGAACTATATTATTGTTAATTTAGATACATTTTAGATAAACATAGTTATTTATCTGAGCTAGATCAAGTGATTATAATTACATATTTCCTAGAAGTGAGGGTACAATATATATATTTTGGTTGTAGTGAACTTTTATGAGCAGCACAATCCTACCATCAATAATGATCTTCACTGTGTTCAAGCACCTATTGTTTAGTATCTCATTCTGCTTTCAGATAGAGAACATAGCCATGTGGAGAATTATATAATTAGTATTCAATATAAAGGCTCTTGTAAGGCAATAAATAATTAGTGTGTTAACCTGCTATGTCTAAGATCTGGATTTATGTTCACAATGAGGCTGGATATTATTTTTCAAGTAGCTTAGTTAAAGGAAAGGAGTAATCAGTTGACACATTGATATTCCTTTTTCTTTTAAATAAATAAGTATTCAGGAAGGAAACCATTTAAGATAGGTAATACAACTGTCTTTTGCTTCATCACCCAAATAAAGTGTGAAATGATATTTAATAAACTACCTGCAAATATGTATCACATAATAGTAAATAATGTTAATCTGTCATTTAACATTATGTGTTTTAAATTTTTTATTGACTAATGTGCATTACTAATTTGTTTACATTGTTTGCAGTTGTTACAAAAATTATTTTTAAAATATTTGTTCTAGTCTTGCATTGGTGGTCGAGATGTCAGTGCGACTGCAAGGCAGTTGCCCGTGTTGCGGGTTCGCGTCCCGGCCGATTCTATGACACTTAAAAAAAACAAAAAAAAAATATTTGTTCTATGTCACTTTATTGCCATATTAAGTTTCTAAATATTGGCATCTTGATTATAAAATGTGAGGTTAAATATATTTTCTATTTGAATATACTAAATATCAAAGTTCATATCTGTACTATAAAATTAAGATGTTAAAAATAAGAGAAATCAGTGTTTATTTATAATGACAATTAATTATCAGTCATCTCTACTTTATTATTTCAAAGCACTTTTTTAAACATATATAAATAACAAATATGGAAGCCCCAAATACATCTTGAAGAATGTTTTTCCACACTTTTTAGTTCCTTTTTCAAAATTTAAATTTTCTATAGATAACAATCTCCCAGCTGAATCAGATCAAATGCAGTGAATCCCCTACTTGATCTAGTTTATATACCCACGCTTGCAATTTAGATATCAGAAATTATGCTGCTTCAGAAAATATACTAAAACACTATTAAGTAAATCAAATTTACTATTAATTCCAGATATAGTTTTAAGGTTTTTTTTCTGGATGTTCGTCTAAGAAACTCTTCATGCAAACAAAAATTTATGTGCTAGAAAGACATTTTGTGAGTCTTCAAATATTTTTTATTCTCATGCAATTCCAAGAGTAAAAGTGTTTGTACTAGACTTTCTGGGTGCAATTAAATTCTCATCAATCGTTTCAGAATTTGTTTTGGTTACTATGCTATCTATTAGAGAAATAGATTTTATTATGTTCTTGTGGTACAAACACAAATTAATAACCATTTAGTTAATGATTGTCCAATCTATTCATATAATGGTACAATAAAGTTACTTAATAAGATCATTAAAAGAATCTGTCCAGAATCTATCCAAGTATACTTGTGTTGTTTGTGAATATTTAGCTGTCTAAAAATCAGAAAATCTATAAACTACCCCCCCCCCCCGACACACATACTCATATCGAAATATTTAATATGCAAGAATATTTTTAAATTATATTATTTTGTATTATTCGTTTTTGTTTTAAGAATTCTCTATAACATTATTGTTAAGAAAAATAAGTGCTATTGTTTTGTTTTTTAAAAAGTGAGTTATTAAAATCTTTGGAATATCAAAATTGATTTACATTTTAAAAGTCTTTCCATATCATAATTTAATATCAGTTAAATTTTGAATGTAACTTAATGCTTACATTGATTTCAGCTGCTGCAGAAGAAGAGTTAAATGTTTACAGTATGTTTTAGTATGTCATCTATAACTTATTATAGCTAGTCAAATTCAAACATTCCAACTGTGTTTTCCATTTGAGTATTAAAAAGGGCCAATTGTTTCCATAACTAAACACAACTTTTTTTTCTTTCAGCCTGCATTTCTTTTTGCTTCTGATTAACTGTGCTCAGAATCGATTCATTTTAATCATCTGTTCAAACCTCTCTCTTGTTTTCTTTTCTCTTTATCTTTTTGATTTCTGACAATGCAGCTACTGAAGGTGGAGAGCAGAGGGAAGGTGTGTTTGTTCTCACAGCCTGCTTCTTATCGATCTTTTTGTCATTTTGTTGTAAACTTTGATTAAATCTATTGTAAGCTGAATTTTAATATGAAATTTTAATTTTTTATTTTAAAGATGAAAATTGCATTGATTTTATTTATATAATATGTTTGACGAGCATACGCATATTCTGTACATATAAACGCTATGACCGGTTAAAAACATTTGAACAATAAATAACTGCACATCTTTTTTAGCTGCAAATGGGTATATATTATTTTATAAATAATACTTTTTTTTTTATTAACATATTAGTCTGGAAGTCTAGTTAATTATTAAGTAATAACTCAATTTATTTAATATTTAACAAAAAAAAAAAGTATATTATTAGATTCTCTATCATAAAATCAGATGAAAAATACAATAGAAAACTATATCCTATCAGTAATAATTGATCATCATCAATAGTGATTTGTCCTTAATGACTGCTTTCTTAATTAACATTTTATTTTATATTTTATCATTTACAGCTACGTAGTTAGCTAATAAAATAAGTAATTAGTTTAAATGCAACATCGAATTACAAATATGAAGCATTATATTCACACCTCATTTAGAGCTAATAATGCTTTCAAAAAATCAGAGTACTATACAGAATATCCCAAAAGAAGTTATTTAACAATGAATAAATATAAATACTAAAAAGTAAAACATCCGTAATCTGCGAAAACAAAAGTTTCACTCACCAAACCAGGTCACCTTCACCAAGCGTTTTTATTTCTTAATCTGTTTCTTAAATAATTATAACTTTATGGAACATTCCTTTTTAGGTTATTAAAAAACTTTTTTTAACCTCTTTTGCTCATGCCACAAAATACATATTTAATCCAATTTCTTTTTCTCTTTATAATTTTTTCTATAAATTTTATATTTTCTTTACTACTTTCGATACCCATATATTGTCAATCTTGCATGTCCAAATTATTGTCCTTTATACCTATATCTTAAAAGCATATGATCATTTTTCCTAATTAGTCAAATATCTACCTTGATGAAATATTTAATTCTTTTTTTTTTTAATCTAACAATCTCCTATTCATATTAAAATCATATTCAGTCATGCACATCCTCAGTATTCAACTAAACAAATATTTAAATACTTAAATCTGCTCTATAACTTTTTATACAATTCTTATTCTTAAAATTTGCAACTAACCATCTATTTATATTAATTTTGTCTATATTAATTCTTAGAACAAAATGTCTATAAATTTTATGAATCCTTTATACTATTTTTATTATGATTACGTCAATATCTGTCATTATCACAATATCAATAGGAAGACTAGCAGTCATAATGTGTCAAATTCCTCCATGTAAATATTTTGATCTTGGGTGATACTGATGAATCTATTAGTTTCCTTTATTTTATTGAAAGATTTATATGTTGTATTGGAAGTATGTCATTGTTTATACAATATAATAATAATTCTTTTATACTGTGAATAGGAAAAGTTTTTATTAGTAAGCTATTAGCTTCATTTATTCGTTTTTGTAAAATAGACAGTGCTTCATCACCAATTATATTTATGAATAAACTTTCCATATCAAAACTTACTTCAATATCAATCATTCAATTTTTATTTTTCTTGATTAATTTCACAAAGTGCTTAGAATCTCTGACAAAGCATTATGTCTTCTATGCCAATCTTAAGAAGTTTTAATGTAAGTTCCTAGAACTGTCAGTAGATCATATAGTTGTGAGAATTAGTTGAAATGTGTTTTTAATTTATTTGTTTTCTTAATCAGTGTAATGCATTTTGGATAATACTTATAGCTTTATTTCCATTTTTAGCATATGATTTTTACCAGATTTTTGCATTGGCCTCCTGTAAAATCTCTTATTTTATTGTGCGTATCAGTAGTATTCATTCCAACTGCAGCATTACCTTTATCAATAATGATAATGATTATAAATTTATGTAATTTGATAGTATAATGAAACTATTAACTTTCTGCATAAAAACATACTTTCAATAAAACACAATTTTTACAATAAAATCAAGAAATGGATATGTTTATCATTGTCACTGCTGATAAAGAATATTTACATAGAAAAATTTAAAACCACACTTTGTACAACTTCATTTCCATCTAAAGTTTCACTTTGCTATGTGAGTGATATATTTATTTTATGATCACATGGTGAAACACTATTATAAGCATTTTGGATACATATCAGTGCCATAAATTTTTTTATTAAAATCTCAATAAAATAAAAACCAAACCTGAAATTGGCTTTTTTAAATGTTTTTATGGCAAAACTTTCTTATTTCAAACTCCACACTTATGATTTACCAAATGTATATATCAATTATGATAGAAACACAAAAATTGGAGTTATACTATCATTATGAAACATTTGAAGAGGAGTTTGTTCGGGAGCCAGTAATTTGGAAAAAGAAAAGTGCTACAAAGAATAATCTCTCATGAAGAATAATTATAAATTGGCTGTCATTAAGAAAATCTTAAAAGAAACAATAAAAATAATCATAAGGAAAGATAATATAAATATATCTATATTTCCTTGGAATAATAGACAATGGGGAAAATATCTGCACTCAATATAATATCAGAACAACTTTTCTAAGCCATAACACATTATGAAGAATTCTAAGCTCTGCAAAACCTAAACTTGAAATGCTGAAAAGAAGAATTGCATTTATAAAATACAAATGAAAATGGAAAAAACATATATCAATGAAACTAGTCATTTCATCAAAGAAATGATTCACCAAGAAGCATAAAGTAAGATTAGAAAGAAAAAGTAGCCGCATCTGAAATGGAAGACCATGGATATAATGATGAAAATATATTGGTTTGGAAAGAAAAGAATATTGAGCAGAAAGGAAGAAATAAGAAAAATTGAAAAAGCTGCTCACATAGTAATAGCAAATAATTCCATAAGTAAATCTAGTGCAATCATCCTTAATATTTAAAATTCATTCTTCTTTAACTTTGCTCTTAAGAAAAAATGGTGAAATTAGAAGTACCTTCATAGATAAGAATTTAAAATTTTTATTGTCTGTTGGCTTTGACAAATAGCCTACTTAGTTAGATGATCACTTCAAATTTCATATTCATGAATTTGAAGATCACTGATTTGATTTCCTTGCCAGTACTGTGATCTATCAAAACAGTAATACCTGAAAAGGGAGAAGAAAAATATCACTCAAAAAATGTTGTAATTCTATAATAACCTGCATATTGTTAATAACTTTAAACTGAACTTGAAAAGTTGAAATGAAGTGAATTTTTGTAAAAACAATTAAACTAAATTATGGGTATAGTCCAACATATAATTACAAGTAAAATTTCATCTTCACAACCTTTAATACAAATAATGATTGGAGAATTTATTATAAATAAACTCATAGCTTAGTACAGAAATAATAGGATTATTCTAGATTTTTCTTCTCCATATATTTCCTAAAAGAGAGATAAAGCTGAAACAATGAATTGAATAATATGGTAAAACATGTAATTTTTTTATGTGCTTTGAAGTGCATAAAAAAAAACAGATGAAGCACACATATTATACTTTTTAAACTATTGATAAGATACTGGAAAAATTATAGGTGATCCAGAAATATGGTATTTCATATCTTGCAAATCATTGGATATGAATCTTAAATAAATGAATTTAAAATATCATCTACACATTTTTTTCTTTTCAAAATAGTTCATAGTTTTTCATATATGTCAATGAATACATCAAACTTTTTCTTTTTAAAACTTGTTTTTATATGACTATAATAAAAATAAAATGCACCTAGCATTTCTTTTATATAGTCTTTTTTCACCTTTTCTATTAGAAACAAAAAAAGTGTTGAGTGTTCCATGAAAAAGACTATATAACATATTTGAAAAGTTGGGTGTATTTTATTTTTATTATAGTCATATAAATACAAGTTTAAAAAAAAGTTTGGTGTATTCATTGAAATGTATGAATCTTAAATAATTAAACCAATTTTAAAAAACTGAATGAACATAATAAAAAAAAAACTATATATCTTTGTGGATTATGGGCTGAGTTGTTATATGTTATTAAATGGTGTGCACAATTGTTTATCAAATGATAATATGTTTGGAAAAGTTCTGTAAAGGCATTAAAAATTCTGCTTGATAAACAACAGAAAATTAATTTTATTGAGCAACTGATAAAAAAGAAACTGAAAGTATTAAATGAAATTTCTGAAAAACCAAAATACCATAAATATATTAATGATAGCTGAACTGGAGGAGACAAAATGAGGGTGATAGATAGTTGTTATTTTGAGTTCAAATGTCAATATATAATAAAACATACTAATACAGTGGGGACCATCAAAAATTGGAAGTGGATATTTAAACAAGATGATTGCTATTACAAAATGCTATTATTTGTCTATGATGTCTACAAAATGATGTCTATTTATATTGAGATTTTTATTATTTTTATATATATAATGATATAAAGAACAAACTTGTTATAAAGATTCCTATATGAGTGTAAAATTTTAAAAACTGAATAAAGTTTTATATGATTTAAAGTAAATGCCTTTACATTTAGAACTAGAGTTTGTTGGGGCAATATAAGCAAAACCTTTAACTTGATCAAATCGAACAAGTGTATTTTCACAACATTAATGGATCATATAATTTTTTCAACCTGTATAAATAAAATTTTTAACATTTGAAAATATTGACTTGCTGCAATACCTAGTAATCATTTTTGAAAAGCAATTTGAAATGAAAAGTTCAAGCAATAATGTTGTTTATTGGAATGAAAGTAAACCATGATCATAGTAAAATAACTTACTCTGAAACAATCTACTTAATTAGTATTTGGAAAATTCAACTTGATCTCTGTAAACTTAATTGAAACTCAGCTAAAAATTTATGAAGAAATAATCCTATAGAGAAATAGTGAGTAGATAAAAGCTGAAATCTTGTTTAAAAAAAAAGATTTAAAAATAAAAAAAAACATGCAATGTCTTATGAGAATATTGGGCAAAGAAATTAATAACAAATGGTGAAGTAAGAAATAGTAGAGTTTTACATATATATATGCATGGCCAAGTATTACTGTTTACATAAATATATTCTTTGTGGCATCAGAATTCCTTGCTATCAGAATTCATGAGCCAAAAAGTGTAGTATGTTGGACAGAAACTCCACATCTTATGTGAAATTGAAGAAGTAGTTGTTCAATTGTGAAAAGTTCCAGCTTTAAAGTCAAACAGATCGCATATATTATATATATTAAACTATCAATATAAGTGGAGATATTCAAATTGTTTATATATCTAGCTCACTTGATGAGTGAAGGTTATATGCTAAATATTTGTATTGTGAGAAAGAGTAATTACAAACTTTTATACACTGGTATTGTGACTTTACAGATTTTCAGATAAGGGGGTCTGTTTCTAAAAATATTTGAAAATTGCCTGATTACCTATGTTTTATAGTATTCTGTTAAATATCACTATATTTATTTTAGTGTTGTATCATGTTCTAGAAGATGCTATAAGGCTGGTTTTAATCATTCTCATCTTATATGGAAGATAGTCAGGCATTTTTTACCTTTGCTTGGTTTTTTACTTCTACAATTATAACCATGTATTATTATTGTTATTATTATTATTATTATGTATAAGCAACTAATACAGTAATAAACTTGTGAATATTAAATTTTCTGGTGCTAAATTTTCTAAGAACAAAAATCAAAACAATATTAAGAGTAGTTAATCAGGGTGTATACAGTTAATCTGAATTGATATTATGAGTAAGTTGCACATCTTTTCATATTTAATACCTTTTTATATAAGAAAAAATAATAAATTATAAATGAGTTGAATTTTATTTTACTGATAATTTTGGTAGCTTTATTTACAGAGCAAAAGTCATTTTGATTATATAATTTATATTATATGTCTATATTATCTTGTATTATACATTTTTGTGGTAATAAAATTGCTTTTCATATGAAACAAGAACTTCAATAATATTTATTTAAAATTTTAAATGCATTTTCAGTGCACAGCAATCTCTTCAAAAGATAAATGTTGCTCAAAATATGTTGGGAAAAAATAAATTGGTCTAAATTTTAATTTACTTGCACAGGCTCAAAAAGTGCACTGAATTGAACACTGTTTGACATTTTGTTCACTATAAAATCTACACTATTAATAAACTATGCCCTTATTTTCTTTTTCTATCCCCCTTTTTACTGTTCTTCAGATCAAAAAATCACTGTACAGTTTTTTGTGCCATAAAAATATAAATAATGTTATTGAATCCTTTTTACTTTTTATATAGATACCCATGTTGTTTTATTTTTTGTATTAATGTTAGATTTTGATTCTCTACAATAATCACACGAGCAGTTTGGATTTTAGCATTTAATCATGCAAATATTTTATAGGCATTCTTTAGAATCAATTCTATTTTTACTGATAACATTATAATCTTTTTTTACATATTTTTATTGTCATCAAAGATATATATGAAAAGCCTATGCAGGTTTTCTTAGATCGAATATTTTCTTTTTTCTTTTTTTTTTTGTTGTTACATGTATATAGTTTGGAATTTTTGTTTCCTATGTAATGATTTTTTTTATTAAATTTTTTGAATTATTACTTTGTTTTTTAATATTTATGCAGTTCAGTTGCTGAATTTTCCTCTCAAACCTGCAGATTCAATAACCTGCATTTTTAAAAAAAAAATATTAAGCTACAAAATTTAGAAATCCATAAATTTTATGTGCACTGACTTATCTGTGTCATAGCAGTCCTATTCTTGTCTCATGCACCTCAGTCAATTGTGTTTTATAGTTACTGTGAATCAATCAATTACAGTGTAATGATGATAGCAATTATGCTAAGTGCTAACAGTCTTGAAGTACTTCCTGTAAATATTTAGGAAATAAAATGTATGCTGCATGAGCAAACCATCAATTAGAAATATAGCAAAAAAAAAAAATCCATGAGGTCAGTATTACTTGTGCTTTTGAAACTGCTGAAGTTATCTTATATTTATGATAAATATTTAGCAAAAATTGAAAAAGACATTAACCCTTTAATGGATTATTTTAACTTATTTAGAAGAGTTAATCTTTGTCTAATTTTGTATTGGCCCACTACTTAAATCTGAGAACAATATTATTCATCCGTTTCATTTCCAGCTGGTTTCTATTGTTAAAATATTAATCTAAAATACACAGAATTTTTTTAATTTAGCTTCTAAAAATTGAATAATTTTAGATTCAAATTGGTTAAATGTAACGAAAAATTAAAAATAATGTTAATAACTGTAGAAAAATATAAGAAAAATGTGTAAAAAATAGTCAGTATTAAAACAAAAGAATTATATTCCAACCAATGATTGTGTCGTTATTTAGTTCTCCAGCTGTCAAATAATTCTCTTTTTATTTCCAGCATGCTTATTTTTCTTGTAAAATTTAAAATTTTCCAAATCAAACTTTATATTTCCATAAAGTAACATCAAATCTTATTTATGAATGTAAAAAATTACAATAGATGTAATTATTTATTACAAAATCAATTATGAACGCGTAAAACCTTTAATTTTTATTTCTGTCATTATGATTTAGAGACACCTACAGTGCAAATTACAATTGTTAGCATGAACCACTTGACTCGAAGAAAGATGATTTTGTCCGCGCTTATTTTTCTTGTAATATTTAACATTTTTGGAATCAAACTTTATATTTGGATAACTTAATGAAAAATCATGATAGATATAATTATTTACTTCAAAATATGAAAGCATACTACATTTCATTTTCAATTCTGAATTTTTAGTTTAGAAATGACTGATTATGGTCTGTAGCGATAATTGTTTTTTATACGGATTATTTCTCCAAATGCATTTTTCTTGTAATATTTAAAATTTTCCAAGTCAAACTTTATATTTTGATAGCACTATATTATCTTATTTGTGAACATAAAAAATTACAATAAATATAATTATTTACATCAAAATCAATTACAAGCGTGTACAACATATTCGTTTTTGTTTCTGAATCTGTCATTTAGAAACACGCCTAGAAGACATTTCAAGATTTGGTAGGTATCCAATCAGAGAAAAAGACACACCTATGTACCAATAGGCAGTAAAGAAAATTGATTTTTTAAAAAAAATATAATGCTATATGCGGATGTTTTTAGAACTACAATTTTAAACATTGAATTTCCTATCAAATAATCCTAAAATGAAGAAATTGTGACCAAAATTGACCAAGAGATGCCACATGCTACATTCAAAAAATATTTAGCTACGGGATCTCTTCATAATAATCACATAACTGGTTAAATTTGTAGTCTAAAGATGTGAATAGATATGATAAATAGTAATGTATTTCATCATCAAAAATCATTTTAACAAAAACAATATTCTGTAAACAGTAACATTAAAAAAAGTTTGAATTGATATAAATTCTTTAGCAGAAATACTGCAGGTTAAATAAATAGTCATGTTAAAAAAGTACTCTGTGTCATTAAAAAAACATTGAGTCTATACCAACACTTATTAAAAAGAATGACATAAAGCTACTTACTGATGAAGTATAGAAATGCATTTAAGTTCATTGTTATCAATTTTCATTACAAAGAAAGAGAAAAAAAAAAGATTTTTTTTTAATAAGCAAGTCAACTTATTTCATATCTATTGACTTAGATTTGGGTACATTATGTATACACGTAAAAATATTCTGCCTCTCTTAATTTATTACTATATTAGTCTTTTTCACTATACACATTATCTCATACTACTGATACACATGACCACACACATGCAGAAAAGATAAATAATCACCAATATACGTCTTTTGTGCTAAACCAGCCTTCATCAGTTGGTCCTGATAACCATCTCCCATATATATATAATCAGTGCTCAATTTTATATTAAGATAGCAAATCCTTACATTTTAATGGACAGGCTTCAACCTAGTCCAACCTCCAACTCTTCAGCCATCCATACTATTGAAAATCTCATGATAGAAGTACCAAATCCCATGCTGATGCCAATATTGTTGTCATGCCCAGTTGACCTCAAGTCACTCTGACCCCTTACGTATAGGGCAGTATCTATTTAAATACATAGAAGAGGAAAGGGCAGAATGCAGGCTTGATATGTAAGATTTGAAATACCGGACACTCTTAAACTTGGAGCCTAATTGTAAATATAGGGGATTTGAACTCAGACTTTCAAGCCCTTTCACTATCCACCTTATTTCATACTACTGATACAGGAATTCTATCATCAGATTTTCAATGGTATGGGTGGCTGAAGAGTTGGAGGTTGGAGTAGGTTGAAGCCTAACCATTAAAGTGTAAGGATTTGTTATCAATATAAAACTGACCATTGATCATATATATGTATGGGAGATGATGGTAATCTGGACCAACTGATGAGCGCTAGTTTAGCATGAAATACTATTATTGGTGATTATTTATTTTTTCTGCATGTGTGTGGTCATGGGTATCAGTAGTATGAGATAATGTGGATAGTGAAAGGGCTTGAAAGAGTTCAAATCCCCTATATTTACAATTAGGCTCCAGATTTAAGAGTGCCTGATATTTTCAAATATAAATCTTTTTCATAAATGCATTCTATTTTTTAAATAAATTTTATTTGTGTCTTAATAAGTGTAATTATTAAATTTTAATCCTTAAATTAAATGGCATGATAATTATATATCTAGGTTAAAAATGTGTGCAGTGAATGAATATATGTATATATAAATGTATTTTTTTTTTAAAAAAAAATGTACATATAAATGTATATTGTGTAGTGGGTGCTGCCATCTACTATTTTCGGGAACCCCCCAAAGGACTTGGAATCAAATAGCAATCATATTGCAAATTAATTTATTTTGTTTCTACATTTTAAAATTAAATGGTTATGAAAGAGAGTTTGATCTGGTGAGATTTTGAATAATCCAGATATAACAATATGGCATGTTAATTATAGTCTCACTGTGAAAATATTGTAAAACTATATACTTATAAATTTATTCTAACATAAAAAATTCCCCCACCTCCATCTCAATGGACCTTACTAAAGTTTTTCTATTTTTTTTTTTTTTTGTAACTTTATAATTATTCTAAATTAATAAGGATCGTTTCAATGAAAATGCCAGTGAATATTTTTAATAATAAATAGTGATATTGTTATTAAAATCTTCATTAAGTTTTCACCATTAAAAATAATAATTATATTTATAGAAATGTCTAATTGTACTAATTTTAAATTAACTGTCTACATACCTAAATCGTTTTTGATACTTCTTTTCCTTTTTTTTTTTTTTTAATCTGACACTTAAGATATTTATCTTGGAGTAATTTGATTTCAGAAATTATAAAAAAATATGTTGCAAGAAGTAATATTATTTTTTAAAAAATGCAAATAATTTTTTAAAAAAGATAAAAAATGCAGAAAAATAAATAAAATTTGTTGAATATATTTGTTGTCATAAGAAAACTCACATTAGGTATGTGGAATTTTTTAAATAATTTTTATTAAACTATTTAATATATAGGAGAACAAAATGGTTTTGGATTAGAAAAATTAAATAAAAGCAGGCATGACTAATTAAGAAGGCTCTGAAGCCATAGTCTCATATAATATTTATTATCACTATTACTATTTGTATTGGGCAGATACAACACTTACCTAACATCGTAATTAATCAAAATAATTTTTTTTTAAAAAGATATAGTTTCGGTCAATGTCGACTTTTTATAAGATTTACTATTTTAATATTTTTCAGAGCAAAATGGAAATAGATTTTAAAAATAAACCTCTTGGGTTTTTAATCATCATCATCAACCATTATCAGTTCACAGCAGGATCCAAATTTAATTCATCTCCGATCTCTAGTCTCTCTTCTCCACATCACCCTTATACACTTACTTCTTTCAACCATCCATCTCACATGTGGTCTCTTTTTGTAATCCTGTTTAAAATTTCACTTGTCCATTTATCATCATCTCTTCTAGCAATATGTCCAGTCAACTCCACTTTAATCTTTTAATCCTTTCAATGATGTCAGTAACACCCGTTTGTCCTCTTATCCATCCATGTATTATGTTTTCGATCTCTTTTTGTTATTCTTAATATGCATCTCTCCATACTTCTTAAAGTAGTCTGAAATCTCTGTATTGTTCTTCTATTAAGTGTCCAAGTTGCAGATCCATAATAAAAACTGGTAAAACACATTTATTAAAAACCTTCCTTTTCAAACACAGGCATATTTCGATTAATATTTGTAGTTATTAACTTCTTCTAACTAATCATTATCAATCTTTATTTTTATTTTTTGAAGATTACTTGGTCTTTTTAACATTTATCTTTAATCCTGCTTTCTTACTTTCATAGGCTAACTCTTTAATCCTGCTTTCTTACTTTCATAGGCTAACTCTTGCAACTTTTCCTCAAGCTCTGGGGCATTATTTGCAAAAACAAGTACATCATTTGCAAAATCTAAATGACTTAAATAATCTCCATTTACTTATATTCATTTAGCTTCCCATTTTAATCCATACTTTTTGCAGCACTACTGTAAAAAATTTTGGAGACATATAGTTACCATGTCTTACACCCTTTTTCAATGTTAACCTTTTTAGTATTATTATGTAATCTAATTGTTGCTGGTGCATTTTTATAAATATTCTTCAGAATATAATAATATCCTGGGTCTATACCTAGATGCTTTAACCACTGAAGAAATGCTTCTATAATCAAATGTTTTTTCATAATCTACAAATCCAACATTATCTTCTCTCAATACTTGAATATGATCTACTGTACTAAAAACATAAATTCATCTTGTTCTTTTTGCTGGTTGAAATCCAATGTTCTTTGTAGACAAATTGTAATTATTTTGGTAAAAATTTTGTATAAAACTGATAATAGACTAATATGTCTGTAATTTATAATATCTTCTTTATCACCTTTTTAAAATATTAATATGAATACTGCATTCTTCCAAGCATCTCGTACATTTTTATCACTTAGACATTTGGTATATAACTTTGCCAAAAAAAAAAAAGTATTTCTTCACCTGCTTTTTTTAATATATTGATTAGAATTCTGTCATTACCTGGAGCGTCTTCATAAATTTAATTGCATGTCTCACTTCTTGTTTTAAAATCCTGGGCAATTCAAAAGATATAATAGATGTAGGAGATATTTGTTCCTTATTACTATATAATTCTTTTTAGTAATAGTTCTATCTGTTTTTTTATTGTCGATATAAGTTTCCTATCAATACCAAAATGTTTTTTTACACTCTTGAGACTTTTATTCTCTTCTACAGCTTTCCTTGCTAGTTCACAATTATGCTTTCTTATATCATTACCAACTCTTTTTTGCACCATTTTACAAAATTAGAGATATTCTATTCTTCTTAATGCATCCCTTTTATATATCTTTATATTCCTTCTTTTTTCCATAAATTCTCTAGTCTCGGTAGAAATTTTATTGGTCAGTTGCTTTTTTTTTTTACCACCTAATCTTTGTTGCAGTTCAATTATTTTCCCATTAATTTCCTTCAAATATGAATCATGTTCAAATCTGCTAATATTTGAAAATAATTTGCAAGGTCTAATTTAAATTCATTAGATTGTTTCTGAAGATTAGAAATATCAACTGTGAATAATTTTTTTTTTTTTAATAATTTTAGTCTCTTTAGCTTTGCATTAACATGTATCTTACATTACTGTCTTGAAATATATATTTTCTATTAGTCAAAATATAATCCAATTCTGCTCTACCCTCATTTGGATGCTCCCATGTCCATTTTCTTTTAACATTTTTTTCATAAAAATAATACATAATAAAAGTTGTTTTTTTTCTGAAAACTCCACAAATCTGTATTCTTTCTCATTTCTATTATCATAACCAAATTTACCTATGGTACTTACATCTTCCAATTGTTTACCAATTCTAGCATTAAAGTCTCCCATGACAATTTTAAAATTTTTCTTATTCTTATTAAAAGCTTTTTGTATATCCATATAAAAATCCTCTACAACTTCTTCACTATGAGAACTTGTTGATGTATACAGATGAATTATTTTTATTTGGTATCTGCTCTTAAGTTGAATAATTAATCTTGCCACTCTATTCGATATACCATCAATCTCCACAATGTTGTTCTTTTATTTTTTATTTATAATGAATCCTACACCACTTGTACTTCAAATATTTGTGCCTTTGTAGTAAAGTACATGTCCTCTTTTTAAAACAATTGTCTCTTCACCTTTTCTTCTAACTTCACAAAGTCTAATAATGTCCCATTTAATATGAGACAATTTTTGCAATCTACCTTCACTTGACAGTAATCTGCAGTTATAAGTACATAAATAAAAGGTTGTCATCAAATAGCAGCCTAGATCCACAATCAGGGAATTCTTATTATACTCCTCTGTCAACCAACTGCTGCCTTGGTTGCTGACTTTATAGTTTTTTGGGAATAAAAGTCATGATTTATTTTTGTCTGTCATGATTGTAAATATCTCTTAGAAAAAAAATTCACACCCATTCATTCTGCCTTATAGGCAACTGAGAAGTAAGATTATGGTGTTTTTTGATTTTAAACTCAGAGGTAAAAAGCCAGTAAACTCACTACACTGGCTAATACATGTGGTGAGCAGCCCATCCATGTTTATATACTATATGAATAATCATATAGTAATAACAGCTGTAACAACAAGAACATATGGGATCGAGTTAGGAATTTGCCCTGCTCGATTTCTTTAAGGCCTCTAAGAGAAATAAAAGGGTCTCCTCTCAGTTAACAGCAAATATTAAACTAATAGTGTTTTACACAGATCATTGTTACAAGATCAATAATACTTTAGGGATTTTCAAATATTGGAACACTCAATCTCATTCAAACATTTATTTATTATTATTATTATTATTATTATTATTATTATTATTATTATTATTATTATTATTATTATTATTATTATTATTATTATTATGTTTCATTACATGATTTTCCTCTCCAATTTATTTAACATCACCATATGAAGAGTAGTAAATTAGGCCATTTTCCCCCCATTTTTTAATAAGTGAAATGTTTGGTCATATAGTTAATTTGATCTTTGGTATATCTCTGTCTGTAATCTCTGGTTATTTACTCTTGGTCTCCAGGCTTTCACACTTATGTCTATATTATAAAGAATAACTTTTATTTTCTCAGTTTTGTTTTTTTGTTTGAGCTAGTAAAACTAAAATTCACTTACATCATATCAAGTTAATCCAAACTTAAATTTTTTGTACTTAATCTGGAATATAAGAAGAAAGAGGACAAAGAAGGAAAAGATCAGTAACTCTCAATCTTTCAGGGAATGAACTTAATGTCATTATCAGAAAACAATTGGGTTATCTTTTAGGAATATACATATTTACATTTCTTTGTACCTATCATCTGCAATATCCACAAGATGTATTCTTTTTTTAATTAATTACTTTTTTCCTAATTTCCAAACATTTAGGAAATTTTGTAAATAAATATACATTTTTTCAGGTGTTTGTTTTTAAATAAATGGTGATGTCTGAAAATTATAAAACAGCTGATAAATTCATTAATTCTCTTAACATTATATACATATATATATATGTTTATTATAAGATTTTATTAGCAAACATGTTTTTGAAAGACAACTTTTAAACTACCATATAGAATTTAGAAATTAAATAACTATCTCAAATTAAAATTTCTTTATATTCTCAAAACACTAATTCTCTCATTCATAGAATTATAAGTAAGCATAAGATATTTATTAATATAATTATCATTAGCTAATCTTAAGCTTTTTTATTTTCTGAAATCTAGGCAAGGTGCAAATAATAAAATTAAATTATTTCTCATGGATAAAAAAATTATCCTTTAATTACTGAAATTATCTCATTGGTTAATGAGTATTTGTGAATAATCTGTCAACTTATAAATGGTAATTATTGTTTTGAAATTATTTCAACAAATTGAAATATCTGAAAATTGTTAACAATTTAAGTTTTATTTTATTTAAAAAATGAAAATAATAATAATTTTTATATTTGTGTACAAGTGAATTACTAGGACCTGTTTTAAATGTAGTATTTAATATTTATTAAAAAAAATTATGAAAAGAAATCTTATTGGTTTCAAAAAAAATTTTTCAAGGAGCACAGCAAATAAATATAAAGTAAGAAAATATCTGATATTTGCCAGAGACGATTTTTTTTTTTTTTTTGCTTTTTATTTATCCTTTATCAAAATAAAAATAAAAAAATGTAATAGTATTTTTGCAATTTTTCTATGTGGTATATCTTACTGGGTTTTTTTTTCCCTTGTAACAGTATCAATAATTATTTACATTGTAATTATTTATGAAATCAAGACAAATTATATGATCACTCTTAAAAATCAAATTCAATATTCAAAGCTGTAAATCATTTCAAATAGTAGACAGCCAGATATATTTGCTTTTTTCTGATCTGTCTCCATTCACTCCTAAAAATAGCGATTCTTTATTTACTTTTTGAGTTTTGTCTTATCAATTCCATTCTTTATTAAGTCAAATTCAGTGTGAAGTTATGTATGTTTATGATATTATGTTTATGTAGATAATTTATTTCTTTTTTCATAAGATTTATACTTTGTTTTTGTTATTTTTACAAGTTTTTTTGTAAAAGTTATATTTTTAAAATGAAGAATTTATATGAGGATTTTTAAAATGAAGGGATAGATTTTTTTAGATGTTAGTAATATTAACAATTACATATTTACATCATATCAGAATGAATTATTTCATTGTAAAATTAAACTTTTAAATATAAAAAAATAAGTTTATCATATATTAATTAATGAAATTAGCCACATATATTTACAATGTATTTGTTTTGCATACATAATGTGCATTGTTGTATACAAATTGATAAGATTCGCTTAATAATGTATTTTTGTTTTCTACCTTTATCTATGTTATTAAATAAGTACTTTAACACAAATTAATATCCTTAAATTTATTTTATTAGAGAAGAAAGACTCCCTAAATTGATGTTTTCACATAGGACTGAGGTCCTAGTTGAACGGTGAATATGATAATTTTTATTAAAAAAAAAGTTATTAATAATGACTAATCAGTAATCTTATACATCATTTGACTGGAAATTTTATGTAGAATAATTTAAATGACTAAAAATGCCCTTACTCTAAACCAACACATCAAAAATAAATAAATTTAAAATTAATAATTTTAAAAATGTTTAAATTTTTTATTTTATATCATAGTTATTTAGCTTTACTATTTTTTATGGAATGTTTAGCTCTATGAATCATTTCATACTATATATATTATAATATTATGTAATCTCATGTTATTATGAAAATTGCATTTTGAACAAATGCATAAAAAAGTTAATATGACATTTTCAACAGTCAACAGAATTATAGGGGTCACATTAAATTAAAAGATTTTGGTAGCCATGTACTTATGGGAATGGAGTTAACAATCATTTGCTATTTTGTAAAAGTCAATATAGCAATTTTTTAGAATTTTCAAATGACATTCAATAATGTCTACAGAGTTAAATGAAAATATTACATAAGCACAGCAAAATAATCTGATTAAAATTTATAAGTTGCTAAACACAGATAACATTATCAAAATAAAATATTCAATGAAATATTTGTTTAATCAGATCAAGATGGTTTAACAAAACAAAATTAAAATATAAAGTGAAATTAATGATGAAATTGTAAAGAGTAGTTGCATTTTACTTTATGAGTTTAAAGCTAACAAAAAAAAAGTGAATTTTACAAATTTGTATATAATATTATTTGAATTATTTAAAACATTTAATACTAAATTTACAAATAAAACTGCAACTCTCAAATTATTAAAGTTAATGGATTATTTAAATAATAATAATATATTTTATTGGAAAAAAATGAAAGAATTGACTGTTTCTGTTTGTTTTTGTTTTTTAAGAAAAGTTTGACCTATGCTTTGACCTACTTCTAAAAATTACAGTTTTAAATGTTATGGTTTTTCTATTTTGACATCTTAATTAAATTGAATCATTTGCAGTAGCCAGCTTTACATATGAATAAATTTTAGGGGCCTTATATTTTTTTAATCAATTTATGAGGTAAGAATTTTGAATTTTTTTAATAGCAGTTTTTTTTTTCAATCTTTTGTATACAATTTGCATATTCTTTCAAAGCAAAAACTATTCTCTACTCTAGTATCATTATGATGGTCTTAGAATAATTTGTATTTACCAGATAATAGTCTATTTAAAACCTATTCCCAGATCAGTTTTTAGTATTTGGTAATTATTGATTGGTCAAGATTACTACTATAGTTAGCATTAAAGGTTTGTTCTTTTTTTATCACATTTTGTGAGTTAAATAATTAAATGGTTTCTTATTCTATTTTTTCAACATAAATAAACAGAAATTATACAGTAATGAAAGTTGCACCATATTAGAATTGTATGATGTTTTTTATAACCAGTGCAGTAACAGTAATCTGACCAATTTATATTAATCTGAGATTTTTTCTCTTTTTTTGAAAATAACTAAAAAAAAATTTATAATTAATATAGCCATTGTGCCATACCCTTTTATATTACTAATTGAATTATCTGATTTTGTTTATTTTTTGAACTGCCACCATAAAGCTTTCACATTTTTTGTATAAATAAGCTACTTTTTAAAATTGAATACATAAAAAGTTTTTAAATAGATTAAATACATTGAAAATTAAAAATATAACTCGGTAATTATAATGTAATCGGGCTTGGCCACTTGATGACGTTGTTGGCATTCAAAAACAATACAATACAATGTTTGGGGCCATGTTATATTTTTAAATTGAATCGCTGTTTTTTTTTTTTTTTTTTGGTTATTAATTTATTGATTGCTATAACTTTTTTTTCATGCCTTTTTATTAAAAAAGTTGTTTAATTTTAATTTTATATTTAGTAAACAACAACCTTTTTTTTTATTTTTAAATCGCTGTTTTAGGACAACGCTGCTACTCTGCGATGTCTATTTAGCGATGTCTTTCGCTTAATTATTGGTAAACGACAACCTTTTTTTTTATTTTTAAATCGCTGTTTTTGGACAAAACTGCTACTCTGCGATGTCTATTTATCGATGTCTTTCGCTTAATTATTGGTAAACGACAACCTTTTTTTTATTTTTAAATCGCTGTTTTTGGACAAAGCTGCTACTCTGCGATGTCTATTTAGCGATGTCTTTCGCTTAATTATTGCTTTTTACATAATAAAACAACTGTGTAGGGTTAGTTTAGGGTTATGTTCTGTTGTTTGTAATGCTAAAATAAAAGATATTAAAATCGTAACTGTAGTCGGACAAAAGAAAGAAACTCAAACCTTTTTAAACAACAACAAACACATATAAATGTCTTATTTATTTATTAAACATGTTTATAATATGTACTTTCTATGAAATTTACAAAAAAATCGTGTATATTTTTATTGGACAGCAGAAATACTAGGCTTCTGTTGTCGGCAACTGCGGAAAAAGTTGATCACCATCCATTTTATCAATTAGTGCTATTTCATGTGAAAATGATATTTCACACGCGATATCGGCCGAATTCTTTTTTACTTACTCTCGGCAAGCTTTTACACCTTACACATTCTCTAAACAAGGGTATTGCCATTTAGAAAATTACTATAAATTCCTGTTTATTAAATAAATTATAAATACAAATATTGTGTAACATATATTGTAAAAATTTGACTAATCCAACTAAACACACATATATTTCAAACTGTAAATGAAAGATAAGTGTGTGGATTCACAATAACTGTCGCGAAGCTGAAATAGGCCGTATTATTTCTGCGTTATGCATCATAAACAGCCTTCTAATGGCTAAGACAAACATAGATGTTTTCTATAGCCGTAAGTCAGGCCTTGTAAATGGCATTTGTTAGATGTTTTGGCGAGCCAGAATGCCATCAAGTGGTCAAGCCCGATTACATTATAAGTACCATTTCTCTATTAAAATATCTATCATACAAAATTTCAAATTCTAATAATATCTTTTATGTAGAATTATTGTCTGCTAAAATTAAATTTAAATCTTGTTTTATAAATTTATTGTAAAATGTTTTATATAATTCAATAGTTGTCTCTTATTGTAATGCACTTTTAATACTGTTGCATTCATCTTTGTAAAAGTTTCTACTTAAAACTATAAAAGATATTTCAGATTATACAAAACGTTTTTTGAAAGTCTGAACCTAAAGAGGAAATATTAAATGTGTAAGTTAGCTTACAAATGGGAAACAGATGTTAACACTGATCAACTATTGTTATTTAGTCACAATACTTCGTTATCTAATTAACTCAGTTTGCTTTTAGACAAGAATTATGCATGTGTACAATAAATATATATTTAGGATATATTTATAAAAAATTTCAAATAGTCTTATTAAATTCTTTCCTACATTTCTCCCAAAATCAAAATTAAATATAACTGATTCTCCAGTTGTTTTAATAACTTTGTTTACATTATGAACCATTACTGTATAACTGGAAAATCATCAGGAATTCTATTAATGTCAGTCAGTAATTAATAGTATCTTACCAATGCACATTCTGTGTTTGTTTTTTAAAGTTTTTTCTTGTTGGAAATATTAAGATGTAATTGTCAGTCCTCTCTAAAGTATTGCTTTGCCCTTTAAAAGATCAACAGTGTTTTATAATTAAGAACTGGAGCAAAAGCTGAGAAGCAACTGGTATTAAAAAGCTAAAAACAATGTTTATAGTAGTTTTTCATATGATATGTTTAATTTATAGTGCTTCAATCATGCCAAACCTACTTAACCATGACTCATTTATTAATATTGTCTTAACAGATAGAAATTCCGCTCTAGCACTATTAATAATCAAACTTTCAGTCTTCTGATAATAACTGAACTATCTTTGTCATTTTATCTTGTTTTGTTTTTACATCTAATGCTGCTGCTTATTTTTATACTTTTACTTTTTTCTTCTTTTTGTATTTGCTATTTTTGTTTTTTATTATTTTTATTATTATTGTTAATATTGTTTTTATTTTATTTTTTTTAGTATTTTTTTTACTATTATTTTGGCCTGTGTGATTGGATACAATGATAGAGAGGCAGATCTCGGGATACCAGGATCCATAGATCAAGCCCACCTCTGTCACTTCAAATATTTGAATTTCTTATGAATTCCTGAGCAATAAATCATTTGATTATTTTATTATTCTTCTAATTTTTTTTATTATAATGTGTATTAAATCAATTCCTGGAAGTCACATAAATAATAGGGTATCTATTTCTAAAAGTTTCAGCATATGAGGTAGGAAGATTTATGATTGCTTTCTCTATATATTTAGAAATAATATTTTCTGTTAACACAGTTGTAAATATTCATAATGAAATGTTAAGAAAAAATAAGATAAAGCAAGGTTAAAATTGAAAAATAAATACACAGTGTGTGCATAAAAAAGATAAACTCTTTATTAATAATGAAATGTTAGAGGAAAGGTGAAATTCAATATAGTGTCGATTAGATTACGTGATACCCATTCAAAAGATGAAAGATATTTTACCTTGCTATAATACCAGATTTCCCCAAATATTTTTACTAGTTTTCAAGTCACTAAAAATAAATTATTGCACATATAAACAAATGTTACTGAAATCTACTTCAAGACTATCTCTTAAATTAATTTTTTTTTTCATTCACATTCTATTTTCAATCTTTTAAGGTGTAATTGTTAAATCACTTATTAATAAATTTAACATTATTACTGCTACTGCAAATATTGCTTAGAACATATAAATAATAGATCGAGCTATAATCATGAGTGCTTATCTTCAAGCCATATTTTTTCTTTTTTTTTTAATAAAAAGAATGTTCTTATTATAGCTTGAAAAATAAGAGTTTTAGATACAAATGTACATACATATATATTTTTAATAAATTTAATATATTTATATCTTGCTAGCATTGAGTATTTTACCATAAAATCATTCATTGCTATAGAACATTGCAAATATTAGACAATAATAAATATTTGTTTATTTATTCAATAATAAACTAAATTTTAAGGTACTTCAAGTACAAAAACTATTTATTTTAATAATATCCACCTTAGACTGGACTGGTTAATTTTTAATTGGTGAAATCGTAGTTTATTATTTCAGGGGGGCTCTTATTCATAACATCTGCATGGTCAGTGTTACCTGTTTTACTTACAGCAATGTCAGTAGTGCAATCAAGACATTTATATAAAATGTTAAGATATTTAATATTTTCACTGATATTGTAAAAACATCTAAGTTATTAAGTTTATCTGTCTCAAGAATAATAACCACTATATTTATTTATTTTTAATATGCATTTAATTTATTCAGTGCAGTTGATTATATAAAATATCATTAAAAATTGCAAATTACAAACATTTAGTTTATTAATAAAAATGTAATTACGTAAGAATTCCACAAGCACTTAAAGAATAACATAACTTGAAAACGGAATAAAAACGATGGTTAAAAATTTTGATATAAAGTAATAACCAATATTATTCATAATGTAATTTACATGACATTTTTTACATTCATAAATATATCTATTATCTATCACTCCAGGAGTATGTTTCTATTTATATTTATGACAACAATAAAAATGAGAAACTCATCACAGGGCTCCAAAATGCAAATCATCTTAGAACAATTTACAAAATATCACCATTTTTCAATTAAGATTATCTATATATTTATTAAACAAAAACTCTCATATATATATATGAGTGTTTGCATGTGAGTGAATGTTACTTTTTAAATAAGTTTTAAGAATTTGTAAAATTAACAAATTTTATGAAAATACGATTTGCATTTTTGCAGAGATTTATGCAGAAAAACTAAAGTAACTAAGCAGTAGAGGATTGTAGTCAAACAATTACATTTGATCATTTGCTGAGAGCTGTTTGTCATTCCTTGTCACTCTCTTAAAATATTTTATATTATCTTAATTTTGTAGCTATATCCCAAACTTTTATTAATCATAAATCATTGATATGCATTTTCAACAGTTCAGCATTGCTCCAACATGAAACAATCCTAACTAATAATTATGGTCCAGCCTCCATGAGATTTTCTACAAATATTATTTTTTATCAAGCATCTGATACCTTCACTGTTTATGTAGAGTAGTTGTTTCATTTTTATATTATTTCTGTTTATTATCGACTTCACTTACATTTAAATGTTCCCCAATATTTTTTTTAATGTAGGCACTCGGGATTTGGATATAATATTGATATCTGCTCCTGTAGAAGAAAGGCATTACTGTTATTAATATTGTTTTATTTTCAGACTCATTAAACTCAATTACTGAACTCCCTCTTATGAAATATTTACATGTGCACACATACACTAAAATTCATTTAATATATAAAAATATTATGCGAATATATATATATGTAAATACATATTTATTAGTTTTATAAGTTAATAGAGAAGCTGTGAAAATTCCTATTTAATAGCTTTTTTTTTTTTTTGCATGTATAAATTATAGGTAATAATTATTTTTGTTTGAATCTTATGAAATTGTTTAGTTAATGTAACATGCAACACCATTCTTGTTCAAATTAATTCACAAATGAAACTAATTGGATTTCATACCACCAAAGAGCATGTTCTTCATGATAGTCTTGAGGATTGTTCTAGGCACATGCAATATTAAACTAAATAAAGATTTCAAGAAATAGCATGAAGAATTGTAACAATTTAATTTATAGAAAATGATAAATGATGGTTTTGCTATTTTTTACATATATGTATGTATAAAGTCTTGAAAATATCCAACACTATAATGGTTAGTACATCTATCTGCTATAGCCATGTGTCTATTGAAAGGGTCTTTGTCCTGAAGTAAATCATTTAAAGGTAATCAGTTTTGTATATAAATAAAATCTATTATACATAGAATAAATATCTAAAAAATAAAGTAAGTGTATTATTAGTCATTCAAAAATCATGTGATGACATTCAAGTATTAGAAATACTAGATTAATCTTTTATGCAGAATATTTTAGTCTGTCATTCTATCATTGCATTTAATATTGAGGGCAATAAATAATAAAAATATATATAATAATGTCATTTCCAAGGATTGTAAAATAAATTCAAACCTATCATTTACAATTACATAAATTTCTATACAGTGGAAAATTACCTGACTTTTAATATATTTTATATTTTATCTAAAAAATCTTGGAGTTTCAAATAGCATAGAAATCAAATATTCTAAACTTAAATATTCTTAAAATATATTGTCCTAGATATGTTAAGTATGGCATTACACTTTATATGCAGGTGTTAAAATATGTTACACACATTAATATCTCAAACATCATGTAAACAATATACTTTAGATCATGTCACAATATTTCAGTAAATTGTTTATTTATTTATCAATTTAAATAACAAATGATTTTAATCAGTGCACATTGCAGTTGATATGAATTTCCATCATTAATTAGATATGGTAGAATAGTATTAGTTCAATTTTTAATTTAACAAATTATGAAAAGTTTGTTTAAATTTTTTTATTATTTTGACTCATATTATAATTTACTGTAATATCATTTTTATTTAATCTTAAATATGTATACATTAAACAAAATAAACAGTTCAGCAAATCAATTAATACATATACATGCTTTAAAATAAAATGAAATAAAGAAGTTGTAAGTAAATAACTTGCAAATTAACCTTTTCTATTTGATCTTAGCATTATAATTCTATTTTATTTTTTAATCAATTTTATTTTTTTGTAACTAAAAAAGTTTTTTCTTGTTGCAATGTATAGCAAGTGAAAATTTTAAAAGAATATCTCTGTATCAGCTAACAGGAAATTTGCAACAGTATTAAAAAGATTTTAGAAAGAAAAAAAGATGAAGGAATAATCAATAAAATTTTATTTGTTTACTTATTTTTGTTGTACTATGGACAGTTTGCATTAAAATGAATAATTATTTCCTTTTTCTATTTTCAGTAGTATTTCTTTAATGATTCGGGAATTTATAATGAGAGTTGAAGGATAAAAGTATGTAAGGATAAGAATGCATTTCAACATAAATGCTAATCCAAGAAGGTTTTGGAACTAAGGGTGTCCAATTAGTAGCATTGAATCTATTTATTCCCAATGTCATAGTAGATTTTGCATATATAGTCATTCAAATGCTGAATATTTTCTTAAATGGACTTCAGGATTATTTTACTTAGTTAATAATATGCATGTTGTAATATACTTTCACAACCATAAGATATGTGCTATAATAGATGTTAACATATGTTTGGATATTGTTGTCTTCTGATGTTTGGAGTTTATAGTATCTAAGAAATTTAACTATTTTAGATTTTTTCATAACTTTTTCCAATACATAGTGATTTGTATCATTTAAAACATTTGCTAAAGTTTATGATGTACTTTCAAGAGGGTGATAATCTAGCACCAAGGATGATCAAGTATTACTCTTAGTTTGTAGTTTTCAAGTTGATGTTGGACAAAGAATTTAATATATACACTGCAACATTGTTGTATATTCATATTACCTTCATTTTCCCATATATTTTGTCAATTCTTTTTGGTTCTAAACTAATCCCATATAAATAACTTTTTTGTTCTGAGTCTATCATTTTTTTAAACCTGCATTTTATTGTATTAATCATTGATAAATCATAATTCTGAACCAACATTTGTGTATGTATTGTGTTTAGAAAAACAAATTGAAATGATAGTAATAATTTTTGCTCTCGTTTTTTTTTTTTTTTTTTAACTAAATGAAAATTTGGAAACACAATTATCAAAAAGTAATGCTTCATCAAAAGATGGGTTATTTTACTCAATTTTGAGTAATAATTCATTGCAAATGCTTTTGTACTTTCTCAGGTATATTAGTTTTATCCATATTTCATTAAATAAAAGATAATGAACTTGAAGTTGTGCCAAGTTTTGCAGAGATTCATGAAGTGCTGATTGAAGGAAACGCTATCAGGAGTAGCTACATTGTCTTTGCCTTTTTTGTATGCAAACTAATTACAATGGCAATGGAAGTGTTAAAATACTTTGAGTTGAGGCATAAAGTTTGCATATGTGTATATATATTTATTTTACACAGTATGTAATAATAACCTAGACAAGAAAAAAAAATTTATTTTTAGTAAGCGTCTTTTTTTTTTTCACTTAAAACAATTAATAAAATGATCTGCCCTTTATAAACATTTTTTTTTCTTTTGTATTAATTTGTTGATAGATATGGTATTAAACTGCGAGCATTGTACATTCCATAATTTCTTTTATTAGAGTACTTATCATAATCGGTTTTCTCATCAATCTCCTCTTACATCAACAATAAAATAAGGTGATGGCCTCATCTTAGGAGATAAGTAATCCATCTTGCATTGTAAGGAGATGTCCTCTTCTTAGGAGGTAAATAACTCCTATTACATGGGCTCTTATTCCAAGAAAGGTTGACCAATGTAATATCCTCAATGGATAAACAACATGCATAATAGTATAGCTATAAGATGGCCTCATTTTAAGAGATAGATAATCCCTCACACACAGTCTATCTATGCATACATTCATGACAAGGTAAGGAGATGGCCTCATCTTGGGAGGTAAATAATCCATTCTATGGAACTCCCTATCTAAAATTCCCTTGGCACCTTCTATTTTTAAGAAGTGGGTAATACTAGACCCTATTTCCTTAACTGGAATAACATTATTATTGAGACCGTGAACATCTTGTTCTACATATGTTTCTGATAGGTTAACAAAAGTCTCAGACCTACCATTTGACTTCCTTGAATTAATATTTTGTTCCTCTTTTCTACTTTTTAAAGAATCCTTAATACTTTCATAATCATTGGATATTTCCTTTCTCAAAAATTCTACTGATTCTTTAATTTTGTTTTCTAAACCTTCCTTATCTTTCTCTAAAGATTTTACTACTTTTTCAACCTTTTATTCCATTATCTCTTCAATTTTCCTTTCTAAGTCTCTCTTATCTTCATTTAAAGATTCTACTAACTCTTCAATTTTATCACTTACCTCTTCTTTATTTTTATTTGAGGATTCCACTACTATTTTATCATCTAAAATTTTTCTATTTTCATCTACAGATTTGACTAATTCTTCAATTTTGTCACTTAACTCTTCTTTCTTTTCTCTCATTCCACCTTCAGATCCCTCCATCTTATTTTCTAACATCTTTAAACCCTTATTATTTTCTTCCATTTTATTCTCTTATCTTATTCTTCGTTTTATTTTCCAACTCTCTTATCATGCTCTCATTATTTTCTTTCATCTTATTCTGCATTTTATTTTCCAACTCTCTTATCATCCTCCCATTATTTTCTTTCATATTACTCTTCCTTTTATTTTCTAAATTTCTTATCATACTCTCTTTATTTTCTTTCATTTTATTCTCCATTTTATTCATATTATCTTCTATCAATTTCTTTATAAATTCCATTATGGATTGATACATTATATTTGTATCAATTGGTTCAAGATTAGTAACACCAGTAAGGGTTTTCTCTTCAGATCTCTCTGATTTTTGAGATTCAAAGTAGAAAACATCTGAATACCTTATCATTGGTACTTCTGGCATAGAAGCATCTATCGGAATGGGACTGTATTCTAATTCACTCATTTTGTAAATATTTTCTTGCAGTGATATCTATGACTATAACACCTAATTTGAATTGAACTCAATTAACCCTACATATATTTCAACACTACCTTTCTCCATTGACCTCCAATCACACATAAGCTCACACTCAAAAGAAAACTATTTAATTACGTGCTAGACTACCTATACTCCACCTAGCTCATTTGATCTCATAGGTTTACTCAAATGCCTATCTCTGAACATATGTCATAGTCTTATGCTAATACACCATCATTCAACATATCGCTATTGCAGATATTTTATTATATTGTAGTATTCTGCTTTAATTAATTAAAAGTGCATCATGTGATTTATTCATGATCACAAAAAAAGTTATTTAAGTCAGGCTCATCCACATAATCTTAAGTTAGTATAACCTATTAAATTAAGAAACATAATTCACAACTTGGTCACATAGATTCAATCTTAACAATCATTCTTTTAGAATGACTAAAACATATCAAACAATAATCCATGATTTAATAATAGAGCTCACACATTGCTTAAGCACCAAAATTCTAAAGACTACTATCACAGCAATCGTAACTAATTGAGCCCCATGTTGTGCACCAAATCCCTTTGTAACCTTCCAACTTATGCTTCCCCATACGAACAAATTATGTATATAAACTAAATATGGATAATAAAGATATTGTTTTTTGACTATTGAACTGATTAGCATGAAACTATAATCTAAAGAATATTACAAAGTGATCATGAAGATAATAACTTCTGGTCAAACTAGCTTTAAAATCTCCAAATAAAATATTATGAGATTAATTTACTATTTGTCAAACCAATAAATAATTAATCCGGTCTATGAAATGAATATGAAATTGAAATTATAAATTTAGTAAATAAATTAGGATGTCGATCATTAAGTGAATTATGAAAATAAATAAGAATTAAATAATAAAATGAAATGAACCTAAGAGCAAAGAGAAGAGAAAGATGTGTTAGAATACTGAAGGATTAAGATAATGATAGGCTGAGAGCTAATAACTGATTAAAATGGTAATAGGATAAGAGCCAGTGAAGGGTGAATTAATTATGATAATGAATTAAGGTGAAATAAGAATGAAGAAATAAAGATTGAGATGACATGAGAAAAATGATAATGATTGAAGATGATATCCGGAACTATAAACTAATATTGTATTAAAGGATAGAAAATAAACTAAAGTAAAATATGGATTCCAAATTTAACCAAACCAGAATATTTACCATTAAATTAAAACAAAATATAAGCTCAAAAGTAAGGAAGAAGAAATTTACACATTAAGTTATGCTGACTATAAAACAACTGTGAAAATAAACATAACTCAAATTAAAGTACAGTAAATAATTTTAAATATAAAAACTTATTATAATTTTAACATCATATTGCAAACTACTAACTTATTCTTCTCAGGATTCAAATAAATTAACTATTATCCTTTATAAATCTTTACATCAGTTAGGTTGAAATTACAATTATAAACATCCTTTCCATTTGTCAATGTTGTAATCATTTTAGAATTATATTTTCCATAACAAAGACTTTTAGCGCTTCTAACCAAAGCAGACGATCATTGTTTTCTTTAATTAGATTAAATATTATATAGGTTTTCATGTTTATAAATTGGTCAAATATTATGCTATTTGAAATAAGAATTCATTTGATTAAATTACAAGTTCAAATGTTTATCCGAATTATTTATTTATTTTTCACGATGATAATTCAAAACAAAATGTATATATATTTTTTTTTTCTAGAGTGCTTATGGTTTTTCTTTTTAGATTTAAATAATTTACACAGAACTTTTAGATTTATATAATGATTAAAGTTATTATATACAAAACAAACTTTATGCTTACTATTTGTTCTGGTTTAAGCATCAACTCCCATCTTGTAATATACTGATTTCTTAATATCGTTTCCATTTTCTTTTCAGTATGACTTTGTCATTTTCAATCAATGAATTAATAAGTTGAAATATATACTAGGGTAGAAGTTTCTACTCCATGCTTATAAAACTATTATCTCATTAAATTTTCTTCAATTCCAAAATGGTGTTGATTCTTTTAATTTTGTTCACTTTTTATTTTTGCAAGTGTAAAGAGTTGAAGTCCTGATTCTGATTTCTCTTTTTAGATTCTCCCTCTCTGTTAAGTTATTTATTATCTTTATTGCAATAGATTGTGGTACATAAAATAAGCCAATGAAAGAATTGTGTGCATACTAATTAATATTACTCACTCTAGTGATAACTAATTAGACCATTTTATATCAATTTAAGTTCCAATGCAATATGCTTGAAGATCGATTACAAAATTTTGATAAATTGATTTTTTTTTTTTTAGTATTTATTGTTTAATAATAATAATAATAATAATAATAATAATAATAGAGTACTAAACATCTGATTTATACTTCCAAATTGATTTAATATCATTAAATTATCATTTTAAATATTATTGCAACTAGACTGTATGACAAAATGTATATGAACTCTATATCCACTCTATCAGATATTCTAGTGTATCTCAAACAGTCTAAGTTTCCATTGCTCTCAGGATATTTATTGGTGAAATTTTACTCAATTTGAAAATTATAATTCAGCAAGCATTTTAACCTACCATTAATTTTATACACTAACTTTCAATATATTGTAATTATTGCCAATTGAAATTTAAAATTTTTCACACTGGATCACTTGAATAAGGCTCGATGGAATTAAGCCAAACCATATGTATATATTAATCTCCACTTCCCAATAGGAAATATCTTTAAAAATTATTGTGCTATCTGAAATCTTGATTTATGGTTTTAAAATCTTTTCATTTATATTTTGTTATTGTAAAATTAAAATCTACATTGTTACAAATATAAAAAATCTGCAATTATCTAGTAACTATATATTAACTTCATTTTTTAAAATATCTGTAATTATATATGTATATCCATTTACAAATAATAACTTGAAATATTTTGAATTATAAAAGTCTAAGCTATATTTTGCATGTAAATAAATAATAGTCATAACATTATTTTTTTCTGTCTTTTGTAATAGTTTTGTAGTATTATCATTTTTCCATCCATATTATTATTGTTCTTCATTTCCTTGAGAAAAAAACAGTAATTTAAGGTTTAGCTATCTATATTGAAAAAATATAACTTAAGTAAAAAATTTAAATCAGCATAAAGTAATAATAAGAATTGAGTAGTTAACTTGAATACTAAGAATTGAGTAGTTAATTTATTAAGTGTAATAAATGTAGTGTTTTCTAAGTAACTATTTGTTTTCTTTTATTTATATGAGTGTATGTGAAAAATATGGATATTACATGTACTTTAGCTACATTGTTGTACTACACCAAACAATTTATTTTATATTTAATATTGCTTTTCAAATAATTCTTCTTACACTTTTTTCACCAAAAACTTATTATTATTACAGTTTTGACTGTACCTTGCAGTCTTCATCAGATCTACAAAATTCAAATACATATAACAGTACAACCATTACATAATACATTTCATATTTTATACAAATTTATCAATTCTCAAAATTAATAATTTTCTATTAACTTCTTAAAAATCTTTAATACTTATTATATCTCTTATATACAATTTCATTTCTGATTTTTAATTATTAATTACTCTTGTCTATCTTCCTATTATTCTAATAACCATAATATTTTATTTTATACTTATTATCTTTTATACATATAATATTTTATACGTCATACATTCATCTTACTTTTTTACTACCCCAATTTTATTACCCTTATCACTATTAATGTATCATTTATTCTGATTCTTATCTTTTAATTTTATATATTTTTACTTAACACATTGTTTACCTTATTATCTCAATTATTACACATAAATTTTAACTTATTCTCTTCTACTTTTCTCTATTCTCCATTTTCTACTAATAAATTAACTTCCTTTTAACCTCCCTTTCATATTTCCTATCACATAGCTTCCTCTATTATCTATTTTTATAACTACTTTCATATATTATCCTTAACCATTTCTATCCCTACCCCTAATTTTTCCCCCTTTTTCTTATATTGTCACTGTTCTTACCCCTTCCCATCCCTATTAAGATTAGACTTAATTTTCTCTTTTTTTATCTGTATAACTAATTCTTATACTCTCTTTCCCAATATTATGATCTGTTCCATAATATGCATATATGTAGTGGTGACCTTTTATCATACTTTTGCTGTTCCAATCTAGTATTTATAGAATTTTTCATTTCACCCACATACTTATTTCTAATTCCTTTATCCTTACATATCTTACATTCTGTTTTATATTCTCCATTAATATTCTTCCTCTCCCTATTTATATATTTATTATCCAATATCTCCATTATATTTTTTCTTTTCCTATTCACTATTCTATATTTTATAATATCCTTAACTGTTTTATTAATTGTTCTAATAATTTTATTTATCCCGTTAACTATTCTATTATCATTAGTTTTAACTCCTATATATATATTTTTTTGTTATTATTCTTTTTTATATTTTCTTTTTCTTCCTTTTTATATTTCTCTTTTATCCTTTCTATATTCTTTCTTATTACCTTTTCCGGATAATCATTCACTTTAAATTCTTCAATTATCGTCCCTATCTCCTTATCATATTTCTCCTTATTATTACAATAATTATTTGCCCTATACACCTTTGAACTTATAGAATCAATTTTATACGTTTTATTTATATTAGACCCCAAATTCACCACATTATTACCTATTTTTCTATATACTTCTGTCTCCACTTCACATCTTCCTTTAATATATTGCTTCTTTATTAATATATTCAAATACACCAATTTATTTTCCTTTTCCCATTCTACTATAAATTTTATCTTTTCATAGAAAATAAATTTTATCTTTTCATAGAAAATTATTAATTTTGAGAATTGTTAAATTGGTATAAAATATGAAATGTATTATGTAATGGCTGTATTGTTATATGCATTTGAATTTTGGAGATCAGATTGCAAGGTACAGTTGAAACTGTAATAATAATAAAAAGTTTTTGCTGAAAAAATTGTAAGAAGAATTATTTGAATTGCAATATTGCATATGAAGATAGCTGAAATATAGGAAAGGAAGAAGAAAAGTGTTTAGAATGATTATTTTATATCTGTTATATAATTTTGTTTATTTTATATATTGTTAAGTAACTAGCTAAATGAGAAGAGAATGTTAGAAATAATAATTGGCTAAAAATTGTTTTTTTTATCAAACATATTAACATATTTTCATAAATAATAAAATTTTTATGAATGACAAAAGACAATTTCATCATCTTTTAAAAGGTATGAAAAAAAAATTATTTATATACAGGTGATCTTTTTTTTATTATTCGCAGGTTGAAATTTCATGAAATCCAGTTGTAAATCTGATATTCAATTTTTGAAATGTAAAATCTTAACTCTGAAAATTCCACCAAAACAAATAAAAAAGTGAAAATGATGAAGAAAATATTTATTGGTTATATAGTATATATCATGGGATAAAGAAAAATTTTGGGCATCTATTTTACATCCACCATTTCACAAAAGGAATTGAATGAAACTAGGAAATAAAGTTCATTTATCCCAATATATAAAATACCTTTTTATAATTAAATTTTTAACAGAGAGAAAAGATATAAAATCTTCTTTATTTTCTTATTTTGATATATTATTTTTATATAAATTCAATTATATTTCTTGCTTTAAAAACTTTGATTATCCTGCAAATTTTTTTAGAGCATCTACTGATTACTTTACTTTTAGATGTCTTTAAAAATAAAATAATCAGTTGAGGCGTGAATGAGATTGCCGAATAGTCAAAACATCAGTTTTTTATATAAAATTTTGTAATAAAGTATTTAAAACAAGGAGTATAAATATACTTATATTTAGATAGAAAAGTTATTAATAAGAGATAAGTAACTTCTTTAATTCTGTCAATATGTTCATATAAACATTTGAAATATGTTGTTAGACTTGTCTTATATCAGCTATCTTTATAAAAAAAATGCTATTCTCTGTAACAGTCTTGAATTCCAAAATCATATTATATATGCATCACTATGGAACATTCTTTTATAAAACTTGGCTACTAGAAAATGACTATAATCATTGAGATAAAAAGATTAATAATGCAGTGTAAATATAATCTTTTTTTTTAACTTCTAATTGTTTAAAGTAAAAATAAACATTAATTAATTAATCTGTGTTATGAAAAATAAAAGAGAAAATGATTTATATATATATTAGTGTTTAAAAATTATATTCAAGTTTATTTTTATTAAGAGCAAAATAGTGTAATAATTATTCTATTGAAATATGTACAAGTATAATTTTATTTTGACATTTTAAATGTAAATATGATACAATGTTAAACGCGATTGTTTTTTTTTTTAAAAAAAAAATAGGAAATGTTAAAAGTAAATAATACTCAATACTGTAATAAGAAAATGAAATCATTCTCTTATTGATTCTCGTTTTATATATAAAGAAGATCGTCCTGAATAATTTACGCAGAGAGTGTGAATAATAATTAATCTACTTACATGTGTTAATTAAATAGATAAAGAGAACCATTAGGAGTTTTATTTAATGAAACAGCATTTCTTTTTTTAAAAAAAAAAAAAAAAAACGATTGTATTTATTGCTATTCATGTTATGAATTACTTTATTGCATATATATATGTTTTAAGATTTTAGATATAGGAAGAGTAGGAGTAATACGGTATGGTGTGCCTGAATAGATAGCAGAATGTTTATTAAAAATATTTGTTACATAAACATTTTTGTTTAAATTCTTTTATGCATGTGAACTAAAATATATCTTGCATAATTTTATGCATGTACATTTATCATTGCCTAGAGATAATCTCACTATTTGAGATATGGAATTATTTATCTATTTTGGAAATTTGAATGCATATAATGTATATTGCGGTTATTCAATAGAGCCTGCTGTTGGATATTAATTCTATCATATCAATTTTATTAAAGACAAAAATTAAAGTAACAATGTCTATTTATATAGCTGTTTGCCCAAATGACGATAATCTTAGTCTTTTGAAGATAGGAATTTCTTCAATGATTATTAAGTCAAATAATCTATATATTGTAATGATATAATGTCTGTGTTTCTAAAACCTATATATATAATAAGAATCCATTCCCAAATATTTTTTTGTTTTAAATATATTTAATCCAAGATAGATTTTCCCAGCCTCAGACTTATATAATCACTGATAATTCATGTCATGTAATAAGATGAATAAATGAAATGTAATAAAGAAATGTAATTAAAAATATCAATTCAACAACTTGAAATCAAATACTGCAAATATGGAAGTTTTCCTATGCATACACTGTTTATTCAGTCATAATTTTGAATGACCTTTAATGTGTGTGTCTCTTTATGAGAGATTTGAACAGTTTTTCTATAAGCTGTACAACTATTGGTTTGTGAAAAGGAAAAGGATTTTCTAATTAGTTAGAATTGTGAGTTATACTTCAATAGTGTATGTTTTTATTCACAATTATTGAAATTTATTTTTCTTTGTTGTAAATTAATTGAATAAATTCTATTACTAAAATATTAAAGAATTAGTATCTCCCATAATTACCACAACAGCCATTAATTTAGCCTCTTAAGTTTCATGTTTAAAATAGGCATTGTATGATAGACATATGTAAGGAATGTCATCTTTAAAGTGTGTGTATAAACTACATGATAATTTAGTATCATCCTCTGAATTTGATCTCACAGCTCATACTATATTACAAAGCCTTTTTTTATATATGCTAATATCTTAATAATGCAAGAAATTTCGTTATTTCATATATCACAGAAACTTTTTAATATTTATAATATGCTAACAAATTATATTAAAGAAATTGAGGCAAGAAATGGTACAAAAATGAAAAATTGCCACAATCAATAATTAAGTTTTATTGTTCAAATGGCATTATTATGATTCCTTTGAATATTTTTAATTCATTCATTAAAAATTATTTTAAAAGCTGTATAATATTCTAAACAATAACAGTAATTGATAGAAAATACAACAGTACAATATAATGGATTAAAAATGATGTTTCTTGCATAAGATTAATGCTTTATCAACTTTAAATGATTTAAAAACTTTTGATACATAATTTCTTATATTTATTCTTATTAAGTTCCTATTTTTATATTTTTTTATTTATTAATACAATATTTAATAGTAGTAAAATTTATTTAATGTCAATGTTGATAATTCAGAGATTTGCAGTATTTAGATTGCTCTATCTTTTTCTATTTTTAAATGAAATAAAAGCATAAAGTGCTTTAGAAGAAGAATGTGATCAGTGACAAACTAATGTTTAACTATAATCAGGCTAACATAAGTTATCTATCCTTTCGTTATCTGGTTATAGCATTTATCCCTTAGTTATATCAACATATCTTTATGCACATATTATATGCTTAGAAGTATTGCTTTTAGCTATTTATATATTTTGGAAGAATTGTCTATATTAAATACTACATATATATTCGCTATAAAATTATATATATATAACTTATAATAGTTAAATCCTTGAAATAATTTTTTTCATATTATTTTTTAAATTATATTATAAAATTCTAATTGAAAATTTTCTATTTTAATAAAATTGTATGTATGTATGTGTTTTATTATAGTTGAAGTGTCTAAACTACAATCATTAAAGAGTTAAACTTTTATAATGATAACAGCAAACATCAAATACACTTGCTTATGTATTTTTAACTGTTGGATTCATAATTCAGAAAAGTATTTTGGAAACTTCAATTTTATGGAAATTGATTGATCTCAGCAGATGCCTTAATGAACAAAAATCTCCAAGAAGCTTTGATCCAATTATTTGCAATCGTTTTAATGACTGCTGTCAGGGTTTGAAAGACTTTTGTTTTCAAGATTAGCCTCTTGAAAGTGCCATCAGGTGGCTGGCTACATGCAGACAAAATCTGTTGTTGAAAGGAATGTTAACATTTATAATTAAATAAATTTTTGCAATAGGTTTAACTCTGAAATTAAATAGCTATAGCTCAGCTTAGATGAATCTGCTTTTCATCTTTTTTTAAAAGTACGTTTTCTTCTTAAGAATAACGATAATCATATATAACAATGAGCTATTAATTATCACCATTATTTTCAATTTGGATGAAAAAATTTTCATCTTTATTCCTATATTTTCAATATATAGCCTTCTTTTTTTTTTTTTTACATTATACCATCAAGCTTTCTTATCTATTTTTTGTTCACATGCTAATTTTTATTGGATCCGTTTTTCATCTTTTTTTAACCCCTCAAAATGTAATTCTGTGGTTGATTTTATTTACATGATTAATACATTCAAATTACAATTATTAACTTTTTAATATATATATAGCTTCTATCTGTTTATTATTTATATTTTAAATATAATTGCTTGTTTGCATTTGATAGTGTCTGTAACATTTCTTAAGCATTATTTGTATATTCTATTTGCATTTTTTTAAATCCGTAAAATATATCTTGCAAAATTATTTTTTAAAATGTGGAGATAGAATTGCTTTGCTGCATTCCCTTACTTTTATTAAGCATTGCAGTGATATAATTTTAGAATTCAGATGTTAAGATAAATTATATTAAGAGGGTTTCATAAAATGATGTAGTGTTATCACTTTGCCATATTACTCTGTCCTCTTGTTAATTTAATCTGCCTAGGCGCAGAGAATAAATATAAATATTATATGATTTAGTCACCATTATTGATAAATATTTTTTTATAATTTAGCCATGTTCTGGATCTATATGATGATGTTTTAAAGCTTTGATACAATAGAAATGTTTGTAGAGTCTAATACTTTCTGTAATCCATAAATCCAATGCAAAATAATAATCATATTATTGATACTTCACATAATTTTTTTTAATGCTTGGAATTTAGTTATTGTATTGTACCTATTTTTAAATCCATTTTTAGTAACATTTTTGGTTTGAATTCAAAATTTTTGTAAGTCTCTAGTTTTTCATATTTTATTTTCATTTTTATGACATAGTTTTAGTCATCTAGTTTATCCCTATCATTTAATTGTATTGCATAGATTACCAATGACAATTTTTTCTATTTCTTCAATTGCTTCTTTTAAATTGTCATAAATTTAATGGTATATGTCATTTCTTTTGGAGAGTGGGTTGTCAGTTGATGTTATAGTTATTGAATTTGCTATTTTCTTTTTTTATTATTACTTTGTAACATTTTCTAAATGCTTTATAATGCATCCTTAGTTTTAGTAAGGAATTATTATTTCTTTGTATCCTTTTTTTTTTTTTTTCAACATTTAATTTTATAAACAAATGGTTTTTAATTATTATTATTATACGCTTTTTTTATTTACATTAAATAAATAATTAAATGGTTTATTAGTCAGGAGTTCATAAGAAATTTGAGGATTGGAATTGCCAGAACTAGAACTGATTTGAAGAGCCTAAACTCTAAACACTGTATTAAACCAGATGGGATTAATATTAAATAGATTTATTTCTCAGGAGTTCATAAAAAGTTTAAGTACTAGAAATGGCATAACTGAAATCAATCCAAAGACCTTACACTTTGTATTGTGATATTTTATCACTGCACTAAACGATGCAGGACATTACATAGATTTTTTTGTCATAATAAAAAATTAACTGTTGAATTGCTGGAGATTTTTTACATTTTTGTTATCCTTTACAGTATGTCTTTTTTCCCAAGTGAGTCTGGTATTTTTTTTATTTATGTTATTAAACTTGAGCCAATGTCTAAATTATACTAATATTTTTAAATCATTTGGTAATTCTAGTTTAAATTCAATGGAATATTTTTCAAGATTTCTTTATTTGATTATCATTTCCTGTGGTTAATTTACCAGTCATTGCATTCATGAAATATATTTTTTTCTGGTAGTCAAAAATTATTTTATATTGTACTTTTATTTGGGTGTTTCCATTTGCAATTCATTTTAGGGTTGTTGTTTTTTTTAATATTATAGTATATTTTTTTATTTTATAAATTCCTCAAACACATATAATTTGTCATGTTATCTTTTTATTGAAATATAACATTGTACTTTTATTTTTCAAATGTTTTCCAGTTCTGTATTCCAGTCCCCCAATGATAATTTTAAAATTTTATTTGGGCTATTCAAAAGCTCTCTGTATATCAATTTAAAAATCAACCTATTCCCAGAATGTAAAATTTGTTGAAACATTAACCTGAATTATTTGCATTGATATTTTAGCCACTAAAAATAACTATTCTTATTGTACTGCGTGATATGTCTTCAATCTCCACAGTGTTCCACTTGTATTTTTAATGTTTTATGCTTTTTCTAATAAAGTAAATTTTCCACTTTTTATATCAATTGTCTCTCATCTTTCTAACTTAAATATTTTACAGTTATAAGTAACCAAACATGAATGTTTAATTATTTTTTTTGCTATAGTTTCTAAATAGTATTTTAACTGACAACTTCGCTATTAAATCAGTAGCAACTTTTTTCATATAATAGTGTCACCTAATGTAAATCATAGTAATCAAGGGATTTTAGGTTTGTACATCAAAATTCCTATATAATGCCTACTCGCATTTTCTAGCTTATGGCTTTCTCATATTCATTGATTACTATAGCTACTTTATGAAGAGAGTTGCCATTGTTTTAACAGATTGTGTATGCATAAGAAATGGTGGCTGTGTGATGTTTTAGTGATTTAACTTTACCATTATGGAAAAGAAGTGCATGATTTTTTTTGTCTATCTTAAATACTGATTTCTAATTACTTCTTAAATCATTCTATCATGCTTTTGGAAAGAAACAGGATGAAGGTCATACATACTTCATCATATAATGTCAAATATCATGAAAATACATTAACAAAAGTCGCAAATTAATCCTTACATACACATAAATACATTTATTCATCATGTCTTTTAAGAAAAGCCAATGTTATTTAGTCCCAAACTCTGAAGTGAATATAAAGAATCTATTACATTTGTTTACTTGTATTGGTGAATTGCTCATCTTTGTTTTATGAACATTTGCATAAATCAAAAATATTCAAAATAAATATTAGTAAGTCATTTCACATAGCTTTTTTAAGTTTTCACAGATGAATCAAAGGGTATTTTTTAGATATTAGAAGGCTGTTTAGCATCATTGGTAATTATGTCTTTTTACAAATGTAGAAACCATTTCATCATATTAAATCCTTTTAGTAATAGTATGCAAATGAAAACAATGATAATAAACTAATAATTATATAAGGAAAAAAGTTAAAGAGAATTATTAACTTCCAAATGGTTATTATAGTTTTTAAATTATTGATATATTGTAATAACATTTAAAATATGTTAAAGTGTGGCATTAGTATTGATAATTTTCTAATAACTGATTCATCACTATAAAACTGAGCAGATTGTCCTAGTATTAAGACTTGAGAGTGTGATAGTTATTTAATATCATGATCTGGGATTCATTTAAAAGTAAAGATATCTTGCCGGATTTTTTTTATTATATCCCTGCAAAAAAATTATTTCAGGGTCTTAGATATGTATGTGGTGTCCCAAATCTTAAGAATATTTTTCCCTATAATATTTTGATTGGTAAATTAAGCTATTAACTTATGATGGCACAAAAAGTGGCGACATTATGAAATTGATTTCATCTCTTGAATATGTATTTTAGGTGAAACAATTATAACTATGATGTCTAATTTAGTCTCTTACTAATTTTGTGAAGATATTTTTTATGAGTAAGATATTGTTTGCAATAAATAAGAAATAAGGCAGCGATTTTTTAGTTTTGTATTTTTTTTAATAACTAATAATAATAAGGACATTATGTGGCTGAAGTCTATCAACACAATTCTGAGATCATGTAAGAATAGTATACTGTTGGAATATGATAATTTTATCTGTTATTATGCCACCCAATATATTAATTGTTTTTTTTTACAAGATTTGGTGAACAAACTTTAGCTCCATCGTTTTTTTATATCCTATCTAATTCAGCATAATGATAAAGTGATGGAACTTATGAACTTAAAGTCCTTCTTATTGATTATTTATTTGATTTCATCGAAAAGATTAAAATATGCCCAAATTAGCAGTGTTAATAAAATACTCATATTTAATATTTCTGAAATTTAAAGTTTTATATATTGACAAAATCCCATTGATATTACTGATGAAGCCTTCATAAAAATATTTTTGACGTAAATAACGCATTTCATAAATGGCAATTAAGTCACAGCTTATCTTATTAGGTCCATATCTGTAGTTGTGAGCTTTATATTAGCATTGTGAGAGTGAACTCATCAAAAAGTTTCATCAAATAAATTTAGATTTATATATGTTTGGTTGATGTTTTTGTGACTATATGAACAATCATTATTCAAAATTTACTTATTTATTTAAATTGAATTCTGAGACATCTGTGTAAATTAAAATTGTAGAATAGAATAATGGAACAGTACAACTTTTGAATTTAAGTTTAACAAGATGATAAAACTGTATGTGTGTATATATATCATTCAAAATGTCTTTTAACATACATTCCATCAAATAATCAATTATGTAAACTTAAATAATGATAAAGTCAGAAATCTCCAGAATTATAATAGTGATTTATTGAAAGCAAATATATTTTGAGAATTGTTAAATGTTACAACGTCATGACTAAACAATATTGATTATTGATTCCATATTGATAAACCAAGTTCCCAGTGGATTACTGTTTAATGTGAAACATTTTACAATTGCTTGCAAAGTTTTTCCTATTTTTAATAACTTTTTGGAAGACAGTTTATTGTTAATAATATATGTAAATTTGCTCAAAATATCAGTGTAGTTTGATATACTTTATTAAATTAAAGTTACAGCAACATAGATTACCTTATGATAATTAAGGTATCACACTATGTTAGTGGTAAGTTAGCATCAGTTATTATCACTTACACTCAGCATGGAAACATATATTATGATAATGTTTAAATTTTAAATCAGAAAAAATATGCTAAGGAAAAAGAAATGAAGCCATTTACACAAACCTGCACAAAATTAATAATTTAATATCAGAAATGTATTCAATAAACTAAAATAATTTATGTGCCATATACAAATAATTTTCTGTTGTAAATCATTTTGATAAATAGCTAGTTTATAAATATGGCTGGAAAATAAATAACTAAATGTTTCATAAGGGAATTCACTAACTGTATTACTGATATGTATTATTACATTCTTAATTATTGAAGAAATATGTGTAATTATTTTTATTACATTATTTTACATTTAGAAATAGATAAATACATTAAATAAGTGCCTAATGATTTTTTTTAAACTTGAATTTGTTTGAGCTTTTCATTTATTCAGTAGATTAATAGAATGAGGTGTGAGGGGTGTGTAAATTAATTTTTAGTTGTCAAATGTAACTGTGATTAACTAAAGATTTATCTTGAAAATTGAATAAACAAAATCAATGTGCTTATTAAGAAGAGTTATTTCTATTTATTGGAAAAGAGAAAGAAACAATGGATAACAAAGCAGTCTGTCAATATCATATCATATATGTTCAGTTTCATTAAATGAATTTCTTATGAAAATATTTTTTTGTAGTTTATCATGCAAATTGTTCTTAAATATTAAAATATTGTCATATATTTTGAAACAGAGTGAAACAAACTATACTATTAAAGAAGAAATGAACTGAATATATTTATTTTTATAGCAAGATATATAAAATAAGTGTATATGGTTTCTTAGTCATGAGAACAAATATAAAAGATGTAGTCTATGGAATAGATACCTATGACATAATTTAAGAAAATTATTAGGAAATAATTACAATGTTCTCAAAAGTTTCACTTTTGTAATTTACTGCTTATTGATTTTGTACTAATCTCTCTACCTTTGTAAATTTCTTATATATAAATAAATATAATTTACAGTTTTTCCTTATGCTATATTTTATTTCCTAGTTAAAAAACCATTTAAACTCATTAAAAAGGAAAAATTAATAATATTATATATGTGATTTTTTTTTTTTTTTTTTGTTAAGAGGCTTATGAAAAGTTCATTAACTTCGACAATAGATGGTATTAATTTAAAAATTTCATTTATTTATTAATGTATGGTTTTTTGTTTCTTAATAATAATAATATGTTTGGAATTTAATGATATGGGATTGGTGCAGTTTCAATGTTGCCACAATATTAAATGTATGACAAATGTATAAAAAAATATTTGTAAATGAATATTAATTATAAAAGAAGTACAAATACAAAGAATAACTGAATGAATTCCAGATAAAAGATAATAAATTAATACTCATTTATTCTACTCTAAGTAATGAAAGAAAGATTTGGTAGTTTTATTGTTTAATTCTTTTTTCTATATATCTACTGTGGGCAGTTCTTTATGTGCCATTGACTTCCTACTTTACTACTATTACTACTGCTATTATTATAGTGATGATGATGTCATCTAAACCTATCTTACTTTTAAGTAATGATTACTACTAGTGTATTAATCTTTTTCATAATTTTTTTATAAATTAATTCTGAAATAAATTAGATTTAATTAAGTCCTAGTAGTACATATAATATAGTATTTGAGAATTAAACTTAGAATTTTTTCTTTAAAATATCAAATCCCAGTAGTAAATAAGCCCTAATATTTATTTTTCGTGTCTATTAATTTTTGTGTGTTAAATTTTGTTAATACATATAATTTATTAAAATTACTATTATGTCATAGTTTTCAAACATTTTAATCTTATCATTGCTTCATATATAAATATAACATTTTTTTATTTCTTAATTTCAATCAGGAAAGCTCCTTACCCTCATTATTTATCGTCATCATTTTTCCTTTCATCCCTTCTCCCTTGTCACAATTTATATATATATTCTGTGTGAGAGAGTGAGAAAGAAAAATTGAGAATGAAGCATTTCTTATAAATAAATTTCACAAATAAAATTGGTTCAATTTTTTCTGCTTGAATGACTTCACTCCCTTTTTGAAATCATCCTGGGAAAAAGAAAATTATGTCTATCATCAAGAGATTGCAAATTCAGATGAAACATACTAGATCTGTAAATTTAAAAAAAAAAAAAAAATCTATAGATTTGTTTTATTTTTATTTTAACCTTCTGATTTTCTTTTTAATGGATAAAAAAAAAAAAAACACTGGTAATGAACGTATGTCATACACTTACAGACATTTGTATTTATTTATTATATGGTTTATGTTTTTCAAGACAGTTTACCATTCATTCAAATTATAAAGGAATTTATAGAGATTGCAACTAGAAGATACATTCACTAATATTTTTTTTATTAAGTCCTTTATATCTGCCATTATATGATTAGATTGGACAGTTATTAATTATGTATTTCATTATTTGTGTTTAATCATATCTGTATAATTCAGAGATTTGTGAAGTAAATAAGCACCATATCCATAGGTGGTCATGAATGATTAAGGTTTTAGTAAAATTTATAAAGATGAAATCTAGCTGGCTTTTCTTATATTTTTTTATGTTTTACTCTATAATTGTTCAGTTCAACATCTCAAAAGAATATATTTATATGAGGTATGACTCAATTGATGATACTATAATAATTTTCAGTTATTTATTTTGAAGTTCAATATATTTAAAACTTCATATATATAATAACCTCCATGGCAGAGTTTATAGGCATGGCTTTTTGTAAAGATATATTCCTTTTTTTTTATTGTCTTTTAAAATAGTATAAGAGTCATGTGTGTAAAATAAATTATTAATAAGTTTTTTTAAAAAAGAATAATAACTATTATCAAACAAGGCAAAACTCTCCATACAGTAGTGTTACCCTGTGCCAACCAGAGTAATCAATGGATGCCAGAAGGCTTGTGCATAAAATCCCTATCTAGTGCCTACTCATCCAATATCCCTATTGATTACTCTGGTTGGCACATGGTGGCACTACTGTATGGAGAGTTTTGCCTTGTTTGATAACAATTATGTGCTAGTATAAGAGATGGTGATTATGTGATGTTTATGGGTTTAATAATAACTATTATTAAATGATGATGTTATTTAATTTGTTTATTGAAATTATAAGTGAAAATAAAATTGACTATTTTAAAATGCCAAGTTGCTCTGGAAACCAGTTGCAAAATGAAAAAAAAAACTTACTTTGTCTACTTTTCAAATTAAAGATAGGGGAAACTTTACTTTTTTGTGTACTGCTTGTATAATGGAAGCCAAGAAAAATGTAATGCTTATCTATGAGGATGTAATATAATGCAGTTACAGAGGTAAGATTTCAGTGTGCTCACCCTTGAAATTTCCACTGATGTTGCTTATTGTAGAACTATTAATATAAAAATGTCTTAGTAATCAACAATGATTCTTCCAACCTAATAACTGATTGTGGATGCTAAAATATATGATACTTGATTTCACAAGGAAACCTGCCATCCAATTAATTGTTTGTAAAACAAAAATATTCTACTGTAAATGGATTAATAAATTATGTAGATTTAATACCATCAATCACAAAGAAATGAACTTAATGGAAATAAACCATGGATAAATTGGAAATATTATTTAAGAATCCTTATGGCCATACAGATATCTCAATTCAAATTCTTTCATTGTGAAAGAAAACTGAGCTCAATTGATGTAAAATAAGTATTGTAATAAAACATATAAAACTTTTATGAATTATTATAAATAAAAAGATTTTCTGCCACACATGTCTTCTATATTAGTAAGCTTATATAAGTATGTAAATATAAATTGTTATATTATTTTATTATATTTTTAATTAAAATTAGTGTTAGTATTAACAGATTTGTTGTTCAATTACTTTTCATCCAAATTTCAAGTAGACAGTTTTACTTTGTCTTATAATCATATCTTAAATGTGGATAGGTTAATGGCCAAGAAACATGATGGATCTGCATAGAAGTTTATTCTTTAGGTGGGCCCAGTCTGGTTATTATTTGTGACTATTATAAATTTAGTTAAAAATAAAAATTGTATAATCACTCCATCATGTACACAGTCACTTGTTTGGTATTCATAATTCCCTAGACTAAATAAATTCATGAATATTTTACCTTTTATTATAGGTTTGTCAATTTTACTGTAGTTGGGTGGCTAAAACCCATTATGACATATATATTCTTTGAGACAACTTCACATGTGATGTAAAAGAATGGGAAATCACTACAAGCAGGCAGACTCAAGAATGCTTTTCCATCAGATAAAAGCACAGTATTCAGTAATAGAATATATTAGTCCTAAGGAAGCTTTTCTTAGTGTGTTTGCATCTCAGCTCTCAAATCTTAACATCCATCTTTCCAAAAATGTTATTTCAAGAGATTATTTTAAATGAAATCTACAAATGATAACCCAAGATTACTCTGATGTAGTCTGAGTCAGATTATGTTTAAAAGTATTGTTGCAGAAGATTATATTCAATTTACAAAATGTTTCCTTGTAGTTTGTATAAAAATTTGAATGTAATGTTTTGTAGGATTAAAAGTTTATATTTCTGATATAAACTTTATGCCCATCATAATTAAATGCCTATTTTTTTACAATTTTCTCAAATCTTTATGATTGTCAAAAATTATGTTCGACTGTTCACATTGGGGAAATATTTCTCACAAAAGATGAATCATATGACAAAATAGAAGTTACTCTTTTATGAGTTTAGAGTTGATTACATTGAGGTGATGGGCATATTGTTTGGTATAAACATTGTTAGTTATAATATTTACATTGTTTTCACTACTCAAATTTGCAAACATTTGTTTGTCTGTATAAAGAAATGGTTTCTTTCTTTATAATTTAATGCTAAATGCACTTTCAGTGAAGTTTACTTAGCATTAGGTTTATGAAGAAGAAAGAAATCACTTCATTATACAGATGAACAAGTGTTTGTAAATTTGAATTATAAATACAAACAAAGCAAAAAATCAATATTGTTTTTACTAATATATAAAATGGGAATTATAACATGATAATAATTTCAATCTATCAACATTATATCAACAGCAATTATAAAGCATCCAAACTCTATATAAGCAAAGCAAGACATTTAAAATGTCTTTAAGAAACAAATAATGAATTTTCATGACAATGTTTCACAATTAAATTAAAGTGTTTTGAGGATCTGTTTGTTGTTATTATTGTCGGTGGGAAGAGAGGAGAAAATTTAAATTATCAAAGATAGAACATGTTAAGAATTTAAAATCTTTTTTTTTTAATTCTTTGTTTTTTATTCAGCCAGGAAATTCTTCTATGAGAAAGGACAGTATCACAGCTACTATTCCTTATGCATATAATAATAATCGAAGATAATTATCTTAAACTTTAAACATATTAAGTTTTAAAATCAAAGCACAATTTGCTCCCATTATAAAGATTTGAAATCAGTTTAGCAATCTTAACCATTATCTATTTACTTATAATACATATCTTGATTCTTAATTTCTCAATATGAGTTTTGCCTTCTTTCTAAAGATAATTGAAAACTTTAGGCTATTAGAATTTTATTACTATGGGGTAGCATAATAAATGTAAAATATTAGATATAATAATATTTAGTTTGAACAAGGTTCAATGCACTAATGCAATCTAAATAATAAAAAAATGATTATTAGGATCATTTGTTACATTTTCATCTAATTTTATTAAAATATTTGTATCTAGACTATATATTTTGCATAATGAATATATAGAAAATCATGGTGTTTGGTATTGAGAGAAAAAAATATATATTGGAAAGCTGAATGGCATGAAATAAAAAAGATATTATTTATGTAGTGACATTTTAGTAAAACGGTAGAAAGAAATCTTTCAATTAAAACACCCAGCTATTTTTGAGATCATGAAGAGCAAAAAAAAAGAAATGAAAGGGTTTTCTATCTAAAAGGATCTCACTAAGATTCTCATTAAATATAAGTTAACAAATTATCGATATGTATGTCAAATTGTTTTTGTGGGGACTTATTTATTATGGCCTTAAATGTATGCTCTATTATATCTGGATGAAAAACATGTATTAAAAAAAACACTTTATTGAGCAAATAATTTTTTCATGTAGGTGTTACTCAATAGAGTTCACAGAATCAGATACTGTTAAAAAAATTATTTATTTTTAACATCTTCCAAACGTGACTTAGAGTAAACATATTTTTTAAAAGCTCTTTTAAAACATGGTCAAAATATCATAAATTAATTTTAAGATTTTATTTAATTTGATGGAATTCCTGAACAATAAGGTCAGAATACAAAGAAGTCATTAAAATGAATTTATGAAAACTGCTCATATTGAAAAAAAAAAAAGGCAGTTTGTAGTCATATAGGTTAGTATATGCAAATGAGAGGATAGAATCCAGTCTAAAATCGATAACAATCTTTTAAAGCCATATTTTAATTGTCAATTTCAAAAACAACAAAGAAAAGACAAGAATATTTATAACTATTTATACAGTATATAACATCAAACCTCCACTCTTTTACATTTTTAGCAAAATATATTTATTAATTTTATAACTATTTATAAATGTTGAAATTAAAAATTAGTATGAAAAAAAAAAAAGAATTTTGTGATTTTACATACATGTTTATATGACACATCAAATATAATCAATCTTCTTTGAAAATATATAGAAGAACTTGATTCATAATAATTTAAATTATGAATCTTCAGGAATGGGAAATGTCTGTTTATATTCTCAACTACAGAAGAAATCAGTTGATTAAATGGTTTATAGAAATTGGAATATATGAAGGAGAGATGTTAAAGAAAATAAATCCATCATATTGTGCAAATGATAATCTATGAAATTATTAAATTATATGGAAATTATTGCTATATATTGAACATACACTTTGAAAGAAAATTACTATGTAATATGTATGCTGAATAACTGAAAAATCTTAGAAATATCAGAAGAAAATCATGTATACTTGATGGATAACAATCATAACTTTAATAGAATTGATCATGATAATTACACATTATTCTCAAGGAAATTGCGGTTGTTAGAAAAGTTTATTGTTTTTATCTCTAAATTATAGAAATTTATAGTTACAACATAAAATGATAACAATTTGTTGTTTTGTTTTGTTTTAATGGATGGATTAATCCTATTGCTATTTTTATTCAACTGTACACATCAATATTAGATTCAAGATTATTGATGAAATTAAAGATGTCACACACCTAGAATGAAGAAGACCTTAATGTATTTACAAGCAGAAAAAGAGGGTTGTACCTATGTATTAAAAAGGCAAATCTAATAACATTTAAATTGTTAATGAAATAGTAAAGTTTTTAGGCATATTTCTCTTATTCTCTTCATATGCAAAATAGTCATTGTGAAATATATAAAAAAGCGTTCCAAAATATATATGGTCTTAATTTTAAAAAATAAATAAAAATTATTTAGATTAGTATATTATTTCTGAGTCCATTGGTAAAATAGTTGAATAATGAAGAAGAATACATTATGATATTAGTAAAAACACTGGATTACAGACTTAAGTTTGGATTTGAAGTATACTGGGAATGTTTTATAGTTTGTGCAGCCAAATGAAAAATATAAATATCGGAGCTTTTTGTCTTAAAATCGAATAAAAGAGCAAATTTAATGAATCAGGGCAGAGTTAAAAAAGTAAATGACACTAACTTCAACATTTAAAGCCCCGATTTTTTCTCAAATGTTTGATTAAAGTAATATATATAATATATATTTCTATGCCTAGTATCAGCATTAATTTTTGCCATGGTTGAAGTGAAAAACAGTTTATTTCATTAAGATCTGTTTTTTTTTTTTTGCTCTATTTCTTGGCATATTTCAAAATATGAGGTTTTTTTTTTTTTTCAAATCATTCATGGCATCCAAACTTCCTTCCCCCTTTTATGTGTTCATTATAATATTATTGTACTATTGATTTTTTTTTAAAAAAAAAAAGAAATTTTTTCTTTCATTTCTAATTTATCTTTCATTTTTTTTACCCCACAATACAAAATAAGATTATTATACATGCCATATGTTTCATTACTTGTGATTCTACTGGCTTTAGTTGTATTAGATAATCTTAAATATTTTTAGTCTTTATAAAAAATAAAAAAGCCATCTGTTTTATTTTATTTTGTTTTGTTTTCTGTTTGTTTGTTGTTGTTTTGGTTTTTTTGCAAAGTTTTGTTTACGTAATGTTTTGAAATCAAATTGACAAAATTATTAAATTATCATCCTTAGGATATAGCTTTCACTATTTGCTTTATTTTCTGTGTACAGTATTATCTAAATTCTCACATTTGAAAAACTTTATACTATTTTCATGGCATTTCCATCAGGCTTTGGATGATGATTTAGGCCCGAAGTATTTTATTTTTAAAAAAATTATAATGGCATGTAAGAAAGGTTCATTGTGTAGGGATTAGTGGATCCACGTTCCATGTTTATGTTAAGCCATGTTTAAATCTAGGTTAGAGGAAATTTGGAAATTTTTTCAAGTCACAAATAGAATTACAAATTATTTTTTTAGATAATTAGATTATAGGATGTTAGTCATTCAGTATTAGCCAGTAAATAAAGAAGTTAGTTATTATTTATTACAGAGTAAAAATTCCAGAGTTCAAAAAAGAATCACTCAATACACTAACTGTAAAAATAATAATAGTGTTACAATAAGATGTAGCTTTTACCACAAGTTGAAGAGATGTCAACTTTTTACAGACATTTAATCCATTGATATAAATGCTTCACATCTAATATAATTTTATAACATTAGATTTATTTAAGTGATAATTTTTGCATGGTATATAAAATACCTTTTATTTTTTATCAGTTGCCAATACCTCAGTACTATGTTTTACATTAAGAAGCTTTGAACAAATAGTTGTTTTTTCTTCAGTGTTTCTCTATGGGGGGGGGGGGGGGCTGTTGGACACGTTTTTTTTTTCCGGAGTATATTATTTAAAAAATTGCATTATTTTTTTAGAGTATAATAAAATAGTAATATTTTATCTTTCTTAAGTGTATTATTGACAAAGAATAAAAGTAGTTTCTGCAGCTTTTTTTATATTGCGGTCACAATATTATTCTTATGGGAATTTCACTTCTTTTAATCATGAATTTATTCATCAAACTTGTTTTTTTTATCCAGAAATAAACAGACCCGGACACCTGCATTTTAGACATTGAACCAATGAATATTTCAGATTTTTTTATCTATTACGTGAATAATAAATATAGAACTGATATTACTTATTTATGAATAAATGGTTTATTTTTAACTGATGTACAAATGAATGAAATAAATCATTTTACTTTGTATCACATTTTTTAGAAATGTTTTCAGTGATTTATATTTTAGTTGTATATATGATATTTTTATGGTAGAATAAATAATTGATTTAATTATTATAATAGATCTGAGCAGAGTTTAGTAAATTTTGATTTGTATAGAAAAATTTCAATTTTTTTTTCAATTATAAGGAAACTTTTGTAGTTTTTATTTTATATTATAAATCACAGAAAACAATATATCTATGGTTTCTGATAACCATGATTTGACAAAATATTTAATAAAAAAGGGTAGAAATTAATAAATAAAAAAAACGGAATTTTCATCTGACTTTCTATAACTTATATTCATATTCTTTGAATATTCATTATTATTTAGATCATAAACCTGATTTTGCATAAAGTTAAGTGATTCATATTTCTAAATCATATGTTAGCTGCCAAGCAAATCTTCACTCTTTTGTCATATAACATCAAGATTTTTATATTTCTAGAAGTTTAAATATACGTCATTAAACAGGAAAGTATTCTCTGCTTTTGAAAACAGATTAATAATAATCATTTTTTAAACTTTCAAAGACTGCTACTATTCATTACTATTTAAATAATAAATCTGTTTTTGTTCAAAGTTTCATAGTTCACAAATATAAATCACATTCAAGTTTATACTCTAAATTAAATATTCAATCTCTTATCAATGAGATAAGAAAATTGACACAGTACAAATTGTTAACTTTCTTGTCTATATTAAAATCTTGGTCCATAATGAAAAATGGAATTTATCCGTTTACTTAAAGAAGTTGTCTTGACAACAGATTGAAAATTTGTGATATAGATAAGTTGGAGCTGTTATCTTGTGATTTGTCTTTGTATATTATATAAATTTATTTTATTAATAACAGTATAGGCAATAATAAAAAAGAAATCAAAATAATAAATTTATTTTTACAACAATATTCATCTCTATTTTTTTCCCAAAACATTTATGACCCGCAATTTCTCATCTATTAAAAAATTAAAACAATTTCCAACATAAAAGATTTTTCTTCCAATTTAGTAATTTCAATTAAATTATTTACAGCATTGATCATTAATTAATTAATTGGGCTAAGATTAAAACAATAATAATATAGTGAGACCACATATCTCTATGTTTTGTTCCAAGATCCTTAGCAGGTGGCAGATATTAATCTTTAATAGTTTATTATTTATATACATCATTCAGTATATTATAGAAAACAGGCAAAAACTCACTATACATATTGCCACACTGCAAGCTAAAGTAATCAGTGGATGCCAGAAGGCTTGTGCATAAAATCTCCATCTAGTACCTACTCATCCAATATCCCCAGACTAGTTTCTGGCTTGTGGCTTTCATTAGTGAGGAGCCCTTGGATCTGAGAGTTATAAGCAAGCATAATAAATGGTGATCATGTGACGTTTATTGGCTTATATTATTATAGACTGTATGTTTATAATAATTTTTTAATATATAAAGAACAAAATGTTTTTTAGCATGTGCATATATATATTCCTACAATATATCTTAATTTAAAAATTGTAGTATATAAACATTTTAAGATTATAAACAAAAATAATTTTAAAAATAAATAAATAAGCTTTGGGTGTATATGTTCATTTGATAACTCTCTCTTAAAAGTAAAATAATATTAACAAAACTGACTGTACTTTTTTTATTAGTAGAAAAACATTCATTTCAATGATTTTTTTTTTATTTATAATAAAAACTTTATTATCAAAATAAATATTTACAATTTATACAATTAATTAAACAAATGATAAATATACAGTTTTGTATACCAAAACCCAAAGAATTTGATATATTCCACTATTAAGACAAAAAGGCTCCAGGCTATTAAATAGTTATCTTCAACTCAAGGAGATTGATCTGTAAAAATGTAATAGAAGGAGACTCTAAGACATCAAGCAAATGCAACTCAAATGAGCGAAGCATGTAACAAAATGTTTGATTAACCTAAGGAATAAGCCACCCAAAAAAATTTCAACTTTTACTCAAAACAAATGTTTATCTGATAATCTCATATAGTTATTTCAGGACCACCCCAATTCGATTCGTCTTCCTTGGCAAGTATCTCAGACATTGATTGAAATAAGTTTCCCAATCACTACAGAGTTTTCTCAGCCATTTGAATTTCTTGTTATCAAATATCATAGTACATCTTATATACCATATTGTCTTAAGGGTATGCACAGTTACCATTGCGCTGTGGGAGTCTTATAAAGTGGTGTGGGGTTTTAAGTAGTAGTGTTATCAGAAAGAAGAATGGACAGGATGTAAAAAATAATGGGTAACTGATTTAGATATAAATGTAAATGTAGAGAAAGAGTGGATCTATAAAATTAATGGTAAGCAAATTATTTATACATGTAATGGAGAAAAAAGAGTCAAAAGAATTTATAAAAGGGTAATTAGGAAATAAGAAATTATTAAAATTGGATATTTGAATATGCAAATTGACAAAAGACCAGAAAAGTGGTTGGAATTAAACAAAGCAATTAAAAATGAAAAGCTTGAGAGACTAGTAGTAGTGGAAACACATCTAAGAAAAGAAGAACCTATACTGGAAGACTTGGTATGGCAGGATATAAATAGAAAAGAAAAAGAAAAAAGGGGTGGTGGTATAGGAATAATGTCAAAATATTTAAATACTGTTAAGTGTCAAGAACATTTGTGGTTTGAGATAAGGTTAGGAAGACTGGAATGGATGGTGACTATAGTGTATATAGTCACTAGAGATAGTCAAACTATAATGAAGTGGAACAATAGCATATATGAATGCATAGTTAATGATATACAGAGTTTCAAAGAAAATAATGGTTATAAGGAATATGAATGAGCATATTGAAGAAATCAATGATATAGATAAAAAGAATGGACAGCTTTTGAAGAATTTTTGTCAGGTGAATTTGAGCATTGGAAATTTGTCAAGTATTTATGAGGGACAATACCCATAGTCTAGAAATAATGTATTTCACACAATAGATTATGTATTAGTAGAGAAAGAGGGAATGAATAAAGTACAGAAATTAAAGTGTTTGATAATGAAAAGAGATAGTATGTAATAGTGATCATAATTTATTTATAATAGAAATGGCTACATGATGGAAAATAGTATCAAAAGTAGAAAGGATAGTTAAAGATGTGAATAGAGAATGAATGATAAGAATATATTAAAAGAATAATATAAAATAAAAATTGAAGAAACCATGGAAGAGTTGGTTGGAGGTGAATATAAGGACTGGTGTGCTGAAGTAGAAAAAGTGGCAAATAGGGTTTTAGGTAAGAATATTCAGAAGAATAAAAGTAATAGGAAAATGAGAGTAATAAAATTGTAAAAGAGAGGGAAAAGCATGCAGAAAATATAAGTGTGCTATTAAGAACAAAGAAAGTGAAAAAGATGTTAAATGGGAAAAGTATTTTTTTTAAAAAAAGTTGATTAAAATAGATAATTATATAGTGAGAGAATGAACTGAATAGTAAATTGGTGGAGGATATTAATAAAAGTGGAAGAGATGGGAGTAAAAAATTTTGGAGTTACATTAAAAGGAGAAATGTAGGGGAAAGAGAGATAGTATTACTAGATGATGAGGGAATAGAGTGTAGCTTTAGAGAGAATTAGAGGCAATCTTAAATAAGTATGTAATGGATATAGAAAAGATGTTAGATGTTAAGGACAGAGTGATAACAAACATGAAAGCATATAGTAAAGGAAATATTAGATTTACAGAAAATGAACTTAATGAGGCAGGGAAGATATTGAAAAGTGAAAAGGCAAAAGGTTTTGATGGATGTGCAGCAGAAATGGTAATAAATTTAGGATAAAGAGGCAAAATTAAAACTATTATCATGTTTTAATAAGATGGCACAGAATAGAGATTTCTGTATAGTTGGAGTAATACAAGAGTAAGTTACTATTTAAAGAAAGGGTAAGGATCATATTAAGTTATAGAATTAGAGACCTATAGTGGTAACGTCAGTGTTATATGGTGGCTGGTAGGATTGCAAAATGAATGGAAGAAAATAAGGTCATGGGGGGAATGTAAAGAGGTTTTTGATCGGATGGGCATATAAGAGATAGTTTATTTGTAGTTACACAACTTATAGATATGTGAGTAGAAATACAGGTAGACAGTTATATATGGTTTATATAGATATAAAGAAGGCATATGATAGAGTAAATAGAAATAGATTATGGGTAAGTTTAGTAAATTTGGGAATGAATGGAGCTTTAGTGAATGTTATTAAGGGATTATATGAAAATAATTTACTATACATATCAATTAGAGAATATAGAATCAGTTAAAGTTAAAAATGGGGTGGAACTGGGCAAGTATGCCCTATGTCATCTATATTGTTTTTATTATATTTGAGAGAAATGGCGAGAGCAATAGACAGACTAGGAAGAGGGGTAGATATACCATTAATAAGTGGCAAAGGAGTTTATACATTATCAGGTCTTTTATTTGCAGATGATGTCTTTTTGTGCACAGAAAGAAGGGAAGATATGGATGTTATGCTGAGGACATGTGCGAGGGTGTTTAAAGAGATGGGGTTTAAATTTATTGAGGAAAAATCAAAAGTAATGATGATTAATACTGGGGAAAAGAGAAGACAGAATTTTTATTGGAAATATAAAGTTAAGAGTGGTGAACAGGTGTAACTATTTGGAAATCTTTTTAAGTATTCAGAGAAATTGCTTCGATGAATGGGAGAAAAAGTTGATATATGAAGCAAAGAAAAGAAAGGACTGGTAAGAAAATTAACAGTGTTTTCATATAATAAATATGATGAAACTAGAATTATATGGAAAGGAGTGCCAGTAGCAGGGTTAACATATGGTAATGTTGCATTGTGTTAGTAAAGAGGTATTAGATTACTATAAAACTTAGAAAGAGAAGTAAGAAGATATGCATTAAATGCAGATGTGTGAACAAGAAAGGAAGCAATTCAAGGACAAATGGGATGGCAAGTTTTTCTATGGGAGATGCAAATGCAAAATAAAAATGTTTGGTAGATTGTAGTTTATGGATAATAAGAGAATAGCTAAAATAGTATTTAATTGGGTTATGAGTAAAGGGCAGGCAACAAAATGGGTGAGAAAGGTAGTATGTTTTGCAGAAGATTTGGATAAAGAATTTATATCAGTATACCTATACAAAAGATGAGATGACTGTGTTGGAGAATTGTTGAGTGATATAGTAGTAAGAAATGGGCTAGAAGAATAGATGCATTAATAAAAAATAGGGAGTTGGAAATATGGAAAACTAGTATGAAGAGTAAAAAGACTTTAAATAGATAGATAGATAGATAGATAGATAGATAGATAGATAGATAGATAGATAGATAGATAGATAGATAGATAGATAGATAGATAGATAGATAGATAGATAGATAGATAGATAGATAGATAGATAGATAGATAGATAGATAGATAGATATTGATAGATAGAGATAGATAGATAGATAGATAGATAGATAGATAGATAGATAGATAGATAGATAGATAGATAGATAGATAGATAGATAGATAGATAGATAGATAGATAGATAGATAGATAGATAGATAGATAGAGAGAGATAGAGAGATAGAGAGATAGAGAGATAGAGAGATAGATAGATAGATAGATAGATAGATAGATAGATAGATAGATAGATATACATGGAACTGCAAATTAATTTATGGTAATAGCAAGGAAAGTAGTTTACTGTTTAAGGCGTAAACAGAAATCTTAGAGGGAATCTACACATAAATGGACAAATGTAGGTGATTTAATCTGCAAATTGAGTTAGGAAGGCATAGAAAATATTAGACATCTGTGAATTGAATGTAAATACCTGAAAGCAGAAAGGATACAAATAATGAAGTTGTGGAAAAATAAATATGCACAAAATTGATTATACAGAAAGTGGGTTATTGATTTTTATGCTGGATTTGGGAAAAGATAAGGAGGATTTAGATATAAAGGCCATTGAGATGACAATGATTATGTTGTGCAATGGGATGGGATGGGGAATGGAAAGAAAAGGTAAAGTGGTTAACATGTTTCTCTGGGCATAGTGGTTGAGAGATTCCTGATTCCATATAAGAAGTCACAGTGCATCACATTACAAAATTTTTTGAATGTAATCTATAATTTTTTGGTAAACCAAGGTAAAATTGGATTTTGTGAATAAATTTTAATTTACTTAAATTGCATCTATACCACAGATCCAATTTCTCATTTGAATAATAACAATTTAGATCAATTATAATAATGAATTTGAAAATTTTGAGGATTTCAGTTTAAATATATATTTAGCATATGCTAAACTAAATTTAAAATGGCATGGGTACAGCAAGAGAAATACTACACAATTCAATAAACTTTTACTATTTTTCCATTAAGTGTATTGTCATATGATAAAATAAATTTTACATTTATTTAATTAACACATGAAAAAATTCATTTTAAAATTGTGAATATATTTGCCTGATTTTAAAGCTATTAACTACCATTAATTAATTAAAATACAAATATATATATATGATAATAAAAATTTAGGCTAAATATAAGAAATCAAAAAATGAGAGAGTTAATCTCCCATTATTTATCTTTTAAAAAATATCAACATACAATATCTTTTAAAAAATATCAACATACAATAATTAATAAAAAGTAACTTTACTACCATATTGAAAATAATATTTTTTTTATTGTCTATGTATATGTTATCTATCTATCCTTTATTATATATATGCATAAGCTATGGAATTTTGCACTGTGTTATTTAACTCAAATTAAGTAATAAATCAATAAAAATAAATGTGATTGGTAGCCTTGCATTATTTATATTCAAAAAAATCTCAAATTACAGTAATAAAAAAAACTGACTTTTCTATAGTGCTTTATAAACTAACTTAAACAATATTAAAAATTCTGCAATGCAATAATTTACTTTTAAAAATAATAGCATATATAATAAATTAAATGCTTTGTGAATTATATACTTGAAGTAATAATAAAAATTATATAATGCAATATTTTAAAAAAATCCTTAATTTATATTTTATTACATTTTATATATATATATATACAATACATGATAACATCTTACAATTTTGTTGGTGAATAGCTAAAGTATTTTATTACACAATGGATGCATTGATTCAGAGATGTACTTCAAGCAGTTTGGAAAGAATACCAGTCACTTTTCTACTTGGGCACAGTTATTACAATATTAATCAAACCATACCCAATCATGAAAATGAATAAACAGTTAGACACATATAAATGCATAACAAAACCATAAACTATCTCATAAATTTATAGTACTTTAGCCAGGAATAGGGACATCATCATGTGACTGAAGATTAAATCAGTCTTATCTTTCCTCCCCATACATCAACTTGATAATATTTATTAATGAAATTAGAAAATCATGACTTCATTCAAGATATATATATATATATATATTGAAAACATATAAAGGATGTATATTACAAATAGAAAGCCAATAATTGTATCCCCTAAAATTAATTAGCATATATTTACTATATATAAATGAATATTATATGCAATTATTCAAATTAGAAATGCATGATTTTGTTCAATAGAATAAAAATTAATAATAATAAAACTTGGGGAAATGTGCATATTAACTTTCTGGCGTTCCTTTCCAATTCATAATTTTCTTTGTTTTCACGTTCAACATAGAATTTAACATTAAACCATTATTATTTATCAGAAAATAATAAAATTGACTTCATTTGATAAATATTTTTGTTTGCTACTAAAATAAATGTAAATGTTCAAATTTTCTTTCTATAAATATTAAAAAAATTAGATTGTAATCAAAACAAAAAAAATTATATGTCATTATTTCTAAGAAGGTTATTTTAATTTTACAAAATCAATAAAATTTTATTATTTGTTATCTGAACAAATATTTATTTATTTATTTTATATCTAATGAAATATGCTTTAAAAGTTTAAAATTTTGCAATATTTATTGCAAAATCATGATAATTTTATACTTAGTATTATAATTTCATTGCTTACATAGAAAGCTAAGCTTTTAAAGCTTTAAGGCAGATTTGCAGTGACCACTAATATAACATTCTTTTTTTGAAAATAAAATATTTCCATTCAAAATAAAGTATTAATAATTTATATTTTGATTTCTAAGAAATATTGTATAAATTGTATTAAAAATATCCAGAATTGTAATAAATTTGCAAATAAACATATTTTTGGTTATTCAAACCATTTTCTTTAAACAATGTTGTCAAAATCCTGTTGTAATAGAATAGAGATACTTGTCAGGGTGGAGCTAAATTATTTTGTTTTGAGGAATTTTTTTATTTTCTTGTCATCTATGAAATTTTTTTGAACTAAAATTTTATATTATAAAATATATAGGAAAATACGCATATTACAGTATAAAACTTGCGGAAATTTTTTTTAGGGAATGAATTAATGAAGAAATGAAGTAATTCATTTGAATATTAAGTACAGTTATATATAATAATAGCTCATAAATACCATGCTAGGAACAAATTCTAAGAAACTAATTTTTATTTACAAATGATTATTATTTATAATTAATCAACTTTGTTACATATTTTGTGTTTTCACATGTGTATGCTTAGTTTATCCTATGAGAAATATATTTAAGAGAAATATATTTAAACTAAAATCCTAAGAATTGATTATTCAGTAACATAACTGATCATAAAATCTTATATATTTTTTGTGATATTGCTATTGATAACTCATGGATTATTATTTTATTTAAATAATATGTAAATATAGAAGTCTCTACTAAGAGTTGTAAAGCTGCAGGATACAACTAGTATTTATATATTTTTAATTTTTCTCTTAAAGACAGGTTTTTTGAAAAATATTGATTGTAGTTATTTTTAGAATATTAAATTGACTTCATTGTTTTCTGTGCATGGTTTGAAATTCTTATAAAACTATTGCTTTTTTTCTGTGGTTTGGCCATATATTAGAATTTCAATGTTACTATAATGTATATTAATATTTTTGAGTTTTTCAGAACATTAGTCTAAGAAATGATTTTGTCTCTTTTTTTTCATCTTGTTTTGCTTTTAACTAATTTTTCTTTTATGTTTTATTGGTCACCTTAAAATCTTTTATTTATTTATCAGAATACCTTTTTCTTATGGCAGCTATTGCAGGTTATAAAAATAAATATATTTCAAAATTCTGTTTAATGCAGTTTTTTCTTATTTAATTTTTTTTTTTTCATTTTTTTACTGCTATTCATTTTTTTTTTTATAATCTCAATTTAACTTTTCAAGATTTATTTTATTGAGAAATTAAACAATATAAGATAAAAGAATAGATTATGATCAAAATAGAGTACTAAGATCACTTTAAATTTTTAATATAAAATATAACTTTATAAATTATATGACTGCTCTATGGGTTGAATATAATGATGGAATGTAAGACTCAGAACTAACAATTCCAGAATGATTATCAATTGAATCTATCACTAGAATGTCTGAATGTTATATGATCTTCCAAGCTATTCATTATATGATTAAACCACTAAACATCGTACGATCAACATTCTTTATGCTTACACAAATTGTTTACACAGAGGCAAAACTCCATGCAGTAGCACCACTCAATGCAAGCCAGCATAATTAATGGGTTTAGGAAGGTTTGTGCATAAAATTCCTATCTAATATCTACTCATCCAATATCCCTAGACTAGTTTCTAGCTTATGGCTTTCATCAGTAAGGAGCCTTGGATATGAGAGCACTGCATCTAGATCTTAGGATCCAATAGGATTATGGTGATAGTGGTTATTAAAGAACCAAAGACACCAAAATCTATGAGTACTGAACTGAGTTTAGACCTATATGACTTTATAAGCTAATGAGCTTATATTGAAAATATGTTTTCAGTTTTAGATTCATAGTTTTGTAGTTAAGTAGAAATAAAAGGTGGCTGCTGGAAGGTAGCACTGGATTCTAAGATCTAGGTGCAGTGCTCTCAGATCCAAGGCTCCTCACTTATGAAAGCCACAACCTAGATACTAGTCTGGAGATATTGTATGAGTAGGCACTAGATAGTAATTTTATATACAAACCTTCCTGCATCCATTGACTACTCTGGCTTGCACTGAGAGGCATTATTGTATGGAGAGTTATCCCTCTGTGTATTATATGATTATCTTTTTTTTTAATTACACTAACAATCCTATTGTAATAAAAATTATAAACCTAATTCATAAACAGGCAGAGAAAGTCTATTAGAGTTTGGATAGTCATTTTTCATTTCTGTCACCCATAATTGCATAATTCTTATAATCTTTTTTACTTATTATTTATAATAAATATTTGTATATTACTAATTGTATTTTTTATTCTCTTCAAACTCTTTTTTTCTAATGCCTCCAGTTTTTCATTCTTATTTGTTGACATCCCTGTTTTATATAAATCTACATTACAAACAAAATATTTAACATTTTTTTCTTAATTCTTATTATAGAATCATAATTCTGTTTTATTTTATTAAAAATTCTATTTAACCATTCTAATTCTAATTTACATGATTTGCTGCAGTAATAGAATTGCATGCAGACCTTAGAATTTATGGTCTCTGGATCATGAGTCAGTTGTGTGACTTCAGATTACTCAAACTTCTTACAAATTCCTAAGCAACAAATTATTTAATTATTTTCATTTTGATTTTTTCATCAGTACTTCCATTATCAGTTAAACTGTTTTTCAAGTATTTAGAACTATTGATCTTTTGATCCATATCATCAATTATGTAATAACTCAATTAATTTTTATAATAAACATAAATAATATACAACTTTTTTTTCTTACATCCTTAACTATATTTCTCTTTGTTAAAATATCAATTAAATTCTTACAAATTTTATTCATATATAAATTTTCTAGTAGCAATCTTTTTTGCAGGCTATATATATATATTTTTTTAAAATGTCCTGCAAAATAACTCAAATTTAATTTATAAAATATCTTCGTGTTTTGAAAATTAAAAATAGCAATCATGTTATGACAAAAAATAATCATTTTCGATTTTTTAAATGATACTTATTTTTTCCTCCCATATGTCTTCTCAATATGTATGATATGATTGTAAATATAAGAAACTGTTAATGATTCCATGTATACAAGATAGTTATGAAGTTCTAAAGTATCTTTAAATTTATATGTAATTTTTTGATGTATCTATATTGTTATGGAGGGAAGAAATCAGACCAAGTGTAGTTTTCAATCAGATTATATCTTACGGAATTTTATTAAATCTGTTTGGTGCTTGCCCATCACAATTTACATGTTTTAATTTTATTAAAAATCAGATTTATAATCAGTTAACAGTAACTGTAGAATGATTTCAAGCAAATTGGAATATGTTAAATGAAATGAGAGACTTAAACTTACTTGTATTCAAGTTTAATAAATCAATATTTCTTTGCATTGTTGAAATATAAAGTGCACAAAAAATGTGTAGTCACTATAAAATTTTGGTGGTATAAATTGTATTAAAAGCTTATATCTGATGATAGTGGAGATTATCATATTCCAGTGTACCATTAATTCTACATATGTCATTGATGATTCATAGTTATACTTTCACTATACTATGTAATGTAAGTATCTTTAAAATACCAGAAACAACATTATTTCACATTTTTGTTAAATTGTGGATACATTTATAAATTCTAATCAAACAGTATAAATATGTTTTAGTTATCATTTCAGTATATTACAGAGAAAAAACTATTTCTGAATTAGATGCTTCAATATCATATAATGTATAGCTTAAGTTTTGACATATTTCTTTTGACACAATAATAGAAAAGTTTAATTACTACTTAATTTTTAGATTAGGAAGCAGAAGTAATATTTCTGTAATCATGACAACATTCGCTATATTTAACCATATTTATTATTAATATTGTACTTTTTGGTATGCCCTTGATGATGTATGGCTTGTTTATGATGCAATTATGAAATTGAGATGTTATAAATTTTGTTAAAACGATTTCAAGAAATGGCTAACTATTTGTGATACTGATCAAATTTTATTGCCTAGTCATAATAAGTATTCAATCTACTCTTGGATATAATAAATTTGCATGCATAAATTTGTTATGAATAGCCTTTATTTAATGGATTAATTTCTATATGATTCCAAATAAAAATATACACGATTTTGACCATTTAAGACAGAATTGTTGCTTCAACAGTCTGAGCTCAAACGTTACTGATATTATGACATACCAACTGTATAATTAAATAAATAATTCTCATAACTATTTTTTATTTTCTAGAGTTAATATTTTTCGTTGAAGAATGGTGATACGTAAATGTTATTACTTTGTTTAACATTATCATTTCCATGCATCACTAATTTAGGTATTACTAATATTGATAAATTATTGTTTTTATATATAAAGTTGCCTACGTTAACATTTATTACTTTTGAGCAAAAAGCTTTTTGTGATGTAAGTACAGTAAATAGTTTGTTCTGATTTTTCTTCTGAAACTGATCTTATTTTAATTCAGCAATCAGAATGCGTTGTAGTTTGTTTTTCGAGTAAAAAAGACGGAACTTTTTTTTTCCTCCGTCCCTGCATCCCTGCGATCTATTTTGTTAAAATCTTTTATAATTAGATTTGGATGTGATTACTTTGTATCTCTGATAGTTTCATTTTTATCTGAATTAATACTAGTATCAGTGTTATCCTTCAAAAAAATATTCTATGTTGCACATCATATTTATTTATTAAATTGAAAAGACGATCTTATTGCTAGTCACTTTAGATGTTCAATTAGATCTTCACAAAAGAAAATTACTTTAACAGAGAAGAATTTATTGGTTAGGGAAACAGGATTAAATGTATGTTAAAAAAACATTTACCTCTTTCAAATAAAATGCTAAAATAGTGTACTTGCAAATTGAACTTTTACTGAACCGATCTTTTATGGGATCTGAGATAAAATTTACTGTTGATTTTTTTTTTTTTAATTAAAACGTCGAATTGTATATATATATTTAAATGAAAAATTTATTCCACACTCCAGAATATTATTTATGGAAATATGTTATCCGGAAGAATATTCATTTATTTACGTATTTAACAAATTTTTAATGGCTTATTGTTCAAAGTAATATGCTAATGTGGTTTAATCTCAGATCTGAAGTATTCTTTATTCTTAATAAACAATTTCAACAGTTTCTGAGAATAATCTTACTTAATAATTAGCTTGCCATGATATAAGTTTTATTTGTAATAGTGACTGAGTTTTATATTTAAGAAAACGTTATATAATTTTATTATTTATATTAATATATAAACTAAATAATTTCAGGGATTTAATAAAGCAATGAAATGTTATTTAAGTGAAATAGCTTTTATGGATCAGCTTTATTATATTTTAGGTAGCGTTTTTTTTTTTTTTTCAATAACTAAGTAATATTTTCATTGAGACACAAATAGTCATATACAAGTAGCAGCTGGCATGATACAGCCTTATAGTGCTGTATTTTAGTGAAGATGCTAATTTACTTCAAATTATAGCATCCAAATTTTATCTTGATTTTTTACTGATTAATAAGCACTTAGCAAGTTATTCTTAGCTTTAATATGCTGTCTTGCATTTCTGGGGTTACTTGAGCATGGATATAATTTAAAATAAGGCTTTAAGATTTGTCTGAAGCATGACCTTTACTTACTTGATAGCATTTTTTTTTAAGTAACAATTTAAAGAAGTTTCAGATCTACACATTGATGCTGCATGCTGTAAGCATTAACACTTTGAAGCATTGTGATGCATAGTCATGGAGAATGGTAATAAGGATTAAATTAAGAACTAATTTTATGTTATAACATTTCCAATGTTAGATCTTTTTCAAATTTCAGTGATAACTTCCATACATGCATTAAAGTACTAAAAAGTTTGTTAGTAGTATCTTCTTTTCAATTTTAATTACCATTACTAAGTATGTAAACTTTTATTGTTATGCTGTTTAAAGAAATATAAATACAGAACATTCAGTTTAATCATGTATAATGGAAATGGTCAATTGAGTTCCATTGTGCTTTAAGATTTTTAATTTTTTGCCATAAACATTAAAGATTGCAGATCAATTTAAGGTGTGATTATGATTGTTGAATTAAAGATTAAAGGGATTATGCAAAATTGATTAAATTGTTTGTAAGGAAATGTATATTCTGTATCATCATTTTAATTTTTATTTGTTTAATAGTGCTTATAATTATATATGTACATGTGTGTATAATTGACAGCACTTATAAATATATGTAAACAAATTAAATTGATGCAATTTGTCAATCTTACTATCTTAAACATTTATGTATGATTACTATATAAAAATAAAAAAAAAAGACAAATTACTCTATAGAAATATATATTTTTTTGAATCAAATAATTCTTGTCAAGTACTTACAGTGCTTCCAATACCCCACATAAATATAGTACTCATTTCAACTTATCTTAAATAAGTAATCAATCCAATAGCTTTTTATAAATCAGCTTATTTTTCATACAACTAAATCAACTGATTTATGGAAGACTATTGCATTGATTAGAGATGTTTTAATACAAGTTGATTATATTTAAGATCGTAATATAAGGTAAAAGATTGCTATATTTGTGTGAAAGATTAAGTGATGCTCTAAACAGCTAGTGAGAATTGCTTGATTTAAAATGTATGTATCCTGCAGAATGATTTGAGTGTTCTTTCATATAATACAGAAATTAAATGAATGTTTTTCAACCTTGTGATTGGGTGATTATTTTATTATGTTTACATATATGTATAAATAAAATTGACAGATATAAGTCTATGTGAATGGAATAAGAAAATTATTATATACTTGTATGAAAAGAATTATTTTACAGTTGTAGAAATTTTTATCAGATTTTTTTTTTTTACTTTTTGATTAATCTTGAAAATTATAAATAGTAATTCGTTTTTAATATTGAATTAAAGAGAAAAATTGATGGTGATATTTCTCTTGAAGTGCAATAAAAAGAAAATGCATTGGACACTATATTATTTTTTGTTGCTTTTATGCTTCAGCTTTTAAAAAGAAAGAAAATAATTCCAAGAACTCCTTTTGTGTTAAGTATTAAGACTTAAGTTATTACAAATAAAAAATTAATTCAATAATTTTTAAGTTTATTTAGAAGTAAAGATCCTTGTTATCATATGTGTTATTGTGAACAGTTTTTACATTATTCATTAAAGTTAATAATAATATTTCAACTATTGGATCAGATAATTAGTGTAAAATAGACATCCATAAAAAATGTCAATATTATTTGAACTAATTAATCATCAACACCCAGTATTTTGTTGAGCGACCCCACAGCTATAAACAGAATTATATAGTAATAAAGAACAAGTACCTTCTATAACTATTATATCTTCCGAATTGCCCAGAATTTTAAATGAAGTGAGGCACGGTACTTACCACATAATATATGTAAAAATATGATGAGGTTAACTGTCATGATGAAAAACTCTAAAATATACATATTATGTAATATACAACAGGAATTATCACATTGAAGCAATTTGTCTGTTAATACTTAAATACAAACAAGCAATTTGTCTGTTAATACTAAAATACAAAAAGTACTCTGAAATATAACCAAAAAATCCTAAAATATACATATATGGTACAGTATTTATGACATAATATATAACAGGGATTGTCTATTAAACTGTATTTTAAGTGATTCCCAAATGTTACTTTAAATATGGCCAAAACAATCACTCTTGAGACTTTTATTCTCTTCTACAGCTTTCCTTGCTTGTTCACAGTTTCTTATATTATTTTCAACTCTTTTCTGCACCATTATACAAAATTTGAGGTATTCAATCCTTTTTAATGCATCATTTGTGTATATTTTATGTTCCTTCTTTTCTTCATAAATTTTCTATTCTCTGTAGAAATTTTATTGGTCAATTGCTGCTTTTTTCTACCAGTTATCTTTATTGCAGTTTTTAAAAGTGTATGTTTGAAAAGAAAGGTTTTTTAATAAATGTGTTTTACCAGTTCTTACTTATGGACCTGAGACTTGAACACTTAATAGAAGAGCAATACAGATACTTCAAACCACCCAATGAAGTATGGAATATGTATGTTAGGAGTAAAAAAGAGATCAAAATGCAATATATGGGTAAGAGAACAAACAGGTGTTACTGCCCTCTTTGAAAAAATTAAAAGACTGAAGTGGAGTTGGGATGGACATATTGCTAGAAGAGATGATAATAGATGGACAATTGAATTCTTAAACTGGATTCCAAGAGATTGCAAAAGATGTAGAAAGAGACCAGATGTGAGATGGATGGATGAAATATGAAAATGTGCAGGGGTGATGTGGAGAAGAGAAGCTAAAGATCGGAAAAGAGAGATTGAACTTGGAGAGATCTTCATCCTGCAGTGGATTGATAATGGTAGAGTATTTTTGTAATTAGACCTGCAACTTTTATTTCCCCTTCAATTCTGTTTCACATACTTCTTCAGTTTTCCCGATAACTTTGTAAATCTTGAGAAAATATCAAAAGATTACAAAATTGTCAGCGGATTGATATGAATATGAAAAAGCACTGCAGGACTAACATATGTTGCAGGTCTAATATGTAAATACTGAAACAAATATCTTAATTCTGTTTTATATATCTATGAAAAAATTTAGGCCACACTATTAATTTTGATGAAGCTAAGATTGTCTTTTTTGAGAGAAGTGAAATAAGAATTAAAAAATCTTTATTATTCAAATTTTATGATTCTGAAACATTTAAGTTTTTTAAAAGTTCTTTCAATATTAAGGGTGAATGGGAGGTAAGTCAAATTGTGGGTAATGTTTAGTTTAAATATGTTATTATTTTGTAGTTGTTTTCACTGGAGAAGTCTGCTTGTAGCAGCGAAACCATTGTTGTGTTTTAGACTTTATTTTTTTTGGCTAGTCTGATTGGGTTTTGAATTTGGAATAATTTTGATTATTTTTATTGACTAGTTTAGCTTTAGGCTTTTAATGATTAAGATATTTGTATATCATATTATAATTTCATCCTTTTTTATGAATTAAATATAGTTCAAAAACCTTTCAATAAGGAAATAAATTATTATTTTACATACTAACCAAATAAATATTAGAGTTATTTGTCTACTTATATATTTTAAGATAACATGTACTCAATTGTCAAAAAAGCTATCTTAAAGATATAGATTATAAACAATTTGATGGTGTTTTCAAACTGATATCTCTTTTCCTTTTTTTTTTTTTTTTTGAGGTGTAGTGTTAAATATTTGTCATGGGGTTTTTTTTTTTTTTTCAAATATATATATATATATTCATAATCAGAACATGACATTTAAAACTTTGTCACTATTTTTTTTTATGTTTCAATATGCTTTTATGTGAGAGGTTTTTATTCTTCAGACAATAGGTAGTCAGTTTACATTTATGTTGATTTTTAAAACTTCTAATAAGTTTCCAAACTTCTCACCAGGTATTGAATAAGTCAATCTTAGCTTAAGATTGAGCTTCATGGTTCCCTCTACTCACTAACCCATGTATTCAAACCTCATATCCCATCCCACTCTTTTAGTTGTATGTATATTTTTACGTATATATTTGAGATGCGCACCTAAAATTTATAAAGTTTAACTTCACAATTTTATTATTATTATTATTATTATTTATTTATTTATTTATTTATTTTTATTTTAAATTAAAGTATATTAGGTGCAGCTCAGATATATATATAGGAGTAAATACTAACAAAATATTCACTTATAAATATTTTTTTTATATTCATAGTTTGTAAAAACTTTTTCTTTTAAATTATTCATTTTGAAAACTGTATTTTTTTTTTTAAAAATCCAAGATGGAGAATGCAACCATTAATTGTCCAAAAATAATTAAAGGGTAGGAATTTAACATTGTTTCCATCATTTTGGGAAAGAATTTCTAATTAAAGTTTACTAAAAGTAAAAAAGGAAATCAGATTAAGGGTTTGTATTTTTGCTATTAACATTTTTGTCAAATATATTTTTAATCTGGAAATAGATTTGAATATATTTTTGGACAGTTATCTAACACTTGCATTTCCAAGAACAGTAGGTAAAGTAAATGTGAAATTCCCTATTAGATCGTAGTCGAGATTGAGATTACAAAGAAGATATTAAAAAGTATTCCTCAAATACCTGAGTGCAGTATAAAATGGGCCAATTTTGACCGCCATTAGAGAACTAGATTGGAGAAATTAGCTGTCGTCAATCCAATCCATGCTACTCTAATTCCTGATATGCTGCATGAGTAGAAAAGTTAATCATCTTCCCTCTCTTTGCCGGTCTTCTCACCACTCATAACGGAATGGAGGAATGCCTAATGGAAACTTGCTGCCGCATTATAATTCACTGGATCCTGTTAAATTGCCAGACATGAGCCGAACTTTGACAATGGACTCTTGAATATAAGCAAAGTAATTTAACCTAAAAACCACCATGTGAAATCTAAGTTTTTCAACTAATATCACCCTCTACTATCCAGATTTTTTTCATAAATTCGTTAATTAAATATTCTCTTTAATGTAAATATAAATTTGCTCTCATACTAATTTTTTTTTTGTATTCAAGTCTATTATATGCTCTTATTTTCTTAATTTTGGTGTGGTTCCTTCTTAATATTAAATTATGCTTTATTCTATTGTTTTAAGTTGCCAATCTAAAAACAATCTTGTGAGTTTAACGTATAAAGTTCTTTTTTCCCTATCTATTCAGATCTCCATGGATTGAAGTTATTAAACTCCTCTCCTCTTTAGTTAGATCCAAATATATTCTTAATTAATATGCTCGCCAGATTGTTTTTCAAAGTTAATCTATTTTCATGTTTTTCTTAGCATTGAAACAGTAAGATTCGTATTCGAATCTTAACTTTCACCTTTTTCTATCGTCTCTCACTGACCGGTCTATCCCGCCCAAATTTAAACTTTTTGATATCAAATTGTGTGTGTAACAATATTAAAAATGTATAAATATATGTAGAATTCAGCATAAACACGCACACATTTCGATCTCAAATTAAACGCAATAAATAGGGATAAAATAATATAATTTAGATTTCTTTTAGTTATATAATTTTGTATAATTTTAATCATTTATTTTGGATTATAAAGTTCATATTTATTGCTTTGTTTAAATTTCATTTAATAATAATTCTAAAAATATCTGATGTAATATTTAATTAAAAGTTAAAATAATCTTATGTTCCCTTTTTGTTTTTGAAATTTAAAAGCATCGGTCAGTGATAGATAATAGATTAATTAAAGAAAATTTCCCCAAAATTAATTAGTAAATGTAAAATGTAAACAATAGAACGGCAGCTTTCTTTAATTAAAAACCAACTAAATGCATTGATTATCCTTAGGGCAGATTAAGTAGAACCTAAAAATATCTTAACAAAAATGTGAAAGATCAAGATAAAAAAAGAGGCCATCTTAGACTTGCTGGAGACATTCACTTAAACTTTAGCTTTGCTCTCGATCACTGAGAGTCTCCAAAAATATAAAATAATTGGTTCCTGCCAAGGTATGACCGAGTAAAGCACCTAGATTATTCTCCATCGGGATATGGCCTGTCGGATGCTGAACTTTCCATTGCCCGTCATAAATTAACCATGAAGATCTGCTGCCTGAAATAAATGAGAAAGCTGCTGCTGTTATGAAATTAAGTGAATATCTAAATACAAGAAAGAATTGCCACTCGTGAACTTTTTTCTGCTAAACTAATGGAATCAGAAAACTTCTTATAAAACAGGTACCTGTCTGTATTCAAACTCTAGAGTACTCTAATAATATGCTATAGCTCTTCTTCATACTACTTATCTAAATTATAAAATGTAAAACTACCATATGTATAACTAAAACTGAATAATTAATTTAATATGTTAATTTCTCTAATAATCTAGCTTACCTCACTCTGTCTTTCTTGGGTGTGTATTTCTATAATCTACATTTCTATCTATAGTTATTATTTAATTATTGCATGCTCATAATTATTTCAATTTTCAAAGTTTAAATCTATGATCGCTTAAAACAATGAATGCATGTCAAATTTTCATTAATATTTACTTTCTTTAATAACTTAACTTTCATATAAATCGACACGCATTCAATGCTTCATTTATTGTAATGCAGGGGTCTACTACTTCGCAAATGGCTGACGTATTAGTTATAATAATTCCCAATTTATATATGTTTTGTATTTATTAAATCATTATGAATAATTCCAGAAAATTACATTTCTTTGAGAGTCGCCAACGTTCTTTAGTAAATGTTGATCATGTGGGGCCGAGCCAGAAATCTACTTAAATCTTATCATAATCGTTTATAAGTATACATGTGTTACGTTTTAGAGACGCGATGACCCATTCCGCCATAAATATTCCAGATTCTTCAGGGTTGAAATTAACCCCAGTCATCCTACACAAGCGGGCATAATGGGTGCTCCCGTAGGATTTGACAATGTCATGCAGCCAGCCGGCCAATTTGCGCCACGTACCACTTGTCCCTGGTTATGCTTATGTGACACCTTACTTCATCGGACCGAGGCAGAGACCAGTCTGATATTCTTATAAACCCATTCGCGGCATTGCAGTTTCGATATACTGCCATTCCATATCGCCTTTCTAAAGCGTACCACGTGTTCCTTCACTTAATCTTATTATTCTATATATCACTCCGCCTCTGCATTATCTGCATAATTCACTCTCAAATAAATGTTTGCCCTTAGTTATAAATAAATATTTTAATTAAATAAGTATATGTCTGCCGTTACTCTTTGACCCATACTTTAGACTCTTGCATTGCAAAGGTATAAATTCCCCAAGGCATGCATTAGAAATACTTTCTCGAGAATTTTAGGTAGCTAGATTAAGCCTTCAAATAAGTGAATTCCCTTTGTAAACATTACAGTATCGGAACTACCACTACTGAGTTCCCAACATAAAATAATGTGTAAATAAATAAATGTACTTTTTAAAATATAATCATGTCGCAAATTCCGCTACTGAAGCTTTCAATCCCTAAAATATTATTAGTCAATGTTTTATTAAAATGTATTAATAAATAATTTTAAACTATATGTCTGCAGTTACGTTTCATTTATTCGATACCCATTCTATATAATATTTCCTCGATTATGTAAATATGAATGTTTAATTAATATTAGTTTGATTATTGGCTAACTCGAGAATAAAATCATGAATCTCTTGCATCTCCCTGACCACCGTGCCTAAGGAAATATTTACTAATGTCGCATCAGATGCATTGTTTCGTGGATTGTATTGTGGAACCGATAAACTATGTTCGAACTCAGTACCACGGGTGGCTTCGCTACTCGATGGTGCTGCTGTTCTGTATGGTGGTCGAATTCTGCACTATGTTTACGAGTCACACGTTTTCTGACCGTTACAGCATATTTTTTAAAAAAGTATTATTTATGTAACTCCGTTTAGAATAAATAAATTCTATCCACGGTAACTTTAATTATTTAAAAATTAACGCTATCCGATATTTTGCTCTGTTGCTAATATAATTTTGAAAAGGTGATTTCTTATTTTTATTTTTTTATCTATTATCTGTTTTACTACGCTATACTCTTAAGATTTCAAATTTTTGAATATTTTCAAGTTGTAAAATCCACGAGTGTGGTATTTAATTATATTAAATAGCAGGGAAAGAAAGGAGGTAATTCTAAAATCTGTTTTGTATAAAGTCTGTTCCATATATATAACGTAGCATAGCATGACTTGCCTAAATTATAGCATTGGAGTGAGGATTATGTGGGTTTTAAAGTATTAAATGCCATGTCATGTCATTAGGGACATGTTTTCCATGCTGTGTTGCTGACATATGGCTCATCTTATTAAAATATTATGTGCTTTTAGTCTGAGGGTTGCAACAAGTTCGGACTCTGTCCTGTGGATAGTTGATCTTCTCAGGACTATTTAATGTATAAAAAGGTCCCCAAGCATCAGTGATACTAGTACACCTAGGTGATGCTGGACCTCATTTCATTTCTCTAAGCAGTGCTCTAAAAAGTGACTGTTGGATCTGTTATTTTCTTCATCCAGAAGCATGATCTCACTTCGGATTCTCTGCTTGATGTCAGCACCATGATTTCTCCATTATTATTGATTTATTTGCTTAATGACCTCATTTTGATGCTCTAATAATGGAATTGTGCTCTGTTCATATATATATTCCCAATAATATTTATTAGCTTAATTAATAATGTTATTTTAGCCTATTTTCAAATCCCACCATCATAATCTATTCTTTTTACTTAAGAGTATACATATCTGGGAAAAACTAAGCTATCTCTCTTTTTCAAATCTGAACTGAAAATGGTTAAGATATTTTGTTTGATAAGTAAATACAATTGTTTTAAACGTATATTATTTTTGTTAGTGTTAATAAATATTATTTCTAATGACTAAACCATTTTCTAATGTATTTTATTGATTTTCACAACCGCAATGGCGTGAAAATAGTTTTTGTTATATACGTAATGAATCCTAGAATGCTCCCTGAATTCATAAGTCAATCACTGTCTTTCAGAACCATTACTAAAGCATTAATCCCGATGTAATGTAATTTTCTGTTGTAATAAATTATTGGCATCTTGTCTCACCCACCAAATATACCTATTTATGTACATTACATTAATTCATACAAGAGCATATGAGTAACACAAGCGTGAATGACTATCTGTAACTATCGACCTCCAGGTAGATCACTCATTCACACACATCCTAATAAATATATAATCACTTTACTATTTTATTAAATGTTTCATTCTTCAAATCATTTATGTTGTTCGAATTATCTTCTCTCCACTTCCATACATACCATTATATATATGCATTTTTATTAAATATGTCTCATTGTTTAATCCGCTCTGTTAGTGGGCCGGATTTAGAATTAAATTTTCATGTGCCGTCACTACTATGTTATTCATTAGATGTTCGATCTGATGCTTGTGGAATGGGTTCGAATACAGGTTGGTCCCTGACTTAAATCTCAAGCTTGAATGGGTTTGAAGTACATTTCATTGAGTCCCAGCTCATGTTAGATGGATCAACATGTTTTGACTGGTACAGTATCTTACTTATTTTTTAGAAGTTAATGAATAATTTTAATGATTTTTTTTTTCCAATATTTGTTTTTCAAATATACTTGAGTTTATACTTCTTTCTATAAAAAGATGCTTCCAATTTTTAAAATCTTTTAAAACTAATACATGTTACACTTTGTTTCCAAATTTTTCATTGATCATTACTTAAGGTTTAGATATGTTTATCTAGAATCATCTTTCTCCTTAATTTTAGGATGATGAAGTTGTGTATATTTTTTTTATATATGTGAAATTGACCTTAAAATTTTAAAGAAATGACTCTTTATTTTTATATATGAAACAAAGATTTAAAAATAAATTTATTTAAAAAATGCTAATTTTTAAAAATAAATTGTATTTAAATGTAAATTCTATTTGTTAAATTAGTAAATGCAGATCTTTTATGCTTCTATTTATTTGAGTTTCAGTTTGAAAAAATTGTATATTAATTCTAACAAATGAAAATTTAAATCAGTATTCATCAGTTTTTCTATCTAAATTTTATCATAATAAAAGTATGATATAATGAAGAGTTATATTATAAAGATATGTATTCATCTTTCATTCTGTTTTTTTTTTTCACCATAGTTGGATGGGATAGGAAATAAGCATTAAATATTTTTATATACTGTAATTATGTTTGTACCATATTAAATATATGTGCATATTAAGAGATTTATATGTATTTAAGTGTATGTATATTTATTAGAAAATGTTATTTTGAGATAAAAATATTTATAGAGTTAAATACATAATTAATTATATTCCAGCTATCTGGCTCATCATAATAATATAGAAAGGTTAATGTATTTACAGATTACTTCATAATAACTTCTAGTTTAAAATTTCCAGGATTTTTTGAGTGACCATATAATTGGGTAATTCAAAATATTACCTTTAAATGCTTTGGGAATTGGATAGTTCAGAATATCAGTCTTTGAACTTATTAAAAGTAAATATTTATTCATTGAATTATAAATAAATAATGCATCACAGAAACAATTTTCAGGCATTTTATGGTTAATTGATAGAGTGTTTTAGATTTTGTTTTCTGTTAAATTAAATGAAAAGTTGGGTATTACTTGCTTGTGTATTTATAAATAAATAAATCATTACTTTGAATATATTTCTTATATAAAATGTTATAACTATATTACATTTTTTATTTATTTTTTTAGCCAACTTTGATTATTACAAAATTATATATAATAAAATAAATATATTACTTATTTATTTATTTGTAAACAAATTAGAGGGAAGATTAGCGGATTGCGTTGTACATTGCGTTTTAATTAGATTTTTTTTTTTTTCAAATGCCAAATCGGCAAATAAACTAATGCATTTATCTTTGTGTGTGTTAAAATAAGTAAATTAATATTTATTCAGCTATAAATAGCTAGTTATATCATGAATGGTTTGCACAAGTTATTTCATAATTGGGGTACATGAATAATTTTTATTTTCAAACTCTTAAATTGCCAGGTTTTTTTAGAAAACAAAAACTTAAAAATATACTTCTATTATGAGTTTGAATAATGAATGTGTTACAAATAGAATTTTAAATATACAGTGAAGTCAAAACTACACTCTATCAAACTGCACGACTTCAATTATATGCTAAGCAAAAAAAAATGTAAAGAAATATATAAATAATGTGCACTCAAATCTCAAACATGAATTTATATATTTTTTTTATATATATTTTTTAAACATGAATTTATGTGATCATATTTTATCTATATAGCCATTTTTTTTCTTGATAAATTTAATGTTCTCACATCTCAAAAGTAAATTTATTTAAACATGTTTTCTTCGTGGTTTAAATGCAGTTCAGTACTATAATTAAAAAGCATATGTACAGAATCTTTTCTTTGCATTTTTTTTTTCAAAAAGTTTTATACTATATATAGTATGTATAATATCTTGAATAAAATATTTTGTAGAATCATCATCAACCATTATCTGTCCACTGCAGGATGAAAGTCTCTCAAAGTTCAGTCGATCCTCTTCGATCTTTAGCTTAATAGTGAGTGATAAATCAAAAAAAGATAGATAGATAGATATATGTTAAATAAAAATCATTAATTTAGAAGGAAAGTTAAGAAGTCATATTCTGAAGTGGACATGTGTTTCAAAGGAATGAATTTTCAATCAGAGAAATTGTAAAGAGAGGGAAGCAGGTTCATGTCATTATTGATTGTGCCTCTGAAATTAAAATTGCAAGTAAAGTAAGAAAAAAATTTTAAATTAAAATAGAAAAGCTTTAAATATATAACTAAATGATATGAATCATAAGAATATTCTAGTTAATGATCTTGTATTGTGGCAGAAAACCTTAAGTTTCTAATGAAGAATTTAGCTGAGAATCTGGACCACACATTTCCAAGTTATTCACTGCAAATATGGAGTGATTATAGATTCTGAAAATGTTAGATTCTCAAAAATATTAAAATAACCAGTGAACCCATGTCTGCCAATAATGAAGCTACTGTTACATTTTCATTTGAATTCTAAAAAATTATGAAAAAAGTTGTTCAGAACAGGTATTTAATTGTAATGATCAGGTAATTGAGCACCTACAGAGCATTGTAAATATATATGCAAATATGCTTTGTCAGTTTGTTATTAATATTATTTTTTTAAAATTTTATTTATACTATAATCTCAATTTATATATGTGTGCTATATATATATAAAAAGCATGTTATATATATATATGTGTGTGTGTTGAAAAATACTGTGCTGTACTTTTACAGAACTACACACAATACTTATTGAATGATAATCAGGGCACTAAGGGGGCTTGGAATAAAATATAGCATAGTTTTACTGTAGTTGAAAAGAGTACTCTCATTTTGCTGAACCTTTCTAAATAACCTTGGTCAATTGTTTAATGATTTTCCTTTTTAATAGTATAGGGTCCATTGATTGATTTAAATTTATTCTTGATATTAGAATTTTATGAAGGGAGAAACTTTACATTTTTAGAAACAGGATCAATACAATGTGCTTAGCTAAAGTTATGAAAGATATTTATGCAAAATAAAAAGTCTATAAAGTTAATCATATTATTTTTTAATTATCATTAGGATGTAAAATTGACAATATTATCTAGATGTTTAACTTTATTATAAGTTACAAAGTAAAATAATGTTTACTAAATTAATGAATATCCTGTGATTATACAAAATTTTAAATAATATACCGTATATGAATTCGGTTTACAATTAAATTTGTTTTTGTTTTAAAAAGATATTTGAAAAGAAAAAAACTTTTTTTTTTTAATAATTCACTCGTTTCCTCTTTTCTTTTAACTGCCGATTAAACCTCGAATCTTTATTTTAAAATAATAATAAAACCTAATTCATTAAATGTTCGATGAAATTTAATCTATAATTAACAGTTTTTTTAAAAAAAATACATATCAAAGTTAATGAAATATATAATTTTTCATTTATTTTTTTAATTATTCAAAGATAGAAATTATTTTGGATAATTACATGTTTTATATATATTTTAACAGTATATGCTTACAGAAATGCATACAATCTTTGAAAGCTGATGATTCCACGTTTGTATTGAGATATTTAAAATAAAATCTGAATGATATAATTTATTTGCTGCTTATTGCACTGATAATAAACTTAAAGAATCAAAGTTTCCTGAATCAATTCTTAGCAGAGTAAATAAAATTTAAAAAAACGTGGTTTGGTCATTTGAATGATCATTTAGGTGCTTGAATAGAGCATGATCTTCTGAGTAACTAAACTTTTACTTTTTTATATGTATAATTATGCAATTCTTGTAAGTTCACATTGTGGATTAATTGTATATGTATTTAATATCATCAAAAGTAGAAAGAAATTCAATCCATTATGTTACTTTTTCATATATTTAAATAAGTCACACAATATAATATAAAATAAAATTTCTATATATATATAATGTATATAACTGAGAAGCTTTCTTTTCCCTGTGATATATAATCTAAACTCATGCAAGTAACATTCCAATTTGAATCAGGTTAGCAATAAGATCAAACTATCAATTCAAACACATTCAATAAATGTTGGTTTATTTAAAGAATAACCACTAAGCACAGGTGGACTACTTATGTTTTTTAAAATATTTATTAATGGAAGAGTGTGTTTATTTTTATAGCGCATGTGTGAAGAGCAATTGACTTGCAAAATATTTAATATGACTATATATACATATAATAAAAATAATATATAGAAGCTTTTTTTTTTTTTTTTTTGGCAAATATTTTTTCTGTGCCCTTATCAATGTGATGGAACTATTTTAAAGTTTCAATTTACATTACATCTATAGCAACATGTATAATTCATATATATATATATATAACTAGAACCAATTATAACAATAATACAATATGTACAAAGAAAAAAAATAGTACACATATATACTATAGAAGAGATGAAAAAACTGCATTATACATTCATCAGTTGAAATATGGAACATAAATTAGATTGTGTAAAAAATGTAAAATTTTAAACTATATTAAAGAGCTTAATAGAAGGAAAATATATGAAACTGAATTATATTAATTACAACAAACATAACTGCAGGAATATATATAAAACTCAATTAATTTAATTAATAATTGACTAATGAAAAATGAATGGAAAATTATATAGTATACATTTATACAAGTTGTTTTTCTTTATACATATTGTATTATTGTTATAATTGGATCTCGTTTATTTATATATAAAAAAGATATGTATGGCTATGTATGCAATGTAAATTGAAGCTTTAAAATAGTTCCATCACACTAATAAAGGCAAAAAAAATATTTGCCAAAAAAAAGTGTTTTTGTATTATATTATATGATGTATTGAATATTAGATATGTTTCAGAAAATATCTGTTACAGGTAATTATTAATATGTTATTAATCTGCTATGCCTAGGAACTGATGTTAAAATCACAAGTAGAGTTGGTAATTTTTTAGATATGTAACTATTTTTAAATAGAAGGTGACAGTCATAATATATTTATATAGATCAAATGACTATCTATTTGCAGATCATAAATGAAAAGCATGAAAATATGTAATCTAATCCAACATTCACTGCTATGGAAAAAATTTCATTACGTCTATGAATATTGGCCAGAATTTTTTTGTTTTAATGTTGATCTTTTGCAATATTTTTTTTTAATTCTGTAGTTTATTAAAAAATGTTTATAATGTTGTTGCATTTATTTGGGGGAAATGTTTGCTGTTGCTATTTTTTCTTATCCTGACAATTATTTAATAACAGGAATAATGAAAGATTTTAAAAACTAGATATCTGTTTAGATAAGACAGTGAAAATAGTCAAACTGAACAATTTCAAGGCTTTTTGCAGATATGAAAGTTGCACTACAAATGGTGGAATAGAAGTAATAATTATTTAAATTGAAACATTGAATTGTCTAACAATATGCTATTCATTGTAAAAATTATCAAGTTAACTTTTTATGTATATGAGAAAATATTCAATTTCATTATTAAAGACTCTATAAATCTATCTTGAGGAGACATTTTAGAGCAGGCATGACAAATATGAGGCACATGGACTGCGTGCAGTCCATGACAAATAATCTTCAGCTTGACAAAAATAGTAATTTAACTTTTGGCAATACTGGATTTTTTACATTAAAATTATAAATACATATACCAATTAAATAAATATGAATACATTTTAAGTAATTGGCATCTCCATTATGAGTTATAATATAAGTCAATCTATTGGATTTATATCTAATATAGCAAATGAAAACATAGAACACCAATGAAGAACATCCTGTGAGAAAGAAGATATTATTTTATCTATCGATTGTTATTATTATAATTTTAAACAAATTATTATTATTATCATCATCAACTTCAGATTCTAATAACTATTTCATTCAAAATATTCCTGTATGGAAACTAGTTTTTCTTTCTTTTTTTTGTAATGAAGAATTTATTTAAATAATAGCAAAACTCTTTATAAGTAAAAGTAAAAAATGCTCAATTGAAGAATATCACACTCTTTAAGAAAAATGTGAATTCAAATATTTTTGTATTCAAAGAAACAATAAAAATTTGTGTGTGATATTTAGAAACTCTATTGCAGATTGCAAAGAATATAACATGAAAAAACATTATGATACATTTCATAAAGAAAATTATGACAAGTATGTTGGGAAATTTTGCAAAGATTAATTGTCAGAATTAAATTTAGCACTTAAAAAACAATATGTATATTTACCAAACCTATTGACAATACAATTGCTGTTAAACTAATTATTCGATATCACATCTAATTGCAAGAAAGTCAAAACTATTCGTTGAAGGAGAATTTAATGTATTATTGAAGCAGTGGAAGTGTTGTGTCCAGAACAATTAAGAAATTCAAAAACATGAGCTTGACTCGAAATATCATTACCAATAGGATTGATGATATAATGGGGAATCAAAGAAATCATCTAAAAGCAATAATCACAATATTTGAACCATATTCCATTGCAATTGACAAAAGTAGAGATGTGCAAAATAAAATTCCACGGGCTCTTTTCATTTGTGGATGTGATGTGATCTTATAAATAAGTGAAGAACTGGAAATTATTCCAATACATGATGCAACTATTGAAATTGGTGTTTTTAATATATTTATGAATAATTTGAAGAAATATAATTTATTGTTAATAAAGCTTGTAACTGATGATGCTTTTGCCATGATTGGTGTTATTAACAGAGTTATTACACAACTAAAAGAAAAATATAGAGCTAAACATAATACTTTTTTTAATATCTTCATTGCATTATTCGTCAGCAAACATTATGCTCCCAAACTTTTAAATGTCACTAAAATTGTAAATTATATTCATGTACATGGGCTTATTTGCTGCCAATTTAGTAAATTTTTTGAAGATATATGAAATGAATTCACCCATCTATCTTAGTATACAGAAATTTGATGACTTTCTAGTCATAAAGTATTAAAGCAATTTTTCCAATTGCTGGGCGAAATTTTTTTTTTTTTAGAATTGAAAAATTATTAATGTGTAATATTAGAAGATAATCAATGGATAAAAGACCTGGTGTTTTCAGTTATATTTCAAGTGACCTTAGTCAATTTAATTAAACTGCAAGATGATGTGGTTACTGCATTATTTGATAATATCAATGTTTTCAAAGAGAAATTATTACTCTGGCAGATATAAATTAAAAAAAAAAAAAATTATTTCATTTTGAATATTGCCAATCATTATTATAAAAATCAACAGAATATAAATTTTCAGAATTTGCTAATCAAATTAAATTATTTGAAAATGAATTTGAAAAAAGAAGTGTTTGATTTCAAGAAATGTGAAAATTAATTCACCTATGATGATTATTTACAATTGGAAATAATCGAAATTCATTGTGATTCTGTATTGAAACAAAGATATATGGATGTTGGGATTCCAGAATTCTATAAGTATTTATCACTAGACTGCTTACTCTATTATGTGCAATTAAGTGTATTTTAGATATATTCAGTAGCACATATTTATGCAAATAACTATTTTAACTTCAAAAAATAATAAAATTGTAGAAAAATCAAGGTTAGCAGACTAGCTTGTGCAATCAGTTTTAAAAATAACTACAGTACAACAAATTCAACCAAATTTTAAAGATTTGGTTAATGAAAAATGTTGCCAAGCTTCTTCAAAAAAATACAATTTTATTTATATAGTATAAACTTTAAAAAAAAAACACTTTTCTATTTCATATGTATTTTTGTAACATTAAAGTACATATATATATATATTATTTGATATGTGCCATTATATTGTTAATAAAAAAAATCTACTTTGATTTAGAATTTGTTTTTGTGTGTGTATGTGTGCTTTGTGGCTTGATCTGTAATACTTATTATCGCCTACAATTGTGAATTAGTCTAACATACCTGTTTTAGAGGAATTGCATTAACATAGTCACAGCAAAATACTATTGTCAGTAACTAATTAGTGTTAATTTTTGCTGTTGCTAGCCATATATATCCTACTAGTAGATAAAAAATCTCTCCAAATGTTTTCACTATGACTTTCTTATACTAATATTAACCAAAGGTCCTTCACTTTGTTTACTATTTGGGTTTTTTTTCTGCTCATTAAGTGATGTTCATTTAATTGAAAGTTTAGCTTATCTGTCATTTTTTACACATATGTCCTGCCTATTTCCACTATAAACATTAGCCTCTTTCAAAAATCTTTTACCTCGTGCTTTTTTATATTGCTCATTATCTTTTATTTTTTACCCCTTTGTTTTAAGGGTCTGCCCAAGTCTATGCACTACAAATGGGTATTGGGTTTTTAATGTATTGAAGAGTTTATTTTTCAAACATACTAGTATTTTAGTTCCCGTTGACATCAATAATCCCCCCCCCCCTTCCAGTTTAATACAATAGAGTACAAATTTTAATTATTTGAACTGATATTTATAGACGAGAAAAACAATCAATCAGATAATGAATATTCGTACCTATGTATTACAAATGATTGACTTAATTTTCCACAATATAACATTGATTAAATTTATTTTTAAAAAATGATAATAAATAAAATATATATTTTGCTATGATTGTGAATTATAAAGTGACAAAAAAATTAATAAGTTATAAATCTTGATACTTCCGCTAATTGTTTCCTTATATCTGTACGTATTGGTTGTTTTTTTAAGCAGATAATTTTTTTTTTTTTTTCATGTGTCAAAGCAATAATAAATTTTACAAAAAAAAATATACCATTTTCGTTTCGTTATTAAAATATATATATACGTGACTAAACTATAATAAGATAAAAATATATTCAATACGTAACAAATACGAATTCTTAATCACATTTTTTTTTCATTCCATGTATAGTAATAAGATAAATATTTTAACTAAGTCTAAGTTTTAATATTTAATTCATACCTATGATTCATGTATATTTTTTGTACATGTTAGTTGATCCAGAAAATCCTTATTGGCATAATACTTGTAATAAATTAATATTATTCTTGAAACTTTCAAGCATCCTGGTTTTTTAATACATAGAACAATTATATAATTAGGAATTACTTGGAAATGACAAAAACACATCCTCATACTATAAATAAATATAATATTAAAAAATATCAAATAATACTCTATCTAATATGACTCAAATGAAATTATACTATTGAAATACTTGTTAATAATTATAATGGAAATGTTTAAAATATATTAAAGTAATTTAAATATAAATTATTAATGAATATTCTTTTAAAAAATTAAATTAATAAAAAATGATTTAAGTTATTATTTTATATTTGCATGAATATAAAGAAATATGGGGCATAACTAAATGTAAAAGTTTGATAAAGTAATCAAGTGTATCGTAAAAATGATCAGTAAAAAATGTGGTTAAAAAGTTTTTCTATATTTGTTATTTATTTTATTGCTTTAAAAATAGTAATTAAGGGATAAATTATACTTTCTAACATCTGATTTTGAATAAATTTTATGGAAAATATAATAATAAGATGAGTCTCTTTTATACATGTTTCCAGAATTACTCTAGTTTGGCAATGATAGAAATGCCTGCATGATCTAGTGTGGTGGTAGAGTGTCAGATTCTAGACTGAAAGGTGGCTTGACTTGATTGCAGTTCTGACACTTCTGGTACTCAAATTTCTTATGAACTCCTGAACAATAAAGCCATTCATTTTGTTTTGTTTTTTATTTACATTATTGTTGTTGATAATACGAAGATAAACATTGTGTGAATTGCAAATATTTATTCTTATATTATGGATGCAATTAAGAATAAATAATGCAAGTATTGGCCATTCAGTTATTAAAAATAAGAGGAACTACAATGTGTACAGTATTTATTTTGTAACATTTAATTGAAGTAACATAGTCTTGTGCAAGTATTAAAACTATAGTCATATTTTACTAATTTTTTTAAAATTAATTTTGACTAAACATTGAACAATAAGCCATTCATTTTGTTTTTGTTTTTTTATTTACATTATTGTTGTTGATAATATGAAGATAAACATTTAGGGTGAATTGCAAATATTTATTCTTATATTATGGATGCAATTAAGAATAAATAATGTAAATATTGGCCGTTCAGTTATTAAAAGTAAGAGGAACTACAATGTGTACAGTATTTATTGTGTAACATTATCTTGTGCAGGTATTAAAACTATAGTCATATTTTACTAATTGTTTTTAATGAATTTTGACTAAACATTAAAAAGATATAACAAAATTTGCAAGTGGTAGAAATATGAAAATTATTATGATAAATGTCACAGTAGAGATTTCATACATTTCATAAATAAATATACACATTTACACTTCCTTATCTTATTACTATATATCTATTTGTTATCTTTTATTATGTAGCTAAACATTCAATATCTTTACTCTGCAATATTATAGACCAACGTTTCTCAACCTTTGGATCACGTTAAATTTTTAGTGGGTTGCGAATATGCACCAAGAAATAAAAAACATAAATATCTGATAGCAAAAATCTTTTTACATTTTAAGAAATTATTAGTATTAAGAAAAAATTAGTAAGTAATACTACCTATGCTTTGTGTAGTTTTCTCAAATTCAGTTGTAAATTTAAACTTAAATAATCATAATGTTAAATTTTGCGATTATTTTCGAAATGTAATTGTTCAAAAAATTGCAACCAAAAATGCAACTAAAATTAATGCAGCCAATGTGTCAACCAGGGACAATGGTGGAGAATTAAAGCAACTATAGCATCAGTCAGCACCAATGGTGGAATTCAGTAGAAATATTCTCAGTTCACAGTGTATAAATTGAACTAGTGTGTAATTGTTAAAACAGCAAAAAATAAATTTGTATGTATTACAGTTACACAGTTTTTCTAAATCATTGTGTTAAGTTAATAATTGAATTTTATATTTTGTTAAAAGGTACATATATTTGTAATTTACAAATAATAATTATATTTCATTGTATGTGATTAATACATACATTGTACTCAAAGCATTTAATATTTTCAATTTATGTCTTCTTTTGTATTTCTTTCAGCCTTGTTTAATAATGAGTAAACAAAGTAAAATATTTAATTTTTTTGGAAGAAAGAAATAAGAAATTTTTCAGGAACCCAATTCGGTTGATGAAAATGTAGAACTGCCTACTACGGGCGAATGAACCAGTAGTGAAAAAAACAAAATTTATGCACATTTTTGTTTATAATTATAAAGAAAAATATATTAATTATGGTTTCACTTTTATAAAAGAAAATGGAATAGAGCTACCACAATGTGTTGTCTGTGGATCTACTTTGGCTAATTCTTTATTTAAAAGTAATAAACTATTAAGGCATTTGGAAACAAACCATAGTCAATATAAAGATCTGTTGATTTTTTTTTTAAGAAAACGAGATGAATTTAAAACAAATAGATCTAATTTAACAAAATTTGTTTCTACAAATAAAAAACTTTTAAAATATTCATATTTGACAGCCTATCACCTTGCTAAAACCATGGATAAAAATTATTTGCAAAGAATTATTTGGCAATGAATTTGAATCAAAAATAAACAGCATTCCCTTGTCAAATGACAGCATAAGTCGGTGAATAATAGATTTGGCTGATGATGTTGAATCTCAATTAATAGAAAACATTAAAATGTCCAAGTATTATTCAATTCAATTAGATGAATCTACAGACATTTCTAATGATGCAATAATATTAGTTTATATAAGATATATTGAACTTACATGTAAAGATATTCAGGAAGAATTTGTATCCAGTTTAAAATTAGAATCTTCAACAACATCAGAAGAAATTTTAAAGATAATGAAATTATATTTCCAAACAAAAACATTTTTTTGGGGAAATATGCTTAGGGATTTGTATTGATGGGGCTGCGGCAATGACAGAAAAACATAGGGATTTAGTAACCTGCATAAAGGAAATTTCTCATTCAGATTTAATAATAACCCATTGTTTTCTTCATTGAGAACAATTGGCTACCAAAGATAAGTGTGCAGATTTACATGATATTTTAAATCAGTGTGCACAAACAGTGAACTATATTCGAAAGAATGCACTAAACATATGTCTATTTCGATTAATGTGTGATGAAATGGGTTCAGCTCATAAAAATTTATTATTACATTCCCACATAAGATGGCTTTCAAGAGGGAAAGTTCTAAGTAGATTATTTGAACTTTGTGTGGAAATTGAAATATTTTTTAATGATCAGAAGCCAACAATATTCAATGAATATTTTAAAAGTAATGTGTGGCTTTCCAAAGTTGCCTATTTAGCTGACATATTTTCATTAATAAATTATTTAACTTTGTCATTACAAGGATGTCACACAAATCTTTTTATTTGTTGCAATAAAATGGAAGCATTTATAAAAAGAAATTGAACTCTGGTTTAACAGAGTTAGAAACAATTGTTTTGACATGTTTCCTTTGTTTTCACGAATGGTTGAGGATAAAATGATAACGCATGATGAAATTTCAGGTATAAGTAAAATCATTCAGAATCACTTATTAAAATAAAAAGAAAAGTTTTTTCAATACTTCCCACCTACAGAAGATATTTGTTTCAAAAATATGTGGATCTTAAATCCTTTCCAACAGCACCATTCACATAACTTAAATTTATCAGAAGAAGAAAAATTAATAGAATTATCGGTGGACAAAAGTTTAGAATTAAAGTTTAAAGAAAACCAGAAGAATTTGCCTAAATTTTGGTTAGAAGTCACAAATTTATTTATTTTATATAAATGCAATCAAAATTAAATATAAATTAAGATAAAGAAATGAATGTGCAATTGATTGATGTAGTTTTAATAATATAAATAATTAAATTTTTTTTTACCATACTGTATTTTTATATCTATGATAAAAGCTACCATTGTCTTGAGTATATCAGAAATATATTTTAACTTATGTCTAGTAGCCTTTAATCCATATAAAGTCGATTATTAACTGCATAATGCACAAAATCATATTTTCCTTTTTTTTTTCCAAAATAAATTATAATTATCATGATAGTATTTTTACTGCAAACAAAATTAGCATTCTTAAACATTTTAATCAAAAAGGCACTTTATTGTTATATATAATCAAAATTTATTTTTAATTTTATACTGAATGAACTAATGTTGTTTTTTTTGTACTTGCAATAATAACAGTCTTTTCTTGAATATGTCACAAACAAATTACAAGATTGATTTAAAATGGAACAAATAAATACTTTAACTTACATTTAATAAAACTTTAATCACAAAAAGTGATTATTGACTGCATATTGCACAAAATCATTTTTTTAATGCAAAGTAATTTGCTATTATAATAACTATTTTTTTCTGTAGGCAAAATTAATGTTTGTAAGGATTTTAACCCAAAATTGATTGGGTAAATATATATTCACTAATGAACACATTTTAATTGTTATTACTAATGCACCTTATTGTGCATTAGGGGTGAACAAGACATTAATCACAGTCCACTGATGAACTACCATGACCTTTTGAACTGACTGCCTGAATTAATAAAAGTAACAGTGTACAGCTAAATATTATGCTAGATGAGATAGTTATACATAAAATATATTTTTGCACACTTAAGGTTACTACAGACAGGAATTGACTCTTCACAATCGAGAGTTGCTGTGTGTAGTCAGCATTTGATGATAAATAGATCAGATGACATATGCACCTTTATTTGAAATGCACATTAATGGGTGCATCAATTTTAAATTTTTAAACTTGAATAATGCAAAGATACAACTGGAAACATTGAATATATTCCATTAGTTATAAAGTTGATAATTGTGTTTTTGTTGTAACAGATCCATAGATTTAATTCATTTATCATGCAAAATTAGTATTTTATCATATTTTTAAAAATTTTAAGGTCTGAAACAATTGCAAAGAAAAGAAAAACATATAATTTTAATACAGAATGGGAAATATAAAATATGTATATTATATATCTTATGCTAGCATATCATTTCTAAAAAAGGGGGGAACATTAAAGACATTTTAAAATCATTTATGTAATATGTAAGTTGTGAACTACGACACTTGGAGCAAATTACAAGTAATCCTTGCTCTGAAAAGTATGTCCATCCCTGTCATACATGATCCAAGTATGTTTTTGATTATGTATTGTAATGAATGAAATTTACTCCTTTTTTCTACTTTTGTAGCCATTAAACATGAAAATATTTTTTTATGGTTACATAATAAATGAATGTACATTCTATAATGAAAATACAATACTATATAATTAATAAACTCTGTATTGCAGTGTACTTTTTTAGCATGAATATTACCATTTTATTCTTGGATGATGTAGTTTTAATGAGATCATTCTTCTATGATTTCATCAATCCTACAAAATGAATCAAAGAAAGGGTATAAATTGATGATAATTGCTATTGTGAATCCTCATATAAAGGGTTTGTCATATTCTGGAGTAAAGATGTAATTAATTGCCTCTTTTTGTATGAATGTTGTGAGTGATAATAACCACTGGAATTAAGCTTTAAATACTTGGTTCTAATTTTTTTTAATAAAGCAGCATATTTATGTGATATATTTTTTTGTGTTATGCTTGTAATACTTTTATTATGATTTTCAATCATTATTAGATATCTTCTTTACTTTTTTTGCATTTCTTTTCATATATATTAAAACTTTTTATCATCTCCTTTTATACATTTTAATGCAATCTTTATTTATAATTCCTTTACTTTTGACTGACAGTCTAAACTGTAAGCAACATAAAGGAGTTATAAAAACAGATTGCATTAAAGAGTATTATAAGAGGAGAGGATAAAAAAAATTCATTACTAGTTCACAGCAGTTCTTTGTATCGATAGTTTGTGTTTTATACATTGTTTGAAAAAACTTTCTTATCTCATTCATCTATGATTTTTTAAAACCTTTTGGTATTCAGTTCATAGTTTAAATTGCCCATCTATCCTTATTTTTCTAAGAACATGTTCATCTTGGCTCTGCTTCACTGTCAGTTTTTGTAGTTTATACACACTCTAGAGCTCAAGTTCATGAATTATGGTTCAGCTGTGTCATGTTTCATATGAATTATGAACTTGTAAACAACAATTATTCAATTATCTTATTTTTGACTTTAACCATCAAACATCACATGATCACCATCTCTATACTAGCACATAATTTGTTGTAAACAAAGACAGGGTGGCACTACTGTATGGGTATTTTTGACTTTATTGAGATCCAAGTCAAAGATCCATAAGTAAAGATTATATTTATTAAAAGCACTTACCTTTATAGATATATAGACATTTTTTTTAATATTAAGGTCTCTGAATTTAATTTTATCATTATGTTTATGTATTTTGCATCATCAATAATTTGGCTTGTCTTGTGTGGTTTAGGGTAGTGATAGATTGTCAGATTCTGAAGTTCAAGGTCAGTGGATCATTGTCCAGATTTATTACTTCTAGTACTCAAACTTCTTATGAACTTTTAAGTAATAAGCTATATGATTATGTTTTTTATTTGACTAAGGCATTTATTATCATTTGTAGACTTTTTAGACGTTATGTTTAATTTTATTTTGTTTTCATTTAGTATCTTTTATAATATTTCCTGAAACTTTCAAATATTTATTTATAAATTATCTGCAATATCCATTTTTTTTAAAACTTTTATTAAATATTTTTTTAATATGCTGTAAAACATTTTTTGGAACCTTCTACCACCCTGTCATATATCCATCTCATTGTTAATTCTTTTAATGAACCATGTAGTCTAAATATTGCTATAATATTTTTATATCAGTTCTTTGGAATTTGATATTATAAACTTTGTTTTTATTTCAGTTTTATTCATGGAGAAATTCTTATAAAATTAGTATCTTTCAGCAATATACAATTAAATGTAAAATGGAATTTCTATTCTTTATATATGTAAATAATTTTCCTTAATACTTTGAAATAATATTCTCTAATGTTATTTATCTTTAGGTTCAATTTAGGCTCATAGTTAACTCTGGATCAAAGTTATTTATAAGTAATTTGTAGTGATCTTATATATAACCAACAGTTATGGAATTCTTAATATGTTTTCTTTTTCATCTTTCTCAAATATTAATCACAAGCTTGAATAAATTTTAGTTTGTGATTTTTCGAGCAGTTTCTGAGTTGTCACCACATTTTTTTAAACTATCTGTATTTTCATCATTTGCCTATAACTTTTTTTTATTTCTCAGATTTAATTGTAAATCTTATATCATCATTTAGACTACATGGTATTTCAGTTTGGTTATTCTCATTTTATGGGTTAGTTTGTTTTTTTATTCTTTATTGCTATGTAGTCCTTTTCTAAAATTATTACATGCTTTCATAAAATCAATTATATTTTTAACAATAATGCCAGTTTTCTTTTTCTTATTTAAATTTTCAGTTAGATTATCTATCATTTAATTCATATTTATTTTTGTTTATAGAATTCCACATATTCAGTTGTAAATGAATGTTTTTATTTATTTTCATATGCATTTATTTACACATTAACTTATTTTATTAGAAAATTTCATGTTGACCTGTAATTATTTTTTTTATTACTGCTGTAGCCTCTATTATAGCTGTTTTTATGAAGTATTTATTTTTCTATTAATATTGTTTATGTCTGGCATCTTTCAAGTAGCAATGTAAAATGATTTTTAATTATAGCTTAAAAGTCATTGGAATATTTTTTTAAGATTAGGGATTTTAACTAGTTTTTTTTTAATAGTTTTTATTTTCTGATTTTATATTACATTACACTTCACTAACTGATAATCATTTGATGAGTTGAATATATTAAGTAATTATAGTTTTGAAATACATACTTTTTTAAACAAAAAGTAATACAATTTCATTATGTCTTCAGATACTTGTCTTCTTTTATTTCTGTTTCTATATCCAAATTTATTATTGCATCTTTTAATAATTTTTCAATTCTACTATTAAAATTGTATTTAAAACAATATGGCTTGCCCGTTGTGCTGTAATATTTGATAACAAAAAATACAATGTACTTAAAAAGAATAACAAAGAATGGTATAACATTTATCTTTATGCTCAGAAATATATACCTAGTAATGTCACAAAAAAAATATGGCAAAGCGATGTATTCCTTAGTTGCTCATTAATGCGTTGATAATGCAATCACAGTAATCATCTTGTTTCAAATCATTATATTCTAAAAACATCCTAAGATATTAAAAATTATAATAAAAAAAATGTAAAAAGCTTTTAATGGAAATATTCTTGTAAATATCGTTGTAAAAAAAAAAATCACAATTAGTAATAAAAGATATAACTTATTATTTTTTAATAAAATATTTTTATAAAAATAAAAAAAAATGTTTTTTTTTTATTTATCTAAAGATTATAAACTCATCAGAATCTTAGTATTTTTATTAAGTTTTATAATTAATCTATATAATGAATATTACTTCATTTGATTTTTGAAGTTTCATAGTAACACTTGGTGTGTGTCATAGTGTAATTGTAGTATGATTGCCTACCATGCCCATGTCATAGGTTTCTATTTGGTCTGAATGAAAAAAATTCAGATTCTTATGAAGCTTAGGATTTTTCCCCTACATAGCCAGCTTACAACCAACCCATTTGGCTTCTTTTATTAATCATTAATTAATGTTAATTATTTTTACTAGAAGATTAAACATCGATAATATTAAAAAAAAAAACCTGTTAGATTTTTAGGTACTGTGGTATTAGAGTTGCGACATGAAGAATTATAATCATTTAATCATTAAATTAATTAGGTTATTAAATCAAAAACATTTTTTAAAATCTACATTTAAAAAAAAAAACAATTTAACAAAAAAAAAATAAAAAATACGAAAAGCATTTATGTGAAGAACAGTTAAAATGCGTGTTTAAATCAAATTGAGTGTGTGTTTGCACGTGCATATTCTGCATAATCTATTTTAATACATTGTACAGGATTACACATGCATTTATAAATGTAATATATGCGGGATTCGAACTCAGAATTTCACACGACCTGCAAATCTCAGTGCCATCTTATATTACTGACTCACCTGATCACACACATGTTGAAAAGGTAAATAGTCACCAATGTCCATATTTCGTGCTAAACCAGCACTCATTAAAGTATGAAGATTTGTTATCTTAATATAAAGCTGAGTACTAATTGTATATATGTGTGGAGATGGTAATTGGAATCAATATTGGTGATTATTTATCTTTTCAACATGTGTGTGATCAGGTGAGTCAACAATATAAGATGGCACTGAGAGTTGTTGGTCGTGTGAAGCTCTGAGTTCGAATCCCGCATGTATTACTTATATAAATGCAAGTGTAAGCCTGTACAATGTATTAAAATAGATTATGCAGAATATGCACGTGTAAACACACACTCAATTTGATTTAAACACGCATTTTAACTATTCTTCACATTAATGCTTTTCGTAATTTTTTTTGTTAAATTGTTGTTGTTTTTTAAGTGTAGATTTTAAAATATGTTTTTGATTTAATAGCCTAATTAATTAATGATTAAACAATTATAATTCTTCATGTCGCAGCTCAAATACCACAGTACCGATTTTTCACTATCTAGCAGTTTGCAGATATTCTCTTTCTGTGTGTAGATGTTGGAAAAGACTTTATTTTTCACATCAATTGATTCTTAGTTATTCCACTCACTTTAGCTCATTTGAATTCCCTTTCCCCTAGCCGTGCAATAATTTATTTGAGAGTAGAGACTTAAAAGTAAATCAAGGTATCAGTACCTCTTGCACCAGCAATAAAAATCATATATTAGATATTTTTGTTTTTGCAATCAGAATATCGGTCTATATCCTAATCCAAAATTTTATTTTCTAGCTAGTAAAAAGAACTAAGTACTTATTTTAAGACCATTACTGAAAGATTAGCTTGATTGTTTTTTATGCTGATCATTTGATAGAAAAAAATTTTAATATGCCTGAAATCAGAAAAAAAATTTCAAGATGTTTTAACCATCCTATCATTTAATCCTCTGATAATGATAGTGGTAAAACCATAGATTTAATTTCTTTATTAATATAATATGTCCCTTACAAATGATAGTCTGCATTTTATAACAGTTGTATTTTATTTTTAGAGTCAGGATATCAGCATTCATCTGGTCAACTAAACGAGGCATTTATATTCTAAGTAATAATAGCTATATATATATATATTCTGTTTATTTTTATATGGTCAGTTGGATTAAGTATATTATCTACTTGAAAAATCCTAAGCTTGTTTGTGACCCAAAATATTTTCAGAGTTTATCCAATCTAGCCTTAACTATCAGATCGTAAAAATTGCAGATAAATATGCTACCCGCTATGTTACAAGACAATTTCAGGTTAATACATATTTATGTATGTATGTGTCTGTGTGTTATTTATTAAAATATTTTATTTTTACTTTCTTTGTGGATTTCTTTTTGAACTATTTTTCGTTTGATCTCTTTTGTTAGTCTGTGTTTGAAATGCAAATATCATCAAGTCTTCTTTCTATAAGCTTTGTTTACTATTTTATTGTTACTTAGAATATAAATTGTAGTTATTGTTCTTCATTTTTTAAAAAAATAAAAAGTTAATAAAAATGGATTTATTTTTATTGTATATTTTATTTTTCAAGAGAGCTTTATTAATCTAATTATTTTTTTGATTTTATTTTAGAAATTTGATTTATTTTAATAATCTTCAATGTAAATAGAGAAGTCATCTATCTATTCTGTATTTTAGATGAAATAGCTAAAAAATATTTTTAAAAATCCAAAATAAATTATCAACATTAATTTTTAAAAATGTTAATTGAGTAGCATCTCAATATGTAAAAAGCTTCATTGATTATAACGCAGCTGTCCTTTAATTCTCTGTGACTGTGACCGTGGAATTGTCAGTTGTTGCTCCTGCACGATACATGGATGGATTTGCTTAATGTGCATCGTTACTAACCTTCTTGATCTTGTCACACAAAGACAATCACTTAGCCTAGTGTGAATTTATTAAGAAACTGAGTTTTTGCATTGTATTAAAGCCCTGTCACCTCAAAAATAATTAAGCTCTCAGTGTACAAGTTTATTATAATCCTTGAAATCATTTATGTCGGAATAATTTTGTAAATATTTTGTATTATGTTTTATTTGTACATATAGTTATCTAAAAATGAAAAATATTTTTAAAAATATTTTTTCTTCATCTCGATCGAAATATGAATAAATTTTGTTAAAAGGATCATCGCTATTAATCATGTGCTAATAAAGCTTGGCTATTGCCAGAAGAACAACTTGTCTTTTATTTCAATAAATATACATCAAAATACAATCAATCAGGCCACCACATTAACAAATGACCAAATTATAACCTCTAGAGGGAGCAACAACAGAGTGCTAAATTGTAACCTTAACAATATAGCTGCTATACCGATTCAATGGATTTATAAATTTATGAATTATTAATTTATAATGGAAATGATTTATTAGCTTTTGAAATAATTTAACTTTTAAATGATATACACAGCTTTCTTACATCTCATCTGAATAAAATAAAGGTAGCATGAGAAAGCCAATTTACCAGACTAGACAAATGTCATCATATGATTCGAGAATGCTACAACTTGTTGACATCTTCAAATACATTAAATAATAACAACTCCGACTTGGCTAATGCTCAAGGTTCTATAATTACTTTGGTAATTCATGTCGAAAACTGAGAGAATTATACCAACAATAAACATAAAATATTACTAATAAACTAAAAAGGGAGGAGAAACCCGACTAACTTGCACAAGATTTTAACGACTTCGGTATTTCCCACATTAATAACCAACAGTATGGTTACAATTAATTTGTTTCTGAGAAGCAATTTTCTACACTCTCCTTTTCCAGTAAACTTTATTATCTTTAACTTTAGACTATTGTGTTGTCGTGATCAGATAAGCATGGAATAAACTGTTAGTCTTATCAATTTTATTAATTCACAATCCCACATTAATTCTATAACAATAAATTTATGAGCTCTTAATTCAAAATTGGAATATTATTGTTTCAGGGTTCTTATAATAAATGCAAAATTTTTACTGGTGGTTTTATGAATTCCGTTTTTAACCAATGAACGTTATCCCAGCAATTATACACTTAATTTATAAGCTAATATTTGCTTTTTCTTAACCAATAACAGTAAAGTCTTACAAATTACTGAATAGTTAACTAAAATAAAATAGTCTACCAACTTTAAATTTTGAACTACATTACTATCAATATTTAATAAATCACTTAATATAAAAGTTGACTCACAAAATTATTTATATGTTTTAGTAGCACTTGAATGAGCTCTGTCATTCTAGGACATTCCAAGTTTTGACAATTTATTTAAAAGGTATCCAACTTAGCATTGACTGATTATCACAATAAAATTTTTATGATTTCACGTATCGATATGATTTGTTCAACTCCAATTCCAATCAGTCATGGTTATTCACTAATATTTTGCAATTCTTTCATACAAGAAACAAATTTTCTTTCATGATTAAAAAAACAATATAAAATAAAACTACTGTTGGAAAATTTTGCCTCTACTTTTAAAGTAGTTCTAGCATAAGTTCAAAATTATAGATAACTTTAGTACTTAATCCTTTTCTGCCTCCTCTCTTTCCAATCATGCCATTCAACTATTTTAAATATAATAGCAGTTTTAGCCACTATATGATAAAAGAGAATTAGTACCTGTGATATTTTATGATGAGAAAGGCAGGGAGTCCATTTCAGATGCATCATCGTTTGACAAATTACACAAAATTTTCCTATTTTTTGGATCTGATTTATAATTGATTTTAGGGATAATAAAAAAATGTGTGCCTGATTTAGAAACTTAGTCAACATGCTTATAAGACTTAATAAAGTTTTACTTCTTATTGCAAACTTTAGCAAAAAATTAGATGAAAAAGCTGGAAACAAGCTGAAGACTATGAGAATCAGAAACAACAATCCAACAGGAAACAAAGAAAAGAGCAGAACACTCCTCAAAATTGTGTGTGGCCCTTTTATAATCTTCTATTGTCACTCATCTTTAAATCCATCTTCTTGTCTGTTTAACTCTTGTGTTAATTTTTGATTGGTTATTATGGTTATTACACCTAATTTTGCCATTAATTATTCACACTACTAAATGATCATGTAGTTTATTTGAGATTTTCCTGGTTTTAAATTATATAAAAAAAATCAAGATAAAAGTGTAGCAAATTGAAAGTGATTTTATAATTTAAAATAATGGTTTAATTTAACTTAAATTTTTATGACTGAATATTATCAAATATTTATTTAAAGTTAATACAAAATTGTAGTCCTTTCAATTTGCTTTTGAATAATACCCCACATGATACTGGAATATTTATAATTGTCCCAATAAATAAAATTACATTTATGCTACTATGCATGCTTTCTCACACACTTATATAGCCTTTCCAGCTAACTATGAAGATTACAGCTAGCATTAAACCTATTAAATAATCTTAAATTTATAGATGTAATGGTATAAATTGACTACTTAAATTGTATATGACTATTTGCAAGCTAAAATTTACAATAGAAATTTATATCGATTTCTTTTAATTATCTACATTATTTTATTAAATAAATATTAATTGTCGATCTTAACATTTAAACCCCCCCCCCTACTTCTCAAGTAACATATCCAATCCTAACAATTAAGGCACATTTAGATCTACTGTTTGTTAAACTTTAAACTGCCTTTATACATCTAAACCAAACTTATGCATTAATCTTTCTTTTAAATATTCTACATCTACAATTTTTTTAAATATTACATGGCTACCACAAGCTTTCCGTCCTTCTGATTAGTCTAAACTAATGTCAGTAATCAATTTTCTTCAAATTTACTAGAAATTTCTCTGTGATAATTTTTTATTATTATTGAATGCTGCATCCACCACGAAATCAACTATCTTTGGCCAAAGGTTACAATATAAATGTTTAAATAAATAAATTGTTTATTTGTTCAAACATTTTAAATGTCAATGCAGACTATAACATAAATGAATTAATATTTTTATATTTTAAGAGTATTTTGAAATGATGAGGATACAAAATGAAATCACTTATTTATATATATAACAAATAAAGTATATCCCTTTTTAATAAAGCAACAATTAAAAAAACAAATATTTGATGATTTGATTGTAGAATGTCTGAAATATTTGACTGGTGCATTTTCTATAATTCTATTTACATCTGATTTTCACTAAGTTCAATGTTAAAATTTATGGGCAATTTCTTTTAATACTATTTAACTTTGAGATAACTCTTGTTGAGCATCTTGGATGAAAGTTTATCTTGTATTTTTTTTTAATGAGCTTTAATTAATTAAATATAAGGCATGAAATATTAAGAATTTAGTTTCATATATATATATATATCTTATCTGTCTGTCTCTCTGTCAAGCTGTGAGGAAGACTGTTGGACATTCAAAACTGTTAACTTATTTAGAATGTTAAAGTAAAATATTATATTCATTTATGTGCACAAAGGAAAGTTTGTTAATATTTTTTATACTAGTGTTAACATAATAAAGCAGATAAGTTAGTGAAAGAAAAGGGTGAATATTTAAAAATTTATTTAAAAAAAAAACTTATAAATTCAATATATAATGTGATATATTGTTTTCATCATTGATAATTATGTTTTGAACTTTTATATGTAATCGTAAATTATGGCAGTATTTATCTTTAAAAGATTCTGGAATTCATTTCTTTGTTGATATCATTTTTCCAACAACTACTTCAGTGATTCCTTTCTCTTTTTGTTATGACTTAAAAACTATTAACACAATCTTCTGTAATTTATATAAAAAATTCAAGCTAGTTTGTTGTTGTTATTGTTTTTGTTTTGTTTTTTTGTTTTTTGCATTTTATTCATCATGCTTTTATTGTTGTTCATTTGTTTGTTTGTTTTTTCATTTTTCTATAATTTGATCTATCTTTTTCTCTTAAATTTTTTACTGTTTTTTGTTTGTAAGTTTTATATCCATATACCAATACACTTTGGCCATTGATTTTTTCTTAATTTTGTCCTAGAAAATGAAATTTGCACTAATACTCTGTAATGTTTCATCATTGCTTTTTTTTTCATTTTAATTAAAATTTTGTTTAAAAAATATATATATATATTTTGATTTTGCATATTTTTTCATCATCAAAAGAAATATGCATACTCATACACCAGTGCATTTTTTTTACTTGAAAATAAATAACTCAACTAATAAAATTAATTTTTATCACAACTATTTTTAAATAATGCATGTTTTTTATTAACAAGTTATTTAAATAAAATGTACTTTTGTTAACAAATAATTTAAGTATTAATAGCTTAACATTAAAGATATAAACTTGTCATTAGATTTCAATTGTAATATTGAGCTTTATTTTTAATATTTTTAAAATTAAATCACTAACATTTCAGTATAATATTATCCCCAAATTAAGCATTTTAAAATTATACACAAATTTTTAAAGTGGCTTTTAAAACTATTAACTTACTATAATAGTTATTATAGATTGACTCAAATAATATATCAGCTTGTAATTTTTTTAAGCAATAAGACAGTTAGTTGACTTACTACAAAATTTAAACTATGGAAAATTTATCTTTTTTAAAAAATACTGAACAACTATATCACGACATTTAGCTATATGGATAAAGATAACATTATATATACAATAAATATTAGGTTTATATTTAGCACATTTTTATTAAGATAGTAAGGCACTTTTTGTTATCTTGACCTGTTTAAACTCTAGATGAATGAAGTTATATAATATTTAATGAACATTTAAAATAATATTAAGCATTCGATATAGACTTTTCGCTCATTCAAAGATGATAAGCGAAAACTTAATAATATTTAATTCAAGTCACTGATATATTATTAGGAGATAGAGAAGTTATCCTTATGTTTTTCAAATAAATATTTAATTACATTGGAGGATATAAAATGAAATGTAAACGTCTTGAGTGATGGAACAATGTTTGCACAATGCAAAAAGAAGATTATCATCACTGAAATGATTTTGAAACACTAACAATTCAACAATTCTGGACTTTAATGTTTCACATAGTCAATGATCAACAATTTGTAACCTACATTTTTTTTACATACTGACAAAACTGATATTATTTTCACAGGTATGGCATGCATTTATATTTCTCTATTGCATAATATCATAGATATCCTGTTATTACAGCAGATATCTTTTTACTTGGTGATTTAAATTTAATTTTATTTTGTAATTTTTATTTATTGACTTTTTGGTTGTTTTTTAAAAAAGACATAATTTTGAACAAGTTTGAACATCATGCCACACAGAAATGGAAATACATACCAATTTAACCTTTTTTTTTTTTTCGTATAGAAATCTAAAAAGGTAGTAAAGAATATGTGACTAGAAATAAACACCAGTTTTCATAAACCATGGAGAAGAAAAGGTTGACTTCTCTGTATTTAAAAGAAATGAAATTATAAGCACACAATCACATAGAAAATTGATGTTTAAACCTGCTAAACTGTCAAATATTTTAAGGTTAATAATTTTTTGTTAAACATGTTAGAATGAACTCTGATCCAAATCAGTGGTTATTGAGGAGGTTTAACAGACATTGCAAAATTTCCTAATCAAAAAACATGAATTGCAATAAAACATTGGAAAGATCAGCATATACCTACATACTTATCAAGAACTTCTCAAAAATAATATTTAATGGTGATCTGGCATTTCAAATTCTCTAATTTCTAATATGAATATTTTAATGTAGAAATGGTCTTATAAGATTTGATTAAATATGTTATACTATCATAAAAATGTTTTTTACATTTTATTATACTATTGAAAGAGTTTATGAAAAGTGATTACTAAAATATTTTAATCAGAAATTTTTTCAATTGTGAAACAGAGTTGGAAAAATCTTGATTTAAATATTCCTTGGATGGTGTTCCTTATAAACCATTATCTGCCTGGAAGCTGTAGTCTGTTTATGTTTTGGAGATACTAGTTTATGTACTGATTTAGTATATTCTCTGTATTATAGTTTCTGGTTTTATTTAAGTGTTTGGAACCATCAAAAAGTTGTTGTTTTTTAATATTAACTGATAAATTTAACAACATTTCTATATTTTCACAAATGTGACTATCAGCATAAAATTCTTTGTTTACTTTTACAATAATGAAATAGTGAACATTTTATTTGATTTTTCCAATAATATTGAAATATATTCAAAAGTGCATATTTTTTTTGTTAACTGTTTTTATGTGCAATAAGTTTTTTTTCATATAGATTATAGATTTTTATTTTACCCCTACTTCTGAAAATTTTATATAGACAAATAATTACCAGTGAAAATACTACATTGGCATGATAGATCATGTAACACTTTATGTCAATTGCAGTTCAAATTTTCTACAGAAACAAAGAAAGAATGCTAGAGGAAGAATTTATATCAAATGTATATTACCCATATATATGGTTGCCAAACTACTCAATCAGAAGCAATAATGTGTTTGTCCACTTTAGTTTCTGTGAGATTTTGGATTTGGTTTTCTTCATTATGGGGTCAATCCTACATAAAATAATTATCAAGTTGAATGGCAAATTTTCTAATACAGTTGTAGATTGATTCAACTTCTGCAGAGAAGTTTAGTCCTGCATCGTAGCTGTCAAAGTCAATGGTCAAATGTTGACTACTGATAAATGTGACAGAATAGTAGCACTCCAACTTTTTCTAGCATTTCTTCAGAACATTCACACTATTTATTGCCAATAAAAAGTGTTCAATTATTTTTTGTTACAAAAAAAGGGACTCTTGATTACTTTATTTGATTCATTCTCTTAATACTTTTAGTACATTTAATGTTGTTTTGTATTCTATTATTTCATTTTCAAATTATGCAATTTTCCACAAATTATATTTTAATATTATTATTATAAAAATAGATATAAAATTTTACATTGACATTATTTTATGAATTTTAAATTGTTTTTTTTTTTTAAAAAAAAAAAAAAAAAGAACTCAAATTACAGCATACATTAATTTCTTTTAAACATTTTTTGCTTTTAATTAATATTTTTAGTACAACTTTAGTATTTCCAAATGGTATCTAAAACCAGAAACTGTAGAGCATTTGCTATATTAGTAGCCATATCTTATCTGTTGAATCAAAAAACATTGTCATTTTCTTATGGTCCATATTCATGGTCTTAAATTTAATTTAAACATTATTGAGCCTTTAAAAACTGCAGAAAGGAGTTTGCTAATAACTGTAATAAATCCCTTTGATTCCTTTTTTGATACTTTAAGGCATTGAGTAGGGCAAATTTCTAATATCCATTCTGTATATTGTTGTCATTACAGCTGTTATTATTATATGATAACTAATATAATATTGAAATAAAGTATAGTGTATATACTTAACCTAGATATAATTAAAGGTGACCAGACTTTCAAGCTCCCTACAGTCATCCACTTTATCCAATATAACCAATAGTAAATGAACATGTTGAACTACTCACCAACATGCATCAGCCATCAAGGTAAAGTTATTGGCTTTTATCTCTGACTTTAAGATCGAGAAACACTGTGGTCTATTGGTCTATGTGATAGTTCTTAACTGATAGATCAATTGAACTTTCTTGAATGTAGGATGAATGTGAGAATGATTTTTTTTTAAACAAATATTTACAGTCATGATTGTCTCTTATTCCCAGGAGACTGTAAAGTTACTAGACAAGACAGCAGTTGATGGATGAAAATGGTGGGTGTTAAGAATCCTTTATTGTGGACTCTTGCTATCATTTGATGACAACTGTATACTTAGATACTTTCACTTTCAAATAAAGGAAGATTGCAGGAAATGGAAGAATTGTCTGGTGCTAAATGGGATGTTGCTAGATTTTGTAAAATTATGAAAAAAGATTAAGGAGCTAATTGATTTAAAAAGTGAAGACAATATTGTGAAGACTAATGATATATCAGACAGAATGTCAAGATTAGTTATTAAAATTAAAATATAACATGCAGATAAATTCAGGTTTATGCCCCAATAAGTTGTTAGTTGTACAAAAAAATTTGATCAGTCCACACAACATTTTAAAATCATTATGATAGCTTTTTAATACTAGAATTGGTAAATGATTAAATGATGAAAGTTCTGTGAGTAAATTTGGCTATGGTGATAGAAATGGTAAAGGACACAGTTTTGTGAAGTTTGCAGAAGAAAAAAAACCTTCTATTATGTACTCTTTCTTTAAGAAAAATGCTATAACAGAAATAGACATGGAAGCATCCAAATGAAGCATTACAATTGATTTATGTTTTGGCTATCAGAAAATATGTATTTCAGGATTATATTATTTATAGCAGATTCAATACCCAAAGTGATCATCAATTAATGCAATGTAAAATATTTGTTAATCTAAAACTAAAGAGACTAAAACTATTAAGAAAATCAATGTTAATACTTAATATTCCAAACTTTCAAAAACATTGAGATGAATTTAAATTAGAACTTGCAAATCATTTTAAAATATTAATAGATTTTGAAAGATGTTCAGATTTAAATGTAATCAATACAAAGATAGCTGATACAAAGGAATAACAATTTACCAGTTAATTTTTTATTAAGACAAAAATATGTATAAAGAAAAGAAGGAACATTAATTTTTTTTAAATCATCCATTATGAAGAATTAAATCTAGTTTTGTAAAACAGTACAAAAAAGTGTTAATAATGATTTAAGAAAATATAATTGTGAATTAGCAAAAAAACTATAGAAGAGAATTAAAATCTCAAAAATATAAAACTTCATCTTGATATTGGAAAAAATTCTTTTTGTAATGAGAAGACAAGGTGGGAGGGACTATTATTAAAAATAGAGGTGACATCATGAAATGTGTGGAAGAGTTCTATAAAGAAGTATCTCCTACAGTTATTATATGGAATTAAATCAGTGAAGAAGGAAAAAGTTCCAGATGTACCAGATGATTGGGAAAATGCAATAGTAACATTGATATTTAAAAAAGGTGATACGGTATTAGAAATTACAGATCTATCAGTATTCTGTTAGTTTTATGCAAATTCTTTGGTACTTGTGTGTTTCCCTATTTACCAAGTTCTGCAACTCGTATTTTTGATAAGTATACAGTTTTGAGATCATACAATAAAAATGTCATATTTAATATTTACCTTTTTTTTTCAAAAATTAATTACAATATTTACACTTTATTACCTTTTTTTGTATTAAAATCAATTTATTAATATAAAAATAAAAAAAATAGAAACATAAATATATCTTTTCTGTAAATGTAAAACTTCATTTTATTGATGTAAAAATACATGAAACATCTTTATATGCATTATTTATAAAGAAGAATGGGTATATTTGATTAACTTATTAATCTAAAAATAAAAGCCATGAAACATCTATAATATATGTAGACATCGGCATTTATACATTATATTTACATTTTAATTATTATAGTTAATTCTAATTAACAATACATATTTGGTAATAGCAAGTATTGTATTTAATTTTTGCAGAATTTCTTTTTTAAAAAAAAAAATAAAACTAATGAAAAAAAAAATGTAAATATTAAATAATCAGTCTTTTTTTTTTTTTGTAGATTCGTTGTATGCCCCAAAACTGTATATTTATCAAAAAACAAGGAAAATGCACAAGTACCAAATCTTTATTAAAATAATTACAATTTGTCTACAGCGAGTTCTGAATTTTTAATCAACCAAAAGAAAAGACTGGATTTCAAAGTAGTTTTAGCATGATGGATCATATCCAAATATTGAGAAAAGTTATAGAAAGAAACAAAAGATAGGAGTAGCCACTATATTTTAGATTTGTTAGATTACCAAAAGGTATTTGATTTTACAAACATTTTTATAGTGATTGAATCAGCAAAATACAGACCCAGAATATCGTTATATTCTGAAAATTATTTGTCAAAATGTGATAGCAGTGACTAGATTACATAATGATACTAAGAAAATTAATATTGAGATGGGTGTATGATGGATTGCTTCCATATCTCTAAAAAAAATTTACAGCAGTTTTACAATAAATATTTTGAGAATCAAAATGAGAATCTAAGGAAGTTAACATAAATGGAGATATTACTTTTTTGCAAACAATACTTCAGAGTATCAAATGAATATAAGAAAGGAGGACTAAAGTAATGTGCAATGGATTTTCTAAGAAGAAAATAATGTTGGTAATTGTGAATTAGAAGAAGTTACAATCACAAATACTTGGTCAAATTATTAATATAGATAGTAACATAATAGATGAATTAGTTATAAAATTAAACTTGGGTGGAATGCTTTTGTTAGAAATAACTTAGTATTAAAGGGAAGTCTGCTTATCTATGTGTTTGGAAATGAAGGGTTTTTGTCTATGTTTTACCATTTCTTACTAAAATGGATCTGAAACTCCGACATTTAACTGAAAAACAATTCAGAAACTTCAAATCATGCAATGAAGTATCAAGATATATATAGTAGAAGTAACAAATAGGATGAAAATGAAATAGATGGATAAGAGAACAAACTGTTATCATTAAAAGAATTTAAAAACTGGAAAGGAGTTGAACTAAACATATTTATTAAAAGAGATGATAATAGATGGACAATTGAAGTCTTTAAGTCGATTGTTAGATATTTTGAAAGACAACTTAAGAGATGGATAGATGAAATAATGAAAGTTGCTAATGTGCTGTGGAGAAGAAATGCTAAGGATTTGAGAAATCATCCTGCAGTGGATTGATAATGATTGAAAATGATAATAGTGAAGCCTTTGCAAACTCTATATTACTATTGAAAGTAGCTATATATGAAAAAAACCTCCATGATTATTTATTATTTATTTAAATTTTTTCTAAAGGCAATAATCATTAAATAAGTGAATAGGTTAGAAGATTTTAATTATTATAGATCCTTTCTAGTTCAATCAACAGACATTTACGTTTTGCAAGGAGCTGATTTTTTGATGCTGTGTGATCTAAATTAATATTTTTTCCCCACACTAAAACAAAGTGTTCAATTAATGTGCTTAGAAAAACCACAAGCTCTTTTTTTTTTTCAAATTTACAAAGTATCGTAAACAAATTTCTCTTACTATTTAGCGTGAAAAGACAATTACTAGATGGATATGGTGAAAACAAAGTTTTCTCTTAAAAATGAATTTAGCACTGTCATTTAGTGTAGAAAATTATTTCATTGTTACATTTTCATTTACCATTGTCAAACTCCCTCCACTCACAACTTTGACGCCATCCATTTCAGATAAATACACTAATGATTATTACTAATCATTTTCGAAACTAGAGATTATCTCTAGCACAGATATAAACTTTAAACCTCCGTTAAAGATTAATATATCTGATTTTTTTTTTAACTGAGGTTTAAAGTTTATATCTGTGCTAGAGATAATCTCTAATTTCGAAAATGATTAGTAATAATCATTAGTGTATTTATCTGAAATGGATGGCGTCAAAGTTGTGAGTGGAGGGAGTTTGACAATGGTAAATGAAAATGTAACAATTTACTCTAGATAAATACTTTGCATATAATAAAGATATATATGAGAGATAGTGACCTGGGCCAACTGATGAGTGCTGGTTCAGCACGAAATGCATCTTGGGGGTCATTTGTTTTTTATTATATCTTTATTTATATGAATTTAAAAAGAATGGGGAAGTAATGGAGGTGTTTATTATATCTATAAAATTATTTCACTATACAAATTGAATTACAGGATAAGAAAAAAAATAGGTGTGACTTATTTATATTTTTGTGTGTATATATGTGTAAGAAATATGCATATTAAATATTGATTATAACTAATAAAACTTAAATTTATACAATAAATTTAATCCACAAAATAAAAACAACTGATACTAATAAAGAAATTTTTATTAAATTTCCTTATATTTATTCTGTTTTTTCTAAAATAATATTGAACTATTGTTCAACATCCAATTATAGTAATTTTGCTTAAGAAGCAAAAGAAAATTATAGAAACATAAATTACCTTAATGGTAGAATAATTTACCATTAAGCAAAGATATATTGTTCAATACCTTAAAGAACTATAAGAAATGTTTCAAATAAGCATTTAAGATTGATTTCCTCAGCTTATAAGCACAGGTGTTAGTAGAGTCTTCCCAATTAAACAAATCTCGTCATAATAAATCTCTAGAGAAAAAAAGCTACCTGTTAATGAAATCAGCATTCTAGCAGCTTGAACCTATAAAGAACCTTAAAACATTTCTCTTTATCTCTACATAAAATTCAGTGTATAAATAATTTCTAATTTAATAATTTATACATGGGGTGGTAGGGGTAGGTTTTTATATTTTAATCATAAACAGATTCGGAAAAAGTATATTATCAAATGCAAGATTATTGTATACCATATATTTTACGGGAGTAAGTTTAATTTTATCCCGTAAAAGAATAACATTTATATATATGAGCAAAAATGCATATGCAGTGTAGAATTGTATTTTTCTTCTCTTTTTTTAAAGTGTGTGTTGGCTAGTGGGTGACACCATAAACGGACATTGAACAAGTGATGTTTAGATTTGTGAACATTAAATTTAACGTGATACATTAAATGATTAAGCTTTGTATCAAAGATATCAATAGAAATTTTATATACTTATCAATGGAAAAGGTGAGGGGGAGCCTTCTGATTATTTCTTTTGCTAGAATAATCTAGTTGGTTAGAATGTTTTCTTAAATTCAATATTCACAATCACTTTTTCATTTCCATCTACACTATCACTTATTGCTAGAGAAAAATACAATTTTAAGATATTGTGTTATTGCTCTTAAATAAAATTTGATTTTTTTTAAAAAAAATATTTAACAATTTAACAAACAAGATGATGGAAATAACCCAATATATAACTACGAATACATAATGTATTGGTATTTTGTATGCTATAATTATTTTAAAATATAAATAAAGATAATGGATTAAATAATTATCTCATGAGACAAAAAAATAAAAATAAGTTATAAATTTTAAAAAACACATATAGTTAACATTTATTTTGTAATCTTCACATTTATTTATTTTTTAAAAAAAGAAAGCAATTAAATGTCGTCTTTTCAACATAATTTTGCCATTAACAAGTTTGCGTTCAAATTTAAAAATATAAATACAAATTTGTGCGTATATATATATAAAAAAATGAAAGATGTGTTTTTATCATATTTTAAAAATATAATGAAGTCCCATACAAAATACAATTTGTGTAATATATAAGTCATATAGCATGTCTCTTTTCTCAATAAATTAAGATTTAAACAATAATGCCAAGCGCATATAATGAATAACATTGATTGGCAGCAGCTGTAAGAACAAGATGTGTCAGTATTTCAATTTTGGCTAAATCATCAAACCTATTTGTCATGTTTATTATAAAGTTTAGCTCTCTGATCTCTAGATTTTAACGTATTGTAATTGTCTTATCAAAAATCAGACATGTTATTTATATTCGAGACATTATACTATATTAAATTAGTTTCTCTGTGATATATTGTTACCTTTAATTAAAGCTAAAGTTGAAATATAGGATAAAGTATTATTAATTTAATGCCACTAATTTGGCTTCACTTCACAGAACATTTTAATCTCTAAATATTGACATAATTGCCTTGTCAAACATCAGATATTACTATTTATATTTAGATATTGTACTGTTAATTTTATTTCTAAATGATAAACTATAATTTTATACTGTATGTGAGTATTAAACATAACATATCGAACGCAAATAAGTACATTTTAAAATAATATCATCAAACACAATTTTATTTCATAAGCAGAAGAAAATACAAATTGCCTGTTGATTTATACTGTATTTATTTTTAAATTATTTTTGCTGTGTGAATATAATTTTAAGCTAGAAAAATAGATTTAGAAAACTACTTTCAATAATTAAAGTAAGCAGAAAAAAAAAGTTTTGCAAGAGTATGAAAAAACTGTCTGAGAAAGTTGTAATGTTCAATGACTAAATCAGTGGATTCAGATGCTTCAGTAAAACATCTTTGACCCATATAGTATGCATATATGTGAAACATTGTAGATATTTTTGCATAATGGAGTTTACAGTCTATTCATTAGTCATATTTAACAAGAGATTTCATTCTGATAAAACTAAACTTTTGTATGTGTGATTTAGTTTATATTAAAATTGAACATAATATAACTTGCATTTGTGATATTTGTCTAAGAATCATAAATTTTAAGAACTTTTGTAAACAATAATTTTTATTAAGATTTATTTATTTTTTTATAATTTAGTTTTTACTAAAGTTGAAATAATTCATTTGATTGCAATTATTATTTTTTTTATATAATTCAATTTTATTAAAACTGAACTTTCAAATTTACTTACAATTACTTTTACATATTTTGGGGGCTTTTTTACTCTTATGCTTTTTTATTATTCTTTTTTTTATTTAAATAGTAATTTGAATGGTAATTTTGTTCTAGGTTATGGTCTGAAACATATTCTTAAAGGCATGTATTTCAGTTTATTATTGAACAAATTGTTTAGCAAATTTGCTTCTGAAATCAGATATTCTTAACTCATGTTAATCTATTATTCTAAAATACTAAAGATTTTGTAATATATTTCAAAACTTTTCACTTACGTATATTAAAAGGGGCTTCGTTTTTATTATTTTTATGCCCATATGCAGAACTATGCTGTATTATGATATTTTTTCCCACTTTAAAATGTGCAATATCTCTTTTTTTTTATCTGATGATTGATATCAAAAACTTGTTCTGAAAATACTAATGAGCAATCACAAATTTATATCACATGATTTTTTTTATTTATTAAATAATTTTTCCAGATCCATAGATTACTTTCTTGGTTTGGTTGCTGAGATACTTTGGATTACATCAACCATCCAAGGATCATTATTTTTTATATTATTCAAACTCTTGACCTGAGATTCAAAACATTCTAAAGTTGTGATCAAACATGACTAGCAGTAGGCTAACATCCATATATTAAAAAATCTGTTGTATGCTTTCTGTAAGCATCAGTGATCCTCTGGTAAATAATATCATCATAGCATCATATGATATTTTCAGCTTATTTTAGAGCTATCATTTATCATCTTGAATATTGAAATGATAGTGACTTCTGAATACAATGTAACTTCTAACTACTGATCTTTATTAATGATGAGCCATAGTCTTGTAATTGAGCTGAAAAAGTCATTTTATGTATGCATACAAAATTTTTAACTTTTTGTTGACATTTTTCTATCCTAAATTTTACTAATTTAAAAAATTTCACAGTTTGTTAAATTGTTAAATTATCCTTTTTTCTAATCGTTTACTTTAAATCTATTTTATTATTTACAAAGAAATGTTTACTATAAATCAATAATACTATATTTGAAAAATATAGTAAACTTTTTTTATACAATTTTGTGATCAAAAATGAAAAATGTATCTTTTTTTTTATATTGAAAGTTGATATTTTGTTATCTATAGATATACAGATTTTTTGTTTAACATATATAAAATTATTTTTGAATATAATTTCTATCTCTTCATTATGTAATAAATACAATTTTACTTCCCGTTGATATGTAAACAAACACACACTTATAAATAAAGTTTTAATGGAGAAGATATAAGTTAATTAATATTTACTAAAAATTATTGACAATTGCATTTATAAATATTTTATTATTAGATGTATGATACTACCTATTCGTCAAATTTTCAAAATTGTTTAGGGCAGCTTTTTTGGTGCATTTTGATATGACCATCTCTTGCTAACATTACTATATTGTTGATATTCAGGAATAAAAACTATAAAAAAAAGATTTTCCATATGAGGGACTGAAACATAATATACTTTTTTATATATATGAGAAGTATAATCAATGAGTGAAAAAGATTGCATCTACTTATGAAGACTTGGAAATATTTATTTCTTAAATGTCATCATCATTCTCAACTATTATGGATCTAATTCTCAAAGTTATTCTAGTTTTTCTAATGCATTCATAGCTTCTCTTTTTTTACATCTTACCAACAAACTTCCTCATTTCACCCAATCTTCTTACATGTGATTTTTTTTAGATTTTTAGTAATATCTCAGTATCTAATTTAAGACTTTCATAGTCCATTCAATATCATGTTTTCTAGCAATAGGTCCATTCCAATGTCATTTTAAATTCCAAATTCTTTCAATGGTATCAATATCAGTGATAGGTGTCTGTTCTCTCATCCAAGTTTTTTGTTCTTAATTCTTGCTTCTGATCCCCATCATAGCTCTGGCCATATTGACTGGTCTCAAACCTTTATTGTTAAGTATTCAAGTCTGACATCCATAAGTAAGATATTAATGAAATATATATTTAAAAACATTCCTTTCCAAACACATAAGCATATTTTCATTTAATGTTATTTTTACTAAAAGTACTACATCCAAGTTTAATTCTATTATTAATTTTGTCTATTATATTTCCATCTGCATTAGTTATCTGAGTTGTTAACTTCTAATTCATCATTAAGTCTTTTTTTTCCTCTGAGAAAATTTATTGAACATTGTTTTTAGTCCATTTAGCATTTATATTTAATCCTTTTAGTTACTTTCATCTGATAACTCTTGCAACATATACTTGAAGCTATAAAACATTATTTGCAAAAACAACCATATCATCTACAAAATCTAGATAATTTAAATAATCTCCACATATTTTTGCTCTCTTAGCTTTCCATTTTAATTCACATAATACTTTTTGTAAAAATGCTATAAAGTGTTTTGGATATATGAAATCACTCTCATATATTCTTTTCAACATTAATTTTTTTAGTATTAGCATATAATCTAATCATTGCTGTTACATTTTGATAAATATTTTTCATTAAAGAACAATATGCTACATCTATATTTTCATAGTCCAATGCTTTGATCACTAGAAATAATTATAGAATCAAATGCCTTTTCATAACATACAAATTCAAAGCATAATGTCAATTCTTATTCATTGCTCCTTTCTATAATATATCACAATATCTTTAATATGAACAACTCTGATAAAATCATGTTGTTCTTTTGGTTGGTTAAAATCTTATGTTTGTTCTAGATGATTTGAAGTTATTTCATTAAAATTTTTGTATAGAATTAATTAAAGACTATAAGTCTGTAATTTCTAATTTTTTTTTTAATCATTTTTTTTAAATATCCAATTACTATTGTATTCTTCCAATTATTTGATACATCTTTATCATTAGACATTTAGTATATAATTTTGCCAACATTTTTTTTTATTTCTTCATCTGCTTCTTAGCTGAAAATAGCCAATAGCTGGCCATCTGGTACTGGTGAGTAAATGAATAACTAATATAAGCTATAGACTAAAGATCTGGGTTAAAGTGTGTTTATGAAATGAATGTCAATGTACTGATTGTAAAAAAAACTAAAGATATGCATTACAATTCCATTATTTCCTAGGACTTTTTCTTTTTTCCTAAATTTAATTACATATCTCATGACTTTATTTAAACTGCTGGACAATTTAGAAAATGTTGTAGGGAATTTTTTTTTGTTCCTTATTGTTATATAATTTTTTATAGAATTCATCCATATATTTCATTATATCATTTCTCTTCTTAAATAATAGTTTATCTTATTGCAAAAATTAAGTTTTCTACTAATATCAAGATAGTGTTTTATTTTATACTTTTGAAACTTTTATTCTCTTTTATAGTTTTCTTCCTAACTTTTTTTTATTTCATTTTACAAAAGTTTAGATATTCATTTTATTTTAATGGATCATTTTTATATTTTTTTGTATTTCTTGTTTTCTTCATACATTGTTTTGTATTGGTAGAAAATTTATTGATAAATTGGTGCTTTTTTATATACTAGCTATCTTTGTTGCAGTTCTTAATCATGCTGTGACTTAACTTCTTATTGATTTATCTCAAATCTGATTTATTTTCAAAGTTTATTAATATTTTATAATGATTCAATATTTTTTTGTTTTAAAAATTTTGCATTAACCTTATCAGTGATCACTTCTTATGTTAAATTTATTAAGGAAAGTACAATTTTGAAATATATATTGTCAGTTATCAAAATATACAATGCTGCTATACCTTCATTTGAAGATTTCCATTTTCATTTCTGTTTAGCATATTTCTCAATGAAAGACTTCATAATACATTGTATTTCTTTTTCAGCAAATTCTACAATTGTGTTCTTTTCGTATCACCATAGCCACTTCTACTACAACACTTTTAAAACATTCTTATCAAAAGCACCATCACAGTGAGAACTTATGTGAGTTATCTGCATTTTTTTATCTTTCATCAGATTGAATAATTAATCTTGCCACTCTGCCTTGTTTTTACATTTTTTTATTTATAATAAATCTTACTCTACTTATATTTTCAATATGTGTGCCTTTGTAATAAAGTATGTATCACTTATTAAATCAACTATTTCTTCACTTTTTTTTTTTAAGTAAGTCCTACAATATATCATTTAATATTAGAAGTTTTTCCAATTCTTGCAATCTTCATTCACTAGAAAATGATCTACAGATGTAATTGCCTAAATAAAGATTATCATTGAATGGCAGCCCATGTCATAATCCGGTAATTCTTGGTAGCTTTAGAGCATCCTTGTGAATAAGAATCATAATTTACTTTTGTCTGTCATGATTTTAAGTGTATGTTTAAAAAAAAGTTTATTCACACACACATATTCATTCTATTTTCAGGAAAACTCAAGTAATATTTTAGTTAAAAATTATCAGATAATGAGAAGGAAAAATCATGGCGAAAATTTATGACTTTAAACTCAGAGGTAAAAAATTGTTAAACTCACCTTGCTGGCATATTAGTTTGCTATATGATACAGCAAAAATAGTTGCAATGTCAAGAACATATAGAGTATGCATTAGTAATTTGCCCTGCTTGATTTCTTTAAGGTCTCAAAGAGGAATCAAGAAGTCTTTTTTCAGTTGGCAGTAATTTTTTTCTGCAATCTAATTCTATATATGATGCTTTTATATAATAATGAAGATATTTTAAACAGAAGGAAGAATTATTTTGTTCATCATTAGAATCATAATACAAAAAAATTTAGTTAACTGTTTTAAATGTTATATTCAACCTATTAATTTGTTTATTTTTGTTCAGATATTTATTTCTGTCTTCAAATTAAAATAGTTCTTTGGAATTATAAAAGCAGAAAAACTATAAATCTTTATCACATATTAAGAAAAGTATTAATATGTGATGATGCTTTATTAATTTCAAAACTATTAGAACTATTTAGTTACATGAAGTTGTGTCATCTGATATTAAAGATATTTTCTTTTTCTAATTTATAAAAAGTAAAGATGATAGAAAAGAGTAGATTAATTATCATGAGTTATCCCTGATATCCACATTAGCAAAAATATAAGGATTTATTGAATTTTTGCTTTCAATGATAAATAAATGGATAATATACATTTTGTCTGATTTTAGAAAATAAAAAGCACGATAAACAAGTTTTTTTAATTGATAAAAAATTGCAAGAAAAAGTATTGTAATAAAAAGTATGATCTGTATATTGTTTTTATTAAATCAAGGCTTTGGCTAAGTTAAGATTATTATGATAGTATTGGAGGGGGGTGCTTTTTGTACTGCTGATGATCAAGCATCAAAATATAATATAGGTGTGATAATAAAAGTTTTAATTTGATCAGATTAAAAATAAAAACAAGATTTACACATCTTGTCAACATTAGACTTTCAGTATACTGCTTGTGCTATTGGAATGATGGTGTACAAAATTTCTTAATATTTTTGTATACAACTTATAAAGACCTTGCTTACTATTCAAAAACCCAGATTGATGTTAATTAGCTTGAAAATGTGAATTAAGTTTAAATGTTTTAGTAGCTTTTTGGATAGAATGGAAATGTTGAAGTGCGACACTAATGTCAATATCTTATTCCTGCATTTATAAAAGATAATTCCATCATAGTGAATTAGAAGTATATACTGCTATTATTTCAGAAAATGTATTGTATAGAAATGAAACATTGAACCCTTACCAACTTAACATAATAATATTGAATTTATTTATTTTAACTTAACCATAGTTCTTAATACTCTGAAAATAGTATGTTGAATATATTCTTCAGTTTTCTTTTTGTAATAATATTGAATCTATAATTATAATGAGACATTTTTTTATTAAATTGGACCTATAAAATATATGAAAAGCAACAGCATATTTTTTCTTAGAAAGATAGACTTGATTTACTTATCACAAAGATACCAAACTCTTATCTTAGTGATTGTTTTCATTGTGAGAATATTATTGAAGATAGAACATAGTAGGGAGCTGCAATTAGGCAAATTATATTTTTTTTAAAAAGTTAAATAGACCAGTATAGTGACTTACTTGTACTTTGCAAATTAGTTCGTATAGTCAAAACAAAATTTACTTTTAACTATTTTTTTTTCTTCTGTATTTTTAGAAATCAAGATGGCCATATTATGTTATGAGTTTCTGTTAATGATAATAGTGAATGTTTTAATTTTCTTATACTAAATAAATTGCATTAAAAGATGACAATTATTTGCGATATTTATCAAATACATAGTATATTGCTTGTTTGTAGCTAAATTATATTTTTTTTTTATGAAGTTCTCATCATGCTAAACTAAAATATGGTAAATGATTGAATGATAAAATAATCATTGATATTGATTAGCATTTGTTTCCTGTTTTCATTAGTTATTCCAGTAAGAGTAGTCCTTTGTATATTAAAGATATCTGGAACTTGTATTTAGACTTTATACAATCTTCAAACTAACTATTTATAAATATTGTTTTACTTATTTTGTTTTTACAATTTTATTTGCCAAAACAAATATATATTTATATATTTGCTGAAATATATTTAATTTTATTATTATTTGAGTTTATGTAGCTGCACATATGGATTTAATCCTTTATAATCTTTCAGTCATAAATGCCTCTTTTTTTTTTGCTTATTTATTCCTTTCAGTAATCCTCAGCAGTAAAACAGGTGCATCTCTTTGAATTTTAAAACTAGTCTTAGTATTTATCTTTTTTTATTGAGTCTTTTATTTTGTTTTTTAGTTAGTAATAAACGGAAAACTTATAAATAAAATACTTTTAGAAATTTTTTTTTTTTTAACATTTATATATTTGTTTTAATTGGCCATAATAATTTATTTATAAATGGCTATCGGTGATGATTTGTTCATGCATATGTATGATTGAGAATTCATTTATATCAGTAATGAATCCTAAGGGGAGGGGGGAGGCTCCTATGAGCTTGTTCAATTACACACATGAATACATATATGTATTCTCAAACAAATATACTACCATCACTAAGAATTTAAATTTACTTATTTGTTAAGCATTCATATTTTGGCACAGGTATATGTAGTAATTACATCATTTAATTTTATTAATATTGTTCAAATTAACAATCCTTGTATTTTAAATATCTTATAGTTTTAAACTCAAGCAAACTTGCTGGATTAATTATGATACCAGTTCAGCAGTTAAATATTTTAGTGATCACAGCTGCAAACTAATTGCTAGTATCTTTATTTTTATCCAGGAGTACTTCATAATAGATTAATCATCCTTTTTAAATTTTTGCTACTAATATTGTATATTTTCAAAATCTATCGTTTGAATTGACTTGGTCTTTTTGTCTTATATATCATAGATATTTATGTTTTCTGCCTGAAGGTAGGTGGAATAACTATATGATAACAAGTAATAATCCCTTATCAGGAATAGTTTGTCATTACATGCTACTCAATTTTAGAGGTTCATAATACATTTTACATGAGCTCTTGTAATATTAACACGCATATAATTTCATTTATAATACATTATACTGTACTATTTTCTATATTGATTGTTATGAACATAAAATATTCATTTACTTTATATCATCAAAGAGAACTTTTTTTTATCAATGACTTTCTGTTATTAAGTGTGAAATATTTTTGGTCATTGAAATAATAATGTTTTTAATTTACTCAGTAAGTAATCAATATTTTAATCATATCTAAAAAGAGATAAACCAAATATTAAAAGCAATTGTCTTATTAGTTAAAGTTATTACTCCTACAATTGTTTAATGATATGTATGTTTATAGATGTATATCCAAATATACCCATTGATAATAGAAAGATCATTACTTTTTATCAAAAGATGACCCTTTGCTTCCTTTTTGAGCAGATTTCTTCTATGCACAACTTACATTCTTATCTTTATAACTGCTATTACCATGTGATTTTTTACATGGGATGATATAGTGAATTTACTAATTTTCCGAATTTAAGACTAAGAAAACTTCATCATCTTCTTTTTCAAAAGCCCAAGACATTGATAAGATTTCTAGGTGGTAGTGTAAATGAATGTGAATATGCATATCTGTGAATACTTATTTTTTATTTATACAAATATTTTTACTCATAAAAGATAAGTCTAATCCTTATTTTTTATAAGCTCTTAGTTTGCAGGAGTTAGTAATTGGCAAGAAAGAGTTTTTAGAATTAACTAGTTTTAAGACTAAGAATATTGTTCTTCAGTCATGAATTTTTATTTCAGTACCTACAACTATAAATCAGTTTCAAATGAAGGGAGATTACAAAAACTTGCTAATATTATAAGAGATGGTATTGGTGTTTGTGAAATTAAAAGGAAAAATCCAAAATATTTGAAAACTAAACATATATAAAATTATAAATATTGGAAATTTACTATGATTATTTATAAATCATATGTAAAAACATTTTATGGAGACTGATGTTATATCAGATAGAGTAGCAAGTTATTTACTAAATTTAATAAAAGTTACTAAATAAAAATAATTTTTATGTCCCAAGGGAAATTCCCATTTTTATGAAAAAATGAAAACTTTTATAGAAATATAAAGAATGCTTTTAAACATACTAGATTATATTTTAAGGCTATGGAAAAGGATTTGAAAGAAAAGTGATGTGTACATTTATACTTTAAGATCAAAATGAGAGGTGTGGGTTTGTGGAAATTGCAGAAACTTGATAAGAGAAAATTGATTATGAAAGTATTCACTTGAAGACATAGCAGAATTGAATTATATTTTGAATTTCAGAATGGATTTTAACACTGCTATACTTAAAAGATACTAATGCAAAGATGGAAAGACCAAAGATATTAAGAAAGACAATAACAACTGTTGATATTCTAAACTTTTAGAAATATTTGTATAATTTAAGTATTACTAAAAATCATTTCAAATTTTTAAAAGATTTCAAAAAATCTTAGATTTAATTCTATCTTTATTATATAAAAAAAATAAGTTATTGTAAACACAATTTAAATGGACTAGAACATGAAAATAATTTTAAATGATTTATTTCTGAATGTAAAATAGTTAGTTGATGGCATAAAGAAATGTAACTGTAAATGATAAAGAAAGCTATGAGCAATGGAAGAGAGTAAAAGATGTAAAACATCATTTTGGTTTTTAGATCCATAGATTTGAAAACAATTATGAGTTTAGAGTGAAGTTACATAACAATGTTGATCCACAAAATGTGCACATTCAGATTACAGACTAAGAGGCAATGTTGAAAATATTTGTTTGAGAAATAAAGTCCCAATGTTTTCAAGTGTCCTTCTTGAACGTTTAAACAACCAAATGTGTTATTGTACAATGTAAACAGTGTAATATGTTGAACACACACACTCATCAATACTCAAGAGAAAAGCCACAAGTGGATATAGATAGCACATATTTGACCTTTTAAGAAAGAGAAAACAATCTAGAAATAAGTAAAAAACAATCTGACATGGAACATAATAATCATAAAGTAAAGCAAAATGGGAATTATTCATCAAATAATTTAATAATATTGACTATAATGAAGAAAACATCACCAGACATCATGAATACTTTAACTCCATATATGATACAAGTTTAAATTGATACAAACAGTGATCTATATTGAGAAAAAAGAAAGTCTGGGCAGCCACCAAAGAAAAGCTACAAACATCAAAAGACACCATTAAAAATGAAAATATTTGTCAAAATCAAGAGCAGTCTTAAAAAGTCATGAAAACTAAGTCAATTCAGATGATGCTGAATTTGCAGACATCTTAAAAGACAACAACACTGTGAACAAGGAAAGCTTGATAATGATTATGTTGCTGAGATATTGTCATTTGATTGCATTGATCTTACATAACAATGTGACACACATTTACAGACAATGATGCATTAACAACACCAATTGGTAAATTAATTTAACATAAAATATTCAATATTTCTTCAAAAATAAAAGTGAGGGCATAAATAAAAAATATAGACTATGAAACTAAAAATAAGTATGCTAAACTTCCGGGAATTGAATTCAGTCATTAAAAATTTTCAACTAGTGAGATGATGTGACATTATACAATCACATACATCTGATTTAATAGAAATAAAAATTTACAGACGTGAGAGCATTTTTTCTTTATATCTCAATAGAATGGGTTACTCAGATTTTTTTATGGTATTGGCATCTTCAGCATAATAGAAGTGATTATTGTGAAGTCCTGCCTATTTAAATCATTTAAAATATGGTACATTGATGAACAAGAAATAATACTTACAATACAGAATAAGATTATAAACTTGTAATTTATATATATATATCCCCCTAACCAAAAAATAATGAATAGATAATTAACATCATAAACTCATTATAGGTAAATTCTTTACTTCCTCTCTTGTTGATATAAGATTTTAACATGATATTTATCACATTTGAATCTAAATAGTTATAAATCACTAATGTTTCACATATTAGCAGTGAAAAGTTTCTTCCTAATAATTTAGTATCACTTAATAATGGTAGACATACATCACTTATAGATTTAGCTTTCTATTCACCATTGCTACATTATTCATTTAAATCCAACTAGGATTTGCTGCTTTTCAGACTAATCAGCATTAATGGTAATTCTTGATCTCACTTATATTTATCATGCAATACAAAATAAAAAAACAATGAAAATATTCATAAAACATTTTTCTAACATTTGCATCAATACTCTATAATGTGTTGATAAATAAATATGGGAAAGCAGGAGGAATGTCTAAACATATAATAAATAATATGATCAAAATAAAATTAGTTATTAATTGTAATAACTGATTAACTATGTGAAGATTAATAAAAATGAAAACTGATGAGTATATATATATATATATTGTACCAATCTGGAATTGGTACATAATAATTTATCTAAAAAAAATAAGTTATAAAAATCTAAAGTTTTTTATTAAACAAAATGCAGTTTGTTTTCGTAAAATTAAAAGTCTAAGTGTTTTTGAAATAAAAGTTAAAAACAATTAACTGAAAGTGGGAAGGGGGTTCGCTTTAAAACGTCAAATTAAAAAAAAAGTTGGTTTTCAAATAAGTAAAGAATTCCTTTTATCATTGTTGTTAGTTAAAGAAAATATTGTTCATGAAAGTTATAAGAAATTAAAATTTGATTTTCAAGTTAAAATATAAATCTCTTTTTATTTAAGCTACAGAAAAAGATAATCTTAAAACTAGTATTGAGTTAGTAAAATATATATGTGTGCATTTGTAAATAGAAATAATGTATGGATAATAAATAAATGTCAAAATGAAATAAATGAAATATATTTAAAAACACAGCGGTGGCTACTAATTAAAATTATAAAAACAACACGTTTGTGATGGCTGCTAATTAAAATACCCAACAACAAGATTAAAAAGGATTAGTTACTAAAGGACTTTCGACAACAGATATTGCTGGAGGATCTTAAAAGGACAACACTTCATAGGTATAAATAACCAAGTTTTATCGGACATTTCAGTCTAGTTAATTACATCAGTTGAGTAATTGTTTCAGTTCAGATAATAGTTCAGTTTATTATGTATCCAGAAACAAAAATGCAGTGCTGAGCAGCTTTTGGGAACATACAATCTTACTTCAACCCTTAGTCCAGTGAAACAGCAAAACCTGCCCGTGAAATAATGTATGCGTAACAGCTTGGAAATCTCCGTCAATATCTAATTGTCTCCAATAATAATAAAAGTGAATAATAATGAAACTCCTCAAGGAAATGTCCTAGCCGGCTGGAAATATTCTCACCTAAAGCAGTAACCAAAGAAAACAAACTTCTACGTCCACATTCAAAATCCTAGGTAATAATATTTTATATTCTTATTTCTATAGAAGCCATCGCATTAATTCGTAAAGCCTCCAGAGACAAATAATTTGAACTCTATAAGCATGCATAAAATGAACTATTGATGTGTGTGTTTGTGAATGCTATATGATTTTATAAATGTCAAATATTATTTAATGCTTTATTATATATATCAGTGTGTGCATGATTAAAAACACTAATATTCTGTTAGTTAAAAATCTATAAAAGTATTTATGTTTAGTATAATTAATGTTAATAAATTGTCTTTAAATTTAAGCCTTATTTTTTCAGTTTCTTTTTACCAATTCTTTTACCAATCCTTTATCAATTCTTTCACCACTAATTAAATAATATTTTGTTATTGAATTAAAATTAGATTGAGCTAGTTTTAGGGAATAGTTTTGAGCACTGGATTATGAGCCTACTGTCCGAATACATTAGTCTTAGACTAGCTGGTGCCCAGGGTTTACTCTGAAACAAATAAAGTGTTTGGATAGTAGGGGTTTGAATCTAGCAGTCGAGGTGGGCCATGATCTGATTGTGGGTATTGTTGATAGTTAAAGCTATCAATAATATTTCCCACTTTGCTCGAACGTGCTGGTTCGTTCACGTAACATTTATAATTAAATAAGATTATAAATGTATTATAAAGAAGTTTGAAACCAGCCAAAACATTTGCAGTGTAAGTAAGATCTTCTGCAGAGCGAACCCAGTACAATATATATATATATTGTAACGATATATAAATATGTCGTTACATTAATTTAAAATAAAAACTTAAAGTTCGCAAATAAAAGTAAAAAACTAAACGCTAAAATTAAAATGTTTGTTAAACGTATATACATTCGCACAGATGCCAAACTTTAAAAATTTTTTTTTTTTAAAAAAAACAAATAAATAAATATTTGAACGTACTTTTTTATATAAAAAAAAAAAAAGTACAAGATTTAAAAATAAAAACAGGTATTAATTAATTCTCGTAATCTGTAAATGGAAATGATTGTTTATGAATTATCGAAAACCAAACTGGCCCTTGGGCTCTTGTATAATTAAAATGATCTGATGAAAGATAGATAAGAAGAAAAGAGAAATTAGCTTGACCAATGGAAGCACTAAGCCTTGGCTCGGACCCTAACGAAAGTAAATGGATTAGTGATGTCTTTGTTCAGTCAATCCGTGTGGGTTAATATAAAAAGGGAAATACAGTTTTTTCGGACAGTTCCGGCGTGGTGTGTTTGAGAGTTGTGGTAGGACGCACAGACCACACTCTATTTAAAAAGGAAAAGACTGTGATACCTTGAACCAGCTATTGCCATCTCCAGAACATTATCTTCCAATGGAGACGTCGCGGGAATTAAAAACAGGAACCTGGACTCTTCTACCATAAGCTATATGAAATGAACAATTATTGAAATCAATTAAGAACTTTCATCAAGTTTTACAAATTAATAAACAAGCCAACTTAAATGTTAAAACGGACTCTTATCTGACTTTTGTAAGTTTTTAAATCAAATTAATAATGTTTAATTTTATATGTTTTCCAATTGATAAAAATCATTTCCATTTTTTTTCTTTCTTATTGTATAAATTGTTTATTGTTTAAATTTTAAATGATGAAATTTAGGTTGGGTATAGACGTTGCATAGATTCGTTAGCGGTTGATAATGTTGTGGATTTCACATTCAATTAGAATATATGTCAACGATATCACTGCAAGCATCTTACGATGAATGCTAATGGGATTTGTATATTCCCTATGCAAGTGACGTTTATCGATGACTTTGTATTTTGATCGGTTGTGTTTAATTTGGAATGTTTTTGACCAAGGAATCTGTGCAGCTGATCTGTACTCAACATTTTAAAACAAATTTTATAAAATGCATTTGTGCGAACGTATTTAAATGTTAAATTTAAGTCGGGCGTGAATGGCTATATAGTTTTGTAAAGTTATATTAAGGGAGGGTAATCTTAGGTTATTCATTTCGTAGTTGAATTGGTTCAATAGATTGGATATATTTTTGTAATTAGTAGATGTAGTATGAGTTCCGCTGCGGGCAGGATTATAGATATACGCCACACACCCTCTGTTTGCCTATGGATGGGTTTGTAAGTCGGCAGAAGACTGCAGTCCATTCCTATGGAGTTTTTTGTTTATTGTTCTACTTGCCAACAGATGTCACATTCCTGTTGGTGGAGAGTCAATGTCTTCTCTATTTCTACTTATTGTTCAGATGTACGTTTCCTGACAGTATAGTATTTTGTGTTGTCGTATCATGCTACATTGAATACATGAATGTATCAGATGGATTGGCGCCAGTTTGGTTGTGAAATTTGTTGCCTAAGGTTAAATCAGGGAAGAATATTTTCTTTTCAAATGCAGATCTATGTAGTCTATTCATACTTGACTATCTAAATAAAATATTAAACTCATTGAAACTTAGTTAAATGTAAAATTAAAAGTTAATATAAAAATCTAAAATGTTAAACTTATTCCTCGAATTTAGAATGATTTTATATGTGCGTAAATAAATATTTTTATGTGTTAATTTCTGGCAGTGGCTTTTATTTATTTATATTTAAGATATAAATTAAGATATAGATTTTTATCTCTGCGTCTCCGCTGAGCTAGTGACTTGGGCTAACGATCGGAATATTTAAATAAAGTGGAATCTTAACAGCACGTATCTGCCTACATTATAATTTTTTCTTGGCTCAAATGCCTAGATGGCGCCCTGGTAGTTGCAGATATTGTTTTTGCGGTTAGATTCGATCTTCACTTTCATTTCGATCGTTATTATATATATATCAGTTTTTAAATAGCCCACTATGGAACAAAGGCTTCGCCAATATCTCACATACGGGAACAGCAAAGGAGAAAGTTGTACTCACGAGGCTTGACAATTGTTTGTTAGTGATTGTTTGAGCAATTTCCCATACTTATTTTATTCTTTATGTAATACTCAAATATTTTACGCTAATATTTCACACAATTAGTTATACCACGTTAATAATTTTGCATTTTTCACTCTGAACAATCTGCACCACAATCTTGTATAGCTTTGAAAATGAAGGCTTCGCCCTTCGAAAGTACTAAGCAAAATAAATATATTTTATTTGAGAATTATTAGCGTGGTATAATTGTGTGAAATATTAATGTAAAATATTTGAGTATTACATATATATATATATCAACACAGATTTGACAATTTTAATATTTATTCTTTATTTATCAATTTACCAACCTATATTGTCTGGCTATCTTGGAAGAAAACTTTTATATCTGATTAAAATTTGAAAAATATTGTTATTTAAATAGAAATCAAATGTAAATCTTAGTGTAGATAAGAAAACTTCATCTTTCTTATTGCATTGCCAAATCCATATAATATTAATATTATTTATGTTCTTTACTAAATATAACTGTAAAATTTAAAAGTTTGAATTGATAGCAGTTAAGATTTGAAAATATAAGTACAAAGTAGGTATAAAAATTATGTTAAAAATAATATTATAAGTTAAAGAAAATTATACATATTAAATGTTAATATAAAGAATAATAATAATATAAAATATGAATGTATAATGTCAGAGTTAAATATTTAAAAAATTAATAAGAATAAAATATAAAATAAATGAAATAATACATATATATGACTATAGGAAGTATTGATTAATAAATATAGACTATAAAAAAGGTTAAAATGTATAATATATAAAAAGGTAATAATTATAGAGAGAGGTATATAAAGATAAATGTGGGTATATAAATAATGCGTATGATAGAATATATATATAATGTAAAATTATTTGTTCATGTATATATGTGTATTCATATATTTGTACTGTATTTATTATAATTCTGAAAAAGATTGCTAGGGCAATACGATAAGTACAAAGTAGGTATAAAAATTATGTTAAAAATAATATTAGAAGTTAAAGAAAATTATACATATTGAATGTTAATGTAAAGAATAATAATAATAATAATATTTAACCGGAGAAGTATATAATTTTACGTGCGCTACCAAAAAGTCAGCAAAAAGTAATAAAAACTACAAAATTTTAAATAGAACATAATTCACCAAGAAGGAAGAAAGGAAACACACACACACAAGGAAGTTTTTTCTATCAAAAAGGTAAAAAAAATTACTTTTATTATATAAAACTAAGTTAGAACAAAAAAGCAAGCATGGCGTCAGGAGGAAAAATTTTTACATTATCTAACGTAAGGGAAATTAGCACAAATTCAAACAATGCAGGAAATGCTAAAACGTATGCAAATGTGATAAAAACAAATCTATCTTTCAAAAAAAATATAGAATCAACACAAACTACAAGATTCAGAAGAGCTAACAAAAAATGACATTGACGATTTAACCCAAGGCAATGAAAATTATAATGAACCGGAATTCCAAACGTGGACTAAAGAAGATTTGATAGAGATCAATCAAAAGTTCAATGAAACCATACCTAAAAAATTATTTAAAACATTTAATAAATTCTTTTCGAATAAATCTGTAGTATTAGCAGTTACTGACAAAAATTTAACTTTTTATAAATTCCCAAGGGATCTCCTATATAAAGAAATAGATGAGAAAAAAATGTGGCATGCTATACAAACAATCGGAGACCACCCAAATTCTAGATATATAGCGGTTGATTTCTTTAACGAAAAGCAATGTGCAGAGTTTCAAGAAAAAATTAAATTATTACAAAATTTTGCTCTTATTATAGTAGATAAAAATTTACAAAATTACTACACAGGAACATTGAAAAATACCTACTTCGGCTATAATATGCAAGATTTTACAAAATTAATACAGCCATTTGGTCAACCTATATATATATCAAACCGATTTACTGCACAGACACACCTATCCCAATCTACACCAACAGCTTTTATTTTAAAATTAAGCTAAATGAAAATATCAATCCTGAAAACATCCCTAACCAAATAATAGACCAGGAAGCTATTTTGACTCTGCAAATAAAAGGCTTGAGACCTCAATGCTATGGTTGTGGAATCAGAGGGCATCTAGCTGTAAACTGCCCAAACAATAAAAACAACTTGACCTCAGCTGATCTGTCTCAATAGAAACCAGAACAGGGAACAGAGCTGGGACCTACCATGAAAGATGAGGCAAAGCTATTAGACAGACCTCAAAATAATACTAAGCAGACAATAAATAAGATAGGAAATATGAATAAAGAACTACTAAATATAGAAAATAGTGAATATACAGATATCAATAAGGAAAAAAAAATAGACATAGAAACAGAAAAAAATAAAAAAAAACTATCTAATAATATAAATATATCAAACTCAGAAAATCAAATGAGTGTGTAGGAATCAGATCAACCAAACACCCAAAATATGATAATAAGCACAAACTCACAAATTGATGACCAAGCACCAAATATAGTGAATAATAAACCTCCATCACAAGGCAAAGAGACTCGACAATTAGATAAACAAAAAGAAAGCAAAAACAAAACAGCAATGAATGAAACACAGTTACTCAATAATAGCAAAATAAATAATGAGGGGAATATATTGCAAACATCAAGAATAATCAACAAGACTAGCACACAAATCATGGAAGAAATAACTATAGATACATCACAAAATATATCAGTAGAAGTAGAACCAAAAAGAAAATCAGGCCGACCACCAAATAAGAATAGACGTATAAAAGAAATAAAAACTGAAGAAAGAGACAATGATCAAACCAACCCATTTTGTCAACCAGGCGAATTTTCTGATGAAGAAATAGAGCAGGACTATGTAGATGCATCTGAGATACTATCAATGAACAACAGCAATTAAAATAATACGATCCAACAAAATAATTATGATAATAAAAATAGCAGCAATTAATGTTAGAGGATTAAATGTGATCCCCAAATAGAACAAAATTAAAAACTGGATCAAAGAGACAAGGCCACACATTATAGGGCTGCTAGAAACCAAGATATATGCAGCATCAAAAGTAGATCCCAGCAGATATCTAAATGCTGAGGGATTCTGCGCATGCTCCAAGGATACCATGTCCCCCATGGCAGGTTAAAAAATGGAAATTGGAACCCAAATTTTTTGATTTTGTTCTCTTGGACACACTACCAACTACCAATTTTTTATTCCACAGAAGGATGTACGTATCTATTGATCCTTTCTGTGGATTATGTCATGAAACAGAAGAAACATGGAAGCACCTAATGGACCACTGTAGAGGACTAAATCAAATAAGAGACATAATACATAATATATACAGGAAAAATAATACCAGGATAGAACAATTAATGGAGGCTTACAAGGGCAAATCAATACCCACCATCAGAGCAGCAACATTTCTACTGTATACTCTGTGGTGCATCAGGTGCAAGTTTCTAATTGGGGAAAACACTAGAAGACACCCTTCAACATTTCAAAACAGGCTAATGCAAATACAAAATAGGGACAAATTGATCACATCCCCAGACATATATGCAGCAACTTGGTCTCTGATCAAGCAAAGATCAAGGCTATAACAAAGATTCAGATTGCAAAACTATAAACAAAGACTATGCATTTGATTGTAACTATACAAATGAACTCATGTACAATCTGTAAGTCTATTTTATCAGTGTACCTTTTCTGGTGATACCACATGTAACCTACTTATTGTCCAATAAAGTATATTGTTGAAATATAAAGAATAATAATAATATAAAATATGAATGTATAATGTCAGAGTTAAATATTTAAAAAATTAATAAGAATAAAATATAAAATAAATGAAATAATATATATATATGACTATAGGAAGTATTGATTAATAAATATAGACTATAAAAAAGGTTAAAATGTATAATATATAAAAAGGTAATAATCATAGAGAGAGGTATATAAAGATAAATGTGGGTATATAAATAATGCGTATGATAGAATATATATATAATGTAAAATTATTTGTTTATGTATATATGTATATTCATATATTTGTATTGTATTTATTATAATTCTGAAAAAGATTGCTAGGGCAATCGAAACCATCAATAGTGGGTTGTAAATAGCATTGTAAAAAATAATAAACAACATAAATGATATTAATATTTTAGAGATAAGAAAAAATGAATGAGCTTATTTAAATCTTTTTTTAACTCTATATATATAAGTAATTTACTTTAATAAATTAAGTTACTGTACAAGCATAAGAAAGAAAGAAAAACTATTAAAAAATAAAATATAAATTTAATTAGTAATTTAATTTAATTATAAGTTAAAATATAAATTGAATTAATATTTAATTTATTGAATTATGAGTTTAATCAGGAAAAAAGACGAATATGCTTTGTAATCTTGATTAATATAATTAGTAAAAAAAGATGGGGGGGTATATAATGGAGTATTTAATATTTATGGAAAGTAAAATATTATTCAGTCTTTACAAGCATTTTTTTAACCTGTGTTCATGTGAACTAGAAGTAAAAATGTCTTTTTTGTAATGTTTAACATGAACTTTATGTGAGAGAATCAGTGTCAGTAATTTACAAAATTATTATATTCTGCATTGAAATAGCGAACTTGCTTTATGATTTAAAACTAGTGTCTTTTAATAGTGCTTTAATTAAATATGAGTCTTCATAAATAAAGAGTATTGCTGAATTCCTGTCTTGAATAAAGATGGGGGGGGGGGGGGTTGCCATATAATTTAAGAATTTTCCAATCGACTTTTTTTATAATAAGTTGTTTTAACTAAAGAGTAAAGTTTTAAATGGATTATTTAGACGAATATTGGTCAAATGAAATATAATCTTCTTTCTTTGAGAACATATATTATACTTACAGTCACTAAGTCCATATCTAAGATTGTTATTAGAAAAAGGGGGAATGGGGTCGTTGATGTATTTGAGAATAATGAATTGATGATTGAACTATTACTTTTAATTATGTTTTTTTATATTTATTATAAGATGGTTTAATTATATTTAATTATGATTTTCAATCTACAAAGGAAAAGAGAAATACTGTATTATTTTCTGCTTTTTTATTTTATTTTAATAGTGATTGAAGTATAATTGAATTATTTTGTTATAATAATAATAATCAAAGAGCATATAATTAAAAAGTGTTTGTAGTTTGTTTGTTGATAAATCACATGGATTTAATACGCATGTGAAGGAAGAAAAAGAGACGTAACTATATATTATAGGTTTGTTTATTGATATATCCTTTTTTTAATAACATTATTTTATACTAATAAAAGAATGTATGGTTTTTCGCTCAGGAGTTCAAATGGTAGGTACTAAAATGATAGGCTGAATACTGCAGGTTCAATTAATTGGCCCATCTGAGATTTTTTTTAAAAAATAATCAGCTAGAAATAGATCCATGAAGCACACGAATTCTTTATCCTATCACTTTATTATTTGCATTAAATTACTCAGAATTTTTATTATAATGTAAATATTATAGTAGAATTTATGAGAAAATTCTAATTAAAGTTTAATGAAAAAAAACTACACTTCTTTAGATTTAAAGTTGCACAAATAAATTGTAGTTTGTGTACTATAAATTACCCCCTGATATTGGTACTACATAATTTTTTATTTTTTATTTTAATTATAATTTTTTAAAAAATTTCTTTTTCCTTTATTTATTTCTATTTTATAACAACTGCAGAAAAATGAAAATAATCCCGCTTGTTAGCATTCAAAGCAAAATACATCAGCTGGCAGCAAGAATCCATTTTCAAATTTGCAGTTTCTCTGGTTCACTGGTTCTGTTTCGAAATTCAGTTCTTCAATGCTTAATCATATTTTTTTTTTTTTAGGTGAGGGCTAAGGGATGCATTTTTTTTCCTTAGTAATTATCATTATTGATTTGATTCAGTTTGTCTTTTTCAAAAAAAAAAAAATCTTTTATTATAAAAAGTTTTGAATGAATGGTTGTAGGTAATTTAAGATGATCTGAGATTTGCTAATGAAGTTGATGAACTCCCTTGGGTTAATTTCCATTTAATTAGTAATGATTTCATTTATGTATTTCTTCCTGAAATTCTTCTTTAGTTTAGTTCTATTAGAAGAAATATAAGGAGCAAACGTAGATTTAAATTTATTTGTGATAAACTTACTATTCAATTATATTTGATAATTAGATATATATTTTTGGATGCGGAGGAGGAAAGGAATGATCACATGAAAATTACCATGAAATTTTTAAAAATGATTTTTATAATATATATATTAATAGTAATACAAAATAATACACGATTTAACCCAAAAAAATACTTTATTTACATTATATAATCGTGAAAACATTAAATATATATATATGATGCTATGATCATGCAATCGCATTTGATTTTTTTTTTTTTTACAGCCTTTATAGAATCACATCCAAGACTTTACTACTTGATTTAACAACATTATAGAAATTGTATCTTCTAAATTCTATATTATAAACAATTGTAGACATATTTGATAATTTTTTATCATTTGGTCAATCATTTAAATATTTTTTATTTATTAGATAATACTTTCACCTATAATCTAACATCCATAAAATGAAACATAGCTTTATGCATGTCATTACAATACAATAAATTTACAAGCTCTCATTTACTTTTGTTTAAGTGCATTAAACGAATTTTTTACCTTGTGATCATTGTCTTTATAATGGCAGTTAGATTTTTTTCTCAAAATAAGTGAATTCTGATCTTTAGTGCCTGTGTTTTAATATGGCATATTGTATATATACATAGTTATATTGAATTATGAATACTGTTTAGTTTAATATTATTTTGCAATCTGCATAATAAATCAAACAGTAACTATCTTTCATGGTTATTAATTCTCAGTATTTGTTAATATCTAGTTTGATCTATGAATCATAGTATTTTGTTATGATTGCTAATGAATAGTTTTCATATGTTACTGTTGTGTTTTGACTAATATATATGTGTGTGTTAATAATTTAATAGGGTTTCCTATATATTTATAAAAAAATAAAATTGAGCTTTATGATGCAATAAAGCAAAGTAGTAATTAAAAATTGCAATTTGAAATTATGCAATCTAGCACTAATATTTGTCTGAACTATTTTAAACCAAAAAAATGAATTATAAAGTAATTCAGCTAAATATTTTTGCTCTATAATGTGATTTCAGCTTGCAATGCCTTTTTTAAATTAATATTTTGCTTTGTTGCATCATAGGTAGAATTTATCTTTTATAAATACCCAGAGAAATTTTATGAAATTTTTAACATTTAAATCTATAAATCTGTAAAAAGCTTTTAATTATGATTTTTATGTATGTGTATGTTTGTGTAAATAACTTTTTATCATAATTTATTTAAGTATCTTAAAATATGTTTAGTCTTAGTGAATGTTCAACAACGATGGTATACATGCATTCATAAATGATCTTTATTAATTTTCATAAATAAAGGAAGCTTTTGTCTGATAATATGTAAGACATACATATTAATATAAAAGTTGTAGTAGTGTAGCAAAGGTTAGTACGCAAAGTAAAAATGGCCTTAAAAATTAAAATTTATAAAATATATATATATAAAAAAGACTTATTTTTCAACATAATCTCATTGATGTACCCTTTTTTATTATTATTTTATTGGCAAGCAGTTACTTTTTTAAAACATATATATATATATATGCAGGAATTTATTTTATTCACAGACAGTGAAAACTAATTCCGCTCTTTACACAATTCTTATGTGCAATTGTCAATTTTAACTACAAAACCAAGTCGTATGACGTGTCTTTTACCTATATAGTTGTCATATATAAGAAAACAGTTACTCATATTAAAACTGTTTTATTTTCATTTGCAAATTATGTGCTTACTTTTTGTCTTAATAGTTAGCTGGGGATTCATTAGAAATTACATATATATTAATCTTTTTGACATTAGATAGTACAAAATTGTAGATATGGTTAAACAGTAATCAATGCCAAACAAAAAAACCAAAAAAAAAAACATAAAAAAATTTATATACCTACAAACCACCCAACCACTTCAACTTTAACTTTTTCAAAATTCCAACAACCTTCTTACCCAACAACACCCCATTTTGATAGTATCCTTATTAAGTCCAAGTCTCAGATCCATAAGTAAGAACTTAAAACACATTTTAAAAACCTCCTTTAAACACATAATATTCCTTAACAATATTTTACCAAACACCCAACCAAGTTTAATCTAATTTTACCATTATTTTCACTATAATAATCTGCAAAGTATTTTATTTATCTAATTCAATAATTATCTTTATTTTCATTTTTAGAAATATAACATACTTTCTTTTAAATTTACTTTACTACTTCACTATAACTCTCAAAATTTTCCAAATATTTGCACAACACACATCTAAAATCTAAATGACTAACAACCCATTTACTTTCCTTTTCATTTTACCACAAAATACTTTTACACTTTAAAATTTTAAATCTCCAATTTCTAACATATACTAAATTATTAAATTTCTTGTTCCACTTTGCCTGAAGAAAGTTATGACAAACCTTTCTATCTCAAATCCAAACAAACACCAATCATTTGCCCTTTCTCTCTCTCAATCCTGATAGACTACTTCACCCTTTAAACCTGTTCTTTTCATTGTGAATCCAACCTCTTTTTCTTAATTTACGAAAACGCGATTCTAATTTTCTTTTCCCTTTTTTATTCCTCTTCCACTCGACTTCTTTTTCAATTTTTTCCCTTATTCAGATTTGAATGAAATTAATATGAAAATAACTGATACACTTGTAAAAACTGCAACAAAATAGCTGGTAGAAAAAAGTAGCAATTTTATTTTATAAACAAATTTATTTAAATATCCCAGTAATAAAATACTGAAATATTAAATCCAATTCTTTATTTCTTGTGCAGAAGATTTAATTAATGAGTTAAATTCATTAATGAATGTTCTATAGATTTTCTCTAATTGATAACATTGATGTTAGCTTTGTTTTTGAAATTTTTTTTTATGTATGATCTTTTTCTTAAATTGCTTTTTTTTATTATTAATTCTTGCTTATTGGCAGAATTACATGAGATAATTTTTTGGTTATGAGTAGCTTAGTTTAGATTAAAATTTAATTCAAATAAAAGAAATGGCAGTTACTTGTATTTTTACAATTCAATAAAAATTATTTCAAAAATAATATATTCTCTAAATAAATATGATAATCTAATTCAGCTATATTTAAATTGAAATGTTTTAAAATTATTATTTCCAATATAAAATTATAGGTTTAAGTTATTCTGAAAACAGAATGTTCTTCAGGGTTCGTTTTAAATGGTCATCTATAATGTAAATAAGAAACAAAGTTGGTTTTCAAAGATTTGTACCTTCATTTCTTGAATATCTTATGGCATATGATCTGAAATTCACATATATATATATATATTCCATGCCTCAGTGAATTAAGAAAACATTTCTTATATATTTGGCACAATAAATAAATTTTAAAAATGAAAGTACTTATTTGTTTATTAATTTTTAATCAATGTAAACCAATGAATATATTTTTATAATTGATTAATTATTATTATTGCTAATAAGATATTTTATAAAATATGTATTTTTTATTCATTATTTATATTATTGTTTCATTTATCTAGGCAAATTCTTGCCTAAAATATATATCCAAGATGAGTTCATCTTGAAAACATCTTTTTTGATTCTGAACTTTATTTATATCCATATTTAACTTACACACAGTGCTCCCAATAAAAAAAATAAAAAAAAAGATTGCTTTTCTCTCTAAACTGCCTGCAGATTCATTTATAAATCAAACCTTGTGTTATATAGAAATTTAGCTATTCATAAAAATTTTGAAGCATTGGAATATCTGGATCACAAGTTATGACATAAAATTTACAATGTGTTTAATACCTCCATAATTTGACTTCAATGTTTTCTTTGTTATCATAAAATCTTTCAAATTATTTGAAAACTGTATTGTGACTAATGACCTCAGTGCCATACATAGTTTTCAATTATTTCAAATGTTTTATTAACAGTTTTTCTGAATTTAAAACAAAATTTAATATTAGCACAGTCAATTTTTAAAAAACAAAACATTAGCACATTGTTTTATCCTAAGTTAAGGTATGAAACACCATCACATTTAATGTCGTAACTTGTGATCCTGACATGCTAGTACCTTAAAACATTTTGGTGACTACCTAAACTATGTTGCTCTATAACAAATGCATTGATTTAGAGATGTGCTATAGCTTAGAGAGAAATCCAGTCAATTTTTCAATGTGGCACACTGTGTCTATGGCATATTTGTTTCACTGGATTTATCTTTAAAACTAGGATATTTTTTATTAATACTAAATCACTTTACTCCTTGTTTTTTATATAATTTTTATTTATAACTATCAACACTTGTTGATTTACTAAATGGCCTTTTTTATTTTTACAATTTATTAATTTATGTCATAGTTAGTACAATTTAAATGTTTTAGAAATATTATGTTATAGATTTCAACATTTTATTCTATAAAGCTGTCTCTCTAACCATTTGATAATTGTAGAATGTTAAACTAAAGAAGTAAAGTATATGAAGTGCATCCCAGATAAGCAAAGTAAAAAAAAAATTAGCTTGTGTCATTTGAATAAAATTATTGTTCAATTTATCATTTGGTGAAGGAATATAAATGCCTTTTTAAGTAACTATCCATATAATAATTTATTTATTTGATAGTAAGAATAACTCTAATAAATAATAAACAGAAAGAGTCAAATAGTTTGTATTCAATGTTATTTATTGATAAATAATTACATTCTTAATGTATACTGTTAAAAAATTATCACCATTTTTTTTCTGGTAATCTTGAAAATGACATTTCACTACATTGATAAGTCTTTTTATATATACAATGGTCATTTCCCTATTTATATCATTTGATTTCCATAGATAATGAAATAAATAGTCAAAATAATAAATCTTATATGCAACATGCATATATATTTCTCTGTAAAATAATTTTATTTGGAAATTCTTACACATTAATATATCAGTAAAAATACTGTATTCCTTCAAATGTAAGATACAGTAGGATTTTAAGCTCAAAAAATTGGAAAAAATTTAAAAACGATTTTATTGAAAAATAAACATTTTTATTTTACTTAAATAGAAATTGATATAAATACGATAAGTTTGCCTACTTTATTGCAAATCTTCCTCACTTTCAGAACTTGCATTCTCATCTTCACTATTCCAGCAGGGTGCATCATCTTTAGTATCATTTAAATAGTAAGCAATACAACATATTAAGAAAGATTTTTTGATAATTTTTTTAGGATATCTTTCCAAGACTGCAAAACTGACAGTGCTATAGTAGAAGATGAAGCTCATTTTGGTGTCAAAGAATGAACTTCTCAATTTAACCATGTTTTATAATGGGTTCTCATTCTATCTGTAAAGTCTTTGTTAACAGACACATCGTGGTTGGAGTCTACAAGTCATACCTGTTAACATTATTATCAGTGCACAATTTTTTATTTTTACTTTAAGCTTAATGTCATCCAATTATATGGTAAATTGCAACCGAATATTATAATTTTGTCAATTTGCTTTTGTGTAAAAGTAAATTTTTCTATTAAAATCTGAATCATTCGTCTAAAATAATTAATATTTTCACAAATTTTCTGAAAAAAATTTTTACCAATGTGTAAAAAAAGATTCTCAACATAGATTTTCACCTTGAAATTCAAAACAAAAATCTTGGAGCTATCAAAATCATTGACAGATTCTTCCTTGTGTAGAGAACAAGAAACAACCAATCAGCACTTTGAAACAGATTTTTATCACATTGTTATAACTTGAAATTTAGATCTTATTGATTTATTAGTTTAAAATATTCTAATAGTTATTAAGTACATTTTTTTTGCTACTATAATAATAAAATCAGAAAAATAATGTTAAAAGATTTTCAAAATTATTGAGTACAGTTTTCTTGATAAAATAATGATAAAATCGACCAAATACTGTTAAAAGATTATAAAACATATTTTCAAAGTAAATTTTATTGATTTACTGGTATTAGTTGTAAAAAAATTCTAAAGTTTACTCAGTACTGTTTTCTTGATAAAATTATGGTAAAATTGGAAAAATAACATTAAAAGTAGCAGTTTTAAAGAGTTAAAGCTATTTACAACATTAATCCAAACAATGTTGGCATTTAATGTTATATCTTTTTTCTTTTGATTAAAAAAGATTTAACATGCTATTATCATAATACTATGTGCATCTATAGAATAAAGCAAAGATTTGTATAAATAAGATGTTAAGAATTTTTGTTTCAAATTTAAGATGCACCCTTTTACAAATCCAAAATTTGAAAAAAAAAATGCTTTTTAAAGTAGTATGACAATAAAACCCCAGTAATGCAATTATAACAAATTGGGAAAAAATCATATTAGATTGTAATCAAATCTGTTTTTGTACATATGTGAATGTGTATATTCAATTTTTTCTTTTTCAAAAATATAAAATACTGTTATCATTTTCTTTTTGTGGGGGGTGGAGTGACAATTAATAGTGTTAAAATACAAAAAATATAGTGTCTAAGTAGTGTTAAATTAATAAATTTAACATTGCTGTCTTAGTAGCTATTTCCTTGGATTGTTTTTCTACATCAAACACCATATTTGCATGTGAATTAGAAAATAAAAACTTAATTAAGCACTTTATTTGAAAATTTCTATTGATTTCTGAATCTATAAAATCATCATTTGCACTAAATAACTTGATAAACACTCTTTTCAGTGGATTATTTACTAAAATCTTTATGCACAGTCAGTTCATTCTCAGTAGTATTACTGTCTATTCGAATATTTTTTATTCATATTCTCTACCTACAAATTTTTCAGTGTTCACTAAATACTTATTATGTCATGTTAATATTTAAAGAGTTCAAGAAATTTTAGTACAACTTTTTTTTTCATTTCTACTGTTTTGTGATTGTCAACTTTTTTTCATGTCAGAACTAAATCATTTTCTCTCTGTTCAGCTTCTTTTACTTTTGGAAGAATTACTACTATCATTAACTTCATGTTTTGAAGCCAGAGTGAACAAACTTTTAAATCTTTAAAGCCTAGAAGAAAAGTGTCATCATCATCATCAACCATTATCAATCCAATGCAGGATGAACATCTCTCCAACTTCATTCCATCTTCATCTTGAGTTTCTGTTCTCCACATCACCTTGGCACACTTGCTTATTTCATGTGCTAAAACATGATGAAGAACTAGACAAGAGTATATATGAGTTAAAGAGATTGCTTCAAGATAAGAAAATGTCTACTGATTATATGGGCAATTAAAATATAACTTGCATCTTACAAATTCTTAATAAATTTATGAAGTTCTAATTTTTATTTTATTTAATATGAAGGTCGAAAATCTGGTTAGAAGGGAGGGGGCTGCTCTATAAAGAAAACTTTGCATATTTGGATATATAACCTTTTATTAATTTTCCCCCTTATATCAATTGTTGATCATTTATATTAAATTTAATACAAATTATTACAATTTAATTTACAAGTGTCAAATTTTTTGCTTTCACAACTTTGACACCATTCACTTCAGATAAATACATTAATGATTATTACTGAACATTTATTAAGCTAGAGATTATCATATTTGTAGTCCATATGTAAACTTGAAATCTCACTTAAAGATTAGCGTATCTATTTTTTAATTAAATATAAACCAGTAAAATAATTCAATTTTATCTTTCTTTTTCCATGAGTAATATTTTAAATCATCCACTCCATTACATTACACATTTTTGAAATTTGTGAATTACAAATACATGTAATATTTAATATTCAACTATGTATTAGTTTAAATATCTGTAAATCTATATTTTGTATTAATATAAATACACACATAAACTATAAGATATATATATAAAAATAATATTTCTATATTAAATATACAATCACCATCTTAACAAATGATGAACTTCGTACTCGAGCGCTTTCGAAGGTCTAAGCCTTCATTTTCAAAGAAGTAGCTGGAATCCAAAGGTGTGAAATATGCAAATTAGGGTGAATTAGATTTTTGTTGACTTAGATTTGCCACTTCCCGGAGATGGCATAAAATGTCTTTTATTCATGGTGTGGATGTCAGAGATGATATAATATGCCTCTTTGATTCTCCTTCACAACCATGTTGCTCTCTGCACACCACGTGAGGTTTTCCAGTATGCACTGGTGTCCTGTAGTGGCTGCATGCTGTGCAAAAATAGAAGGGTGGGATGGATCAGCTAGAGCCTTGTATGCATATATATGTTGTACGAGTCTTGTGTGGATGGATGCCCTAGTCTCACCATAATATGTCATGAGGCAATTATTGTGACTGCACGCAATCTTGTAAATGGCCTGCTGGGCATATATTGGGGGTATGATCTTTAGTATTATTTACGCATCTGTTGAAATTGGGGGGAGAGTGGTAATGCATGCTGAAATCATTACGAAAGAAGGTGTATCATTGAGACTGATGATCGACTTTGGCGGTGTTCATTATTACAAGGCAGCAAAAACCATATACACATGGATCACACAAACCACAGGCTGTAGCCTGAAGAATGTGGCTCTAGAACAAAATACACAGATGACAACTCTGGATGTTGCAGAATTGTATGGGTCTATCGACAGACCAAAATCCATAATAATAGCAAAAGAAGCATTCACCAGACATGGTATGAGTCAGGATCATGTCCAATTTATCATAGTTCTGTTGAGCTGGATGAACAAAAACATGTATGCTGTGTTCAAACAAGAATGGTATCATATGCTCGATGGTTAGCCAATGGGTCTTCCAATAAATGGAATTGTTGCTAGTATCATCCTGAATGCATATGAGCAAATTATCCCGAGATACGTGGGCTGTGGTTTATTGCTATACATTAGATACACTGCACCTAAATAAATAATAGAAGAAATTAAGACATCTCACAACAGCATCAGGTCTACACATAAACACAGCTCAAAATGAAGCTCTGAATAGCATTAAATATGTAGATCTACAAGTGAGGATGGAGGTCCATCGCTTCTGCTATAGAATGATCATCAAACCGATCAACATTAGGGGCCACATACACCATTCATCATAACCTCCATATACATATAAAATGGCTGGTCTGAAATCTTTCTTACACAGAAACACAAATCTGTGCAGCTTTGAAGCTGATAAAAGGAAGAACATTGAGATGTTCAGAAATGAATTAATAAATGCAAAATATAACAAGAGATCAATTGATAATATTATCAGAAATTTTAAAAACTACCCCATTTGAGAAAATAAACAATAAACCTCGAATTTTACTGCCATATATCAAAAATATACATAAAAATTTATACACAATCTTTTGTAACGATTTCAGCATGTGTTACCACTCTCCCCCCAATTTCAACAGATGCATAAACAATACTAAAGACAACATCCCCCCCCCAATATATGCCCAGCAGGCCATTTACAAGATTGTGTGCAGTCATAATAATTGCCTTGCATCATATTATGGTGAGACTAGGGCATCCATCCACACAAAACTCGCACAACATATATATGCATACAACAAGGCTCTAGCTGGTCCATCCCACCGCACTATTTTTGCGCAGCACGCAGCCACTATAGGACACCAGTGCATACCGGACAAACCTCGCACGGTGTGCAGAGAGCGACACAAGTTGCGAAGGAGAATGAAAGAGGCATATTATATCATCTCTGATGTCCATGCTATGAATAAAAAAGAAGCATTTTACACCATCTCCAGGAAGGTGTAAATCTAGGTCAACAAAAATCTAGTCCACCCTAATTTGCATATTTCACATCTTCGGATTCCACCTACTTTTTTGAAAATGAAGGCTTAGACCTTAGAAAGCGCTTGAGTATGAAATTCATCATTTGTTAAGATGGTGATTGTCTATTTAATATAGAAATATTATTTTTATATATCCTATAGTTTACATGTGTATATTTATATTAACAGAAAATATATATTTTACAAACACATATAATGTTAAAAAATACCAATTTTATATTATTAATTGAAATTAGGATATTAGTTATAAAGTTAAATAGTATTTACAATCAAATACAAAACTGTCAATTTTTCCAGTTAGTGCATCTCCCACTTTCTTTCCCTATGCATAAATTAAGGAAAATTATTTATGCAAGAGTTATATTCTAAAATATTCTTGCATATTTTTAATTTCCAAGTATAATGTAAACTATAAACCTAAAGAGTTTGTTGTCATAATTTTATGCAAAATAACTGCAATAGACATTTTTTTCAAAATTTGAAGTTATTTTTTAAATCTTAACATACTATGATGATTTTTGTTAGTAGTATTCAAAAAGTTTTTGGTTTTTTTATTCATTTATTTTAGAAGTCTGAATTGATTGCATTACTAAGGCGGTAATAGAATTACATTCATTGTGAAAATTCTATCCTTTCCTAGATAACTTTTTTTTTTTTTTTAAGAAAAAAGACAGAATGTCAGAATAGCATTTTAGTACGTAATGAAATTAATAATTGGAAGCATTCTAAAATCTCTGCTTAAAAGATCTTGCAAAAACTTGCATGCAAGTTCTCTCACAATGTTGAAGAAATAAAAGCTTACTTGCTTCTGATAGACATCAGTTTTGGAAGAAATATGGTTAAAATTTAAACTTCACATAACAAAGAATTCAAACATTTATTTATATTAACAATATCAAGAAAAAAAGCTTTGTGTGCAACGCTAACAAAATCTATAATCTTAACGTTTCTTTTGTGTGTGTATATATATATTTGTAAATGTGTTAAGATCTCAATCTTTAATCTTTTGTGTGTGTGTGTGTGTGCGTTTATATATATATATTTGTAAATGTGTCAGAACCTTTCGGCCTACTCCATATTTTTAGAATATATTGTATTTTTCTTGGTAATATGAAGATTTTTTATGCTGGCTTTTATTATTGCATTTTTTTTAATATTTTGCAACTATTATCTATGTTAGTGTCAATGCAGTAAATCATCTTTTTCTTTGACAACTAAATAAGTAGGCTCTATTGTACAACACTGTGAGACATGAAAGATGTGAATTCCAATAAGCATTTTTTATATTAAAAAAAAAAAAGTTGGAAAATTAATGAAAAGGCTTGAGAGGTAGAAATAATTGGAATGAATCTAGCAAGCAGGAATAAATATTTAATTATTTAAGTCAATTGATATCAGATTTTGATGTTTTTATAGGTTCTATGGAATACAGTTTTTATTAATTATGTATATTTTTAAAAAAAGAATTTATGATAAAATATAAACAATGAATTATTTTAATGAATATTGTGAAATGCATATATATATACTCACACTTTCTTTTATGCATTTTTAAAGATGTTAATGCAGCTCTAAAATTGAAATGCTAGAATAAATTACTTTAAATGGGTAGAAAGCAATGGTAACCACTACCAACGATGATCACATATTATCACTTGATCATAGTATTCTGTTATTCAATTAACTTGCTTTCCTGCAGAAAACTTAATTTATATGCATAGTAAAAAAATATGGGCAGTCAGAAAAGTAAAAGATAATGCCTGCGGAAGCGTTTGAGATATGCTTGCAAAACAAAATGGAAAAAAATATGGGTCAGAGATAAATACTTCATGCTGAAGAACAAAAACGAATAACTACTATGGAAGAAATAATGAAATAAAATTGAATCAGATGTGTTTTTAATGATATTTTGAAAAAGATTTTGGAAATTATATAGAAAGATGATTGTACTGCAATAATTATTAGTCTACTTGGAGATTGATAAAAGATAAGTAATAAAGCAGAATGAATAAAGTCATTTAATAATTGAGTGGGATCTATCTTGTTGAGGCTATTTAGTCTTATTTAATAATAATTAAAATTCAGTTATGGAGTATATGTAATATTAAATTTATGTATTCATAAATTGGTGATAATAAAATTGCGGTATATCACCTTTTCTTTTAATTATATATATTTATGGTTTTTATATTTGTTAAAATAGCTAATTAGGTTTGGAATTATAAATAATATTAATTATTGTTTTAACTTATTTATTTCCTCCCCCTTTGTATAAAAAATTTTATAAACAGAGCTTGCTTTTACAATTAAAATTATTTATATTATGATTAAATTAGCTTAATTCAATTGTTCATAAATGTTAATGGGGCATGTTTATAAACAAAACATCTGGTTGGCTCAATAAATAGTTTTTGGGGAATATATATAGAAAAAGACACTTATTTTTAATTTAGTAGTTAGACAAGAGTTTTAGTTTTCAAGAAGAAAAACCGTCATTATGCTCCCAGTTTTTGGCAGTGAGTTCTGCACTTTATTTCTCATATTAAAAAAATCTACAGAAATGAACTTGCAGCTATTAGTATGCATTGTTGAAAACTTGAATCAGTTTGTGAAAATAGTAAACCTTCTTCATTATTACTGTACATTATTTCATAAGAATTGATCATCATTGGGATTTTTAAATGTGAAACTTAATATATATATATATAAAGGCAACAAAATAATTTATCAATTAATCATGGAATCACAAGTATATGTACTCCTCAATTAACTACAGAAAAAAGAAATGGAAAACAAATAGAAAATTTTGTGTATCTTGTTTTGTTTAATATGGGTATTGTTAGAAATATAATGGTTCACTGTTTCAGATTTATTAACTGTAGGAATGAACTAATATTATTCAGAACTAATAAAGATTTGTGATGAAACTAATTTCAAGTCAGTATGAGTGAGTGTATATTAAAAAGATTTCTGTAATTAAAGGATAAGAATCATTACTGCTTTTAAATATTTGAGAGGCTGAATGCCACACCACACCAACCACGTTTCCCTAAAAATATGAGATTATTTGTCAGGCATTAAAATTAGATTTTAAAAAAGACCTTGTTAAATGTTATAATTTGGAAATGTGTATAACTACAGATTGATAGATTGAATGCTTTAGAGATGTGAATTTGAAGAACATGGAGAAATAGAAAGTTAAGTTTAGCAATGTTAAAAATACTAAAATCAATAAGTGAAAATGATTACTTATCGAGGAAAGAATGATAATGAACAATTGAATTAAATATGTATTTCTAGAGGAATAAAATTATAAAATAAATACTGGAAAAATAGTGTACACACATGAGTAAAAGAAAAGAGTTGTGTAATGAACTTAAGGAAAATTAACTGTAATCATTTGAGAAATAAAGCAAAATGATTGCGGACCCAGGCTGCCATTTGATGACAACTTTTTATTTAGGTACTTACAACTGCAGATCACTTTCAAGTGAAGGAAGATTGCAAGAATTAGAAGAACTCTCTTATATTAAATGGGATATTATTGGACTTTGTGAAGTTAGAAGAAAAGGTGAAGAGACAATTGATTTAAAAAGTGGACATATATTTTATTATAAAGGCACAAATATTGGAAATACAAGTGGAGTAGGATTCATTATAAATAAAAAGTGGAAGAACAATATTGTGGAGATTGATGGTGTATCAGACAGAGTGGCAAGATTAGTTATACAACTTAATAGCAGATACCAAATGCAGATAATTCAGGTTTATGCCCCAACAAGTTCTCATAGTGATGAAGTAGTAGAAGATTTTTATATGGATGTACAAAAGGCTTTTGATAAGAGTAAACAACATTTTAAAATTGTTATGGGAGACTTTAATGCTAGAATTGGTAAACAAATGAAAGATGAAAGTGCTGTAGGTAATTTTGGTTATGGTAATAGAAATGAGAGAGGACATAGACTTGTGGAGTTTGCAGAAAAAGAAAAACTTTATATTATGAATTCTTTTTTTGAGAAAAATGTTAAAAGAAAATGGACATGGAAACATCCAAATGAAGGTACAGCAGAATTGGATTATATTTTGACTAACAGGAAATACATATTTCAAGATTGTAATGTTCTTAATAGATTTAACACAGGAAGTGATCATCGATTAGTAAGGTGCAAGATGCGTGTTAATGTAAAACTAGAAAGACAAAAATTGTTAAGAAAAACAATATTTACAGTTGATATTCCTAATCTTCAGAAACATTCTAATGAATTTAAATTAGAACTTACAAATCGATTTCAAGTATTAGTAGATTTTGAACATGATTCAGATTTGAATGAAATTAATATGAAAATAACTGATACACTTTTAAAAACTGCAACAAAGATAGCTGGTAGACAAAAGCAGCAATTGACCAACAAAATTTCTATTGAAACTAGAGAATTTATGAAGAAAAGAAGAAATATGAAGATATACAAAAATGATGCACTAAAAAGAATTGAATATCTCGAATTTTGTAAAATGGTGTGGAAAAGAGTTGAAAACGATATAAGAAAATATAACTGTGAACTAGCAAGAAAAGCTGTAGAAGAAAATAAAAGTCTTAAGAATGTAAAACAACATTTTGGTATTGGTAGGAAATTTATATCTGCAATAAGGAAAAAAGATGGAATTATTACTAAAAAGAGAGATGACATCATGAAATTGGTAGAAAATTTTTATCAAGAATTATATAGTAATAAAGATCAAGTACCTCCTATATCTATTACATCTTCCGAATTGCCCAGAATTTTAAATGAAGAAGTGAGAAATGCAATTAAATGTATGAAGAAAGGAAAGGCTCCAGGTAATGATGGAATTATAATTGATATATTAAAAGAAGCAGGTGAAGAAACAGAAAAAATTTTAGCAAAGTTATATACCAAATGTCTAAATGATAAAGATGTACCGGATGATTGGAAGAATGCAGTAATAATATTAATATTTAAAAAAGGTGATAAAGAAGATATTAGAAATTACAGACCTATCAGCCTTTTATCAGTTTTATATAAAAATTTTACCAAAATAATTACAACTCGTCTACAGAGAACATTGGATTTCCACCAACCAAGAGAACAAGCTGGATTTAAAAGTGGTTTTAGTACAGTAGATCATATTCAGGTATTGAGAGAAGTTATAGAAAGGACAAATGAATATGAGTTGTCATTATGTTTTGGATTTGTAGATTATGAAAAGGCATTTGATTCTATAAACATTTCTTCAGTGATTAAAGCATTGGATCATCAAGGTATAGATCCAGAATATTGTCATATTTTAAAGAATATTTATAAAAATGCAACAGCAACAATTAGATTACATAATGATACTGGGAAAGTCAACATTGAGAAAGGTGTAAGACAAGGTGACTCCATATCTCCAAAACTTTTTACAGCAGTGCTGCAAGAAGTATTTTGTGGATTAAAATGGGAAACTAAAGGAGTGAAAGTAAATGGAGATTATTTAAGTCATTTAGATTTCGCAGATGATGTAGTTGTTTTTGCAAATAATGCTTCAGAGCTGCAGGAAATGTTGCAGGAGTTATCAGATGAAAGTAGGAAAGTAGGACTAAAGATAAATGTTAAAAAGACTAAAGTAATGTTTAATCGATTTGCTCAAAATATGAAAATAAAGATTGATTATGATGAATTAGAAGAAGTTAACAGTTACAAATACCTTGGTCAGATTATTAATACAGATGGAAACATAATGGAGGAAATTAATCATAGAATTAAACTTGGTTGGAGTGCTTTTGGTAGAAATAACTTGATACTAAAAGGAAATATGCCTATGTGTTTGAAAAGGAAGGTTTTTAACAAATGTGTTTTACCAGTTCTTACTTATGGATCTGAGACTTGGACACTCAATAGAAGAGCAATACAGAGACTTCAGACCACTCAAAGAAGTATGGAGAGGTGTATGTTGGGAGTAACAAGAAGAGATCGAAAACGCAATGTATGGGTAAGAGAACAAACAGGTGTTACTGACATCATTGAAAAAATTAAAAGATTGAAGTGGAGTTGGGCTGGACATATTGCTAGAAGAGATGATAATAGATGGACAATTGAAATTTTAAACTGGATTCCAAGAGATTGTAAAAGACCCAGAAAGAGACCACATGTGAGATGGATGGATGAAATAAGAAAGTGTGCAGGGGTGATGTGGAGAAGAGAAGCTAAAGATCGGAGAAGATGGATTAAACTTGGAGAGACCTTCATCCTGCAGTGGATTGATAATGGTTGATAATGATGATGATGATGATAGGAAGGCTTGGAGTTACTGATCTTTTAGTATTAAAAATTTGTCTTTTGATAGATATTTAATAATGATGATTTTAACTCTAAAAAAAAATCTCAATATTGCTTATTTCTACTAATCTCGTGGTTGTTATAGTAAACTTTTTATTTTTAAAATAATTATACGTAATATACTTATTTCTGTTTTTTAATAAAGCTTTTATTTTTATAATTCTTTCATTTACTCATTTCTGCTGTTATTGTTAAAATAATGGATTATTTCAAAAGTTGGCTTATTAATTATTATCAATATTATCAACTTCTAAGATAGCATTAAAGCTAGGGAAAAAACATTAAAGAAAAAAACGTCGCAAAATAGTATCTATTAGTATTAAAATTACACTAATTCCGTCTGCTATTTAAATCGAGAAAAAAAAAAAATCTCCTTAAGTGGAATTTAATTGAAACGTACTATCACCTGAAGTTCATAAATATAATTATCAAATATTTAAACTGCATGAAATATTAATGTACAGAAAATTATATCTAAATTGTATCTCAGATTAAAGAAAAGTTATCTCTCAATGTGTGTATATATATAAATTTATATGTATCTTAATGATGTGTAAGGGATTTTATTATATAGATGTAGCTTTTGAGATTTTGGTAACGGAGCAATTAATGGCAAACTGTCACTTAGAATTATAAAATATTATTTTGGCTGAAATATCTGATAGCGTAATTATTCTAATCTATCTTCAAAAACATATATATAACTCTAGCCTTATATAGAACTTAAGAATAATCTATCGTCATGCTGTATTGTTTACATTTAAACATTATGCGATGAATACTAATTAATTTGTCAATCTTTATCTGGAATATGGATTCCGCAGGCCAATTGAGAAATATTTTTAATTTATAATTTGAAACCACATAAATTATTATTTTATTTCTGGTTTCTAGAGACAGTATGTTTGGCATCTCTGAGGAGCCATCATGAGACTCCAGCTGAGTAAAGCAACAAAAAATCTCAGTTGGATAATCAATTCGTTCTTTGCATAAGACATGTAAGAAATGAGATTTCTTTTAATTTCACTTTTTTATGTTTATCAGGCAAAAAAAAAATGACTATAAAAAAAATTGTTTTCAGGCTTTACATTTAAAATGTAAGAAAAGCTTCAAATTTTCTGAGCTGTCAATAATTTACTCTCTCCTTTCTTCGTGCACCTAGAAAGAAATCTAAGTCAAATTAGGATTTTTTTTCTCTCAGCTGTTTTATGTAGATGTTGATGGAGAAAGGGGGTGGAAATCAATTTTAATGTGCTTTTTAGCTTGTTTGTGAAAACTGATGTGGTGATAAAATCAATATAATATCTTGCTCTTGTTATATTTCTAATGTATTATTTTAGGCAATCCCCATCAACAGTACTGAACACCATAACTTGAAAATTTTAAAGATCATTCATATGAGATAATTGCAAATCAAACATTTTTTCAATAATGGAAATAAAGTCGTATACATATATTTTATAAGCTATATTTGATTAGAAAGAGCTTAGTATTTCAAAGGAATGCTCTTAAATTGTAAACCAGCAATAAAAATTGTTAGTGCTAGACTTAAAAATTTCTGGATTGAGTTTCTCCAAAAATAAAAGACTGGGGGGGAAGGCTTAATGTAGCTTTTAAAAATAATTATTATGCTATGCCTGTTTCTTTGGTCCTCGAATATCATTTGATCTCCAGAGTGGCTGACTGTATACTAAATAAAAATTTGTAGAAATGATAATCTGTTTAAGTCATACATATTAATCTCTCCTTGCCTTCGATATGTAACTATATATCAATGAGAGAATTATATATATTTAATATGATGTAGTTTCTAATGCACTTTTAATCATTTTGGTAATTCGGAGTGGGGGGAGGTAAGACAGTAAATATTAATATCAAGCTATTATATATTTTTCATATCTATAACACTAGAATGGGCAAGACTTTGATCGTAATCCATCAGTGAAAAGCCCCTAAATTTTAGAATAACCACTTGAATTAAGAGAAAATATTGATAATCGATAGTACATTACATTATATTATTTAGTTATACATAAAAGAAGTGTATTTTTTGCAAATTTATGGTTATTAAAGGTATAAATCAGATTTTTCACATTCAAGTTAAGACAAACTAGCCAATGAGTGTTTTAAATGACACACATACCTTCATTCGAAATGTATGTTGATACATACATCAATTACTAGTCTGACTATACTGTCAACTCAAAAGCACAATTATATCATTGAATATATTCAATTAGTCATGTAACCAGATAATTATGTTTTTTGTTGTGATAGATCCTCAGATGTAAGTATTTTATCATATTTTTAAAAAAAGGTTATGTCTGAAACAAGAGCAAAGAATTTTAATACAGAATGGGAAGAACAGTTTTTTTCACATTGGTGAATGCAAAATGTGTATGTGTTATATATATTATATCACTTCCAAAAAATTTAAAACGGTGCATATAAGTTTTGATAAACATTTTTCATTAAAAAGATAATTACACAAACAAAACTTAAAAGAATTTAATTCATTGTTAACTAGACAACAAGCATATTTTATTAAAATTCTTATTAAATCTGAAGCTGTAACTGTTATGTGAATTATGTGTTAACAAAAGATAAATCTTTTATATATTGAGAAATAATAAAAGAATCATTTCTAGTAGCCAGTAATTCATTATATGATTGATTCAAGAACAAAAATGAATTGATTTTCACAATTAAAGATGTATAACTTTCTCCATACAACTGTCACACATCATACAGAATTTATAAATTCTGATCTGGTTGAAAAACTAACTAAAGATATGATTAACTGTATTTGTTTTTTGTTACAGTTTGATTAATCTCCTGATATCCTTAATATTATTCAGTTTTGTATTTTTATAAAAAATTATTTTTAAAGAAATGAATGTGAAAAAAAAAGATTGACAATATTATCTTTAAAGGATAAAACGAGATGTTTTTACATTTGAAAAAATATATAGAACTGCAAAAAAAATCCAATTTACAAAAGTATCAATGACAACTGATTGGACATCATCAATGATTGGAATAATCAGTGGATTTTTGGTCATGTATACTAGAGATGGGATTTTTCAGATGTTCTTTCATATTATTGCATTACTTATCAGTAGGCCCTCTTTTGTAATATGTGTCATTATGGCAATCTGCACGAAAATTGTATCTTCAAAGAAACATATTTGAGGTTCAATTATAAGATAATGAATCTGAGCATGATGAATTGTTACATCATACAGATGTCCATTGGTTAAGTTGAGGAATTGGGAACCTATTATAAGAAATGAAAGATTTTTAAATGTCAAGAAATGAAGTCACTTTGAACTTAGTGATGATGTTTGGTTGATGTGCTTAGTTTTCATTGTTGATATAACTAGCCATCTTAATAATTAAAGTTTACAATTGAAAGGAAGAAACAAAACAATAGCTGAAGTAATTGAATATGTTATTACTTTTAAAAATAAGTTAAAGCTGTCATCTATTCAATTGATGAAGAATGGATTGAAAATTTTCAAAAATATTTTTAATAAATTGTCAAAATTGAAAGTACATTAGACAGAGAAAAATATTATGAGGAAATAATAACTCTCGTCTCCAGAGTTGAGAAACATTCCACAAATTTATCAGACTAGAAACAACAATTACTTTCATGGATTGTCCATATGGCAAGGTGATGTGAAATAAATGGTTATAAATATGAGTAATATATTTCTTTATGTATGTAAAAAAAATCAAATTTCTTTCCTGCAAAGCGATATACTTTTTAATATGTATAATTCAGAATCTAAAAAATCACTTTTGGAATTTAATAGATAGAGAAAAATATCCAAATGTTAAAAAGTTTGTACTTAATTTAACATCACGATTCTCCGGTATTATCTATCTATGTGAGTCTTCATTTTTGACATTAAATATAATTAAGTCAAAATCCCATTACTTCTCACAGAGGATAACTTAGAATCCTCTGCAAGAGTAGTAATTAATAATTATATATCCAGATATTCAAGATTAGTGGACAGCATTTAATAAATTTCCATACTGTTATTTGGAATTTATATTTTATACTGATTTTTTATGTATATTAATTTTTTAATAGTAAATTAATATTACTTGTTATAATTGCAATTATGTGTAATAATTATTATCATTAATGGTAATATTATTGTTATTACACTGTAATGTAATGAATTGTTTTTCTCTTCACTAGTAAAAATTGTAATTATAAATATGCGACTTTTTTCACATTAAATAGTGAAGCTATAATTATACTATAATGTGTAATAAATAGGTCTGCTTAACACTTTTGAGATTTAATGTTGGAATCTCATACTCGTAGCTTTGTGAATGAAGACTTGTGATTTATTGTACACATATGCAAATGAGTTTGAATTTTTAATTAGTTAGTCCATTGTTTGGAGAGAGCAAGGCATGCCTCTCTTCTATTAATGGCACTGAGATCATTTGCTATGTAAAAAGCTTCTTTACTTTTCTTTTGGCATCACTCTTCTCTGTACAAACCATTTGGGCAGAACTGGGTTCGAATACATGGCCTGTAGCTACTTGGTGGTCCCAGAATACTGATGTTCCTTCATTTTTATTTTTAACCCTGTTGTATGCATACCTGTGTTGGTAAATTCTGTTGTATTAAGGTTAGCCCAAGTCTCACCGTAATAAGATGCATGGCAGCCTAATTGAAGGCATGCCATTTTATAGACCACATGAGGGGCTTGATCTTTTTCTATTTTATCTTTTCAATTATTTATTAGTACTGGGAGGTGTTTTGAAGCTAAATTTGAAATTGTTAGACAATCACCATTTATGTAAATACGTAGCGGATAGGAAAAACAACATCGACAAATATATAAATTTTAAATCCAATACGATCAATCGGGGAATAAAAACATTTTATAGAAAATTCAGAAATAAACAGCCTAAAGACAATATGAAATACCTAACAATTCCTTTTATACCTAATGTATCTTCAAATATTGCAAAAAAAAAAGTCTAACAATTTCAAATTTAGCTTCAGAACACCTCCCAGTACTAACCGACTAATAAATAATTCAAAAGATAAAATAGAAAAAGATCATGTGGTTTATAAAATGGCATGCCCTCAATTAGGCTGCCATGCATCTTACTACGGTGAGACTCGGGCTAACCTTAATACAAGAATTTACCAACACAGGTATGCATGCAACAGGGTTAAAAATAAAAATGAAGGAACATCAGTATTCTGGGACCACCAAGTAGCTACAGGCCATGTATTCGAACCCAGTTCTGCCCAAATGGTTTGTACAGAGAAGAGTGATGCCAAAAGAAAAGTTAAAAGAAGCTTTTTACATAGCAAATGATCTCAGTGCCATTAATAGAAGAGAGACATGCTTTGTTCTCTCCAAACAATGGACTAACTAATTAAAAATTCAAACTCATTTGCATATGTGTACAATAAATCATAACGGTCTTCATTCCCAAAGCTATCAGTATGAGATTCCAACATTAAATCTTGAAAGCGCTAAGCAGACCTATTTATTATACATTATAGTATAATTATAGCTTCACTGTTTAATGTGAAAAAAGTCGCATATTTATAATTACACTGTAATGTATAGATATTTCAGTAATAAACAAAAAAATGTATAGATTTATTTCAGTAGTAAACAAAAATATCTATCAAATGAAGACAAATTTATTATTTTCCGATGAGTAATAATCATTTAATCATAGATTTTATTGAAACAAAGAAAAATGTCAGAAAATGCTGAAATCTGAGAATTTGCTGCAATGAACAACCTCTTAAATTCCAACAGGAGCTAATTAGTTGTAAGTCTGCATATCGAGAGCTTTATAAACAATTAGTAAAATCGTCTCAAAGTTTAATCACCGATTGATTACATTGTCGACAGAAAACCATTAACACAGCATAAGACTGAAGGTGACACTAGTTGTACTTCCTCTTGTGACAAATCTGATTTCTCACCAGTTCACAAACAAACTGCATATTGTCAAATAGTGACAATGATTATAATATGTATGAAAAAATGTAAAATTAAATACTGTAGTTAATAAAAAAAGTAAAAAAAGTTTGTTTTATATCAATTTTTTATTAGTCATACTTTATTTCCTAATTTTTTTATGTGAATTTTAAAGTGATTTTTCCTTGTTGCTTTGCTTTTATGCGATTTCTGAGAATTACAGAACATATCCCCCACTTTTCAAGGTAAGTTAAGTATATTTTTGTGCAATTTTTTTAATGTGGGTTTTTTGCAGAACCTATCTACCACATAAAATGAGACCCAGGCTTACATTAATGTGTAATAAGAGAACATCCCACTCTTATAATTCACTACTGCTCTTCAAGAGTATACCCCTTCCCTTCTATTAGTTTTTTACTGAATGCACTCTTCCAGCAACTTTGTGGGCATATAATATATATATAAAATAATAAATACATAAAAAAAAATAGATATGATACCATGCTGGTCGGTAATATTACACCAGAAAGGGGGGGGGATATTAGTGAGATATATTTAGATTCATGTTTTTTACATATTAACAAATAAATACATATATATATATATATCTTTATCTAACTCCATACCCATACATATATTTACATAGCATAGTTTAATTTTGCTAAGATATTAATTTCTTAACTAAATACAAATAACAATTATGTACATCTTTATCTAATTCTATACGGAAAAAAATTATATACATTTTTATCTAACTCTATAGGCATATGTACATTCGTATACCTTTATTTGAAAAAAATGTTAATTTCTGAAATCGATATATTTCAAAAACAAAGCAACAATAATAATAAATTTAAATGTTCTTTCCTTACTTATACCAACAGAAGGGATGGTTATACACTTCATTTCTGCTCTCTAAATATTTCAAAGACTCATCTGCAATACTCATTCATAGGAGACATTACATAATGCTGGCTTCTATGAGGACCTTTTCATCCTTGTTCTAAGCTAAAATGAAATTTCCCTGGCATGCTCTCATTTACAAAGCTCTGTTGAAGTGAGCAGTAGCGAGCAGATTAATATATTTCTTGCAAGACAGGGTTTTAGCATAACAGTACATTTTACATGGTGACCATTTGAAAATTAGATCTGGTGCACTGGTAAACTTCTACTCAATTTTGTTTAGGTTTACTAAACTCTTCTGGTTTCATTAACATCTTTTGTTAAGTCTTTAAAAAATGGATTCCAATAGTTATCCAAGAATTCTTCTTTTTTTTCTGGCTCTTTACTATTGTGTAATCACTAACTGCTCACTAATTCTGACGATCAATACTCTCTGCTGGCTTTCTGATTGCTAACTGCTTTTGACTACCACTGCTCTTGACTGCCACTTCTCTCTCTGATTACCACTTCTCTCTGACTGTCAAATGCTTTTGACTCATCACTTCATGCACACCAAAAAAAAAAAAAAATGTAATATTTGATCTAAATTAATTTATTTTTCTATTCACATTGCACATGAGTCTTTTAATCTTAAAAAAAAAAGTCTTTCAAGAACTTTTTTTATAAAACACTTTATCAATTAAATTTTGATAACATAACTTGATACATCTAAAGAAAATATAATTTTAAAATAAACTATATCAATGAGACAAATTCTTTAATTACCCACCAAAAGGAATTATAAGAATTTCATTACAACAATATCTCTAATTCAACTGATATAATTAAACATGAAATCTTTTCAGTATTTTTTCTTTATCTGTAAATTTGATTAAATGAATTAAAATACATTTTAATTATTTTTTTCCTTTCTTATCTTAGACAAAAAAAAATGTAAAATGCATTAAAAGGAAAATTAACAAAAAATAATACTTCAAATAAAAAAAGTAGCAGTATACAAATATTTGATTATCTGACAATATACATATGTGTGTATATATATTACCCACAAATGTTCCTTTTGGTTTTTTAATTACATGTATACTTTTACATTTTATGAATCAACTAACACTTGAATACAGTGCTAGCTGACTAAAACTTGTGATGGGGTTTGATCATCATCAGTTACCATCACAATATGTATACCATTTTTATTTTTTATATGTTTTTAATATTCCAGTGTCTGCATTATTTTTTATGTGTGTGCGAAATCTTGTTTCTGTACTTTTTTGATGTAAAGCCTTTTTCTTATTCCATTAACTATGTATTATTATTTTTTTTTTAGATTTTTATCTATTATGATTTTTAGCTTCATTTCTAAAAATTAAACATATTGCATCAATTTTATTTCAGCCCTACTGAAATTGCTTCAAATTAATTTTTAGTTGAACTAGAATTTGTTTCATTTATGTATATATATCAAAATAAATATATATTTCATATCCCTTTAAACTATTAAAAGATTTCAATTTATCCACTATATTTATTTATTTTTAGATTTGTTAATGTCAAGTTTATTAATGTATCTTTTTTATTTGTTTTGTATTGAATTTCATGATAAAATTTAAATAATCTTATATAAATATTTTTAAAAAACATCTCAGTTATAAGCCACTAATATAATATAAAAATAAAAAACTATTTTCGTATTTAAAAACCTCAACATTTACACAATTTATATATAAAATCATTGTATAAAAAGAAGTGATATTTTTTAAATAGTTCTGTTTTTCAATTGGGAACTATTTCAGATCTAGATTCTTTCAAATGTAAGCACCATTATTATTACTAAAATGAAAATTCTTATGTGCAAATATATATTAAGCTCAAGATATTTACAAGCTTTTTAAATATATATATATATAGTGGGAGAAATGGTATCTATAATAATAGAGAACAAATAAGACTTGAAACATTTATTTTCCAATTCTAGGTAGACAAATGGGTTGACTATCAGAAAAAATTAATCCTTGACCTCCTAAAAGTTAAAATTAATCAAGTTTAGCCTTAAAATCTTTGTCATGATCATGGTAGGTATATGGTAATATAAGATATCATTTCTTGTTTGTTTAATATTTGTAAACAAGTGTACATATTTTAATAATAATATTTTTATAATATAAAAAAAGAAAGTTATTATTAGGGGAATAAATTTAATGTGTTTTTAAAATGTACTCCTTACTAGTGACATTCTATTTTGGAAAAATTATTCGATTAAACTTGCTTCATTCCAGAAGGTTTGAATATTAATACTAATATTTATATTTATATGTGTGTAAGGATCAAAGTTCAATTTGTCACTTTTTGTATTCAAGGTTATATGATGTTTGCGCACTGAAGTGTTAAGTTTAGCTTCAATTTAAAAACCTATACCTCATGTCATTTGCATTACCACTATACTAAAACATATAGATATACATATTTTTATAGTATTGTTATTGTATACCCTGTTTAAATTTTTTAACTCAGAGATTGTTGACACATTTCAGTTATAATCTTGTTTTTATTCTGTTTATGCTTAGAAACATAGAATAGTTAGTCTTCTCTTGAAGATTTTTTATGTGCTAGACAAAATATTTTTGTTGGTTTGTTGTTCATTGAAGTGAGATTTAACAAAAAGTTATTAAATATTTTTGTTGGGATGTAGGTTTATGTAAAGAAAAGATTTTGGTAATTAAGAAATAAGGAAAAAAGATTGGAAATTTTTAAGTTTATATTTGGATTTTAAAAAAACGAAACCTAAAATAAGGCGATATATTTAGAAATACAGATATCCTTAAAAATAGATATTTGTTGGGGTCATTAAAAAATGGGGAAGAAATAACTGTCATATACTTAAAAGTAAAAGAATTATAAAAATATCTAAGAAACTGTAAAGAGTGAGAGGAAAGAATAGAAGAAAATAATGTAAATAAAATCATTATAGATATGTTATGAACTGGATTAAAAGATAGAATAGCTTAGATGAGATGGCTTGTGTTGTTGTATAGAACAAGAACACATTTTAATGCTAAATTGACTATTTTATTTCTAAATGAAGGAGAGCAATGTAACCCTCATAGTTGAGTTTATGGGTGTTTTTTTATGTGAATATTTTTTTATTATATATTCTAAAATATATTAAATGTCATATATCCAAAATAAATTTTAATGTGGTTTGAAAATGATAATAATTGTTGAAAGTTAAATGTATTATAATTTTTATTTTGATGTAATGAATTATTATATTAAAATAAAGAACATTACTATGGGAATCAGCAGAAGCTTTTTTAATCATTTATGTTTCCAAGAAAAAGGTAGGACTTTATTACTTCTTTATCATGTCACTCACTGAATAAAAGTCAGTAAAAATTATGCAATCTTTGGGATAGAATTTCAGAATGCCTTCCCTAATCTTGCCCATAATGCTTTAAACAGAGAAATGCCTTTAAATTAACTTTGATCCTGTCAATCTGTTCATTACTATCTATTGCTGAAGCTAAAATATGTGACACTTATTTTCTACAACAAGAAAACTTGCCATTTAAATTGATTATCACAGAGAAAGTGTTTTCTATGAATTAGTTTGTAAATCTATTTATTTCGATGCTCATAGGAAAATTACAATTGAAATCCTCATGGGAAAACTGCATGGAATAAATCAAAAGAAATTAAAATGTTAATATTGCTAGCAGATGCTTAAAATTAATGATTTCAATTGCCATCTATTCACATTCATGGAGACAGAAATATATGTGAGTTCACAAAGATAGCAAGATAATTAACTGAATATAAATTTTTTCTTAGTGAATTATAAATCCACAAATATTTTTTCCTTTTATGCATGCTGTTCATATAATTTTACTGTAAATATGTCTATACATTTTTATTATTATCATTCTATTTCTTAATAATTTTGTTGTTTTTTTTCTCATCTGAAGTCCAAGTCTATTATTTATTTTGTCATTTAATAATAGTATTATGGTGGAGAGGGTTAGCAGTCAGCATATGTAATTGAATCTGTGTAGAGACTTGTGTTTTATGTGTGTATCGATTTGATCACTACCTGGGACTATTATAGATTTGTCAACTAAAAATAAAATTGTTTAGTCACTCCACCATGTATACTGTCATCTATTAGTTATCTTTGTTCCTCTAGTCAAAAATTACTTTTCGAATATTGTGTTTTCATTTTATTGTTATCAATTGTGAAATGAGTGATTACTGTTACAATATGTACATATTCAAAATATATATATTGTATTAATTAATAATGTTAATTTGTTATAGAGGTAAGTCTAAATAGTTAAATACTGATGAAATGATTGTAAACTATGTTGCAACTGCAAACAATTGTTTATAATCTATGTAATCATGTGTAAGCATCTAACTGTATGATTTAATATAAATTAATAATCAGAGCTTTTCATCTTAACTCAGTTTATATAATTGTTTTGTTTTTTGTATTTTTTTTTTAAAAAAAAAAAGCTATAATTAAAGCAGCAAAGTCTATCATCACTGAGATGTATTTATGTAAGGGAAAAATATTGAAATCTGTTATGCTTAGCTTGTATGATTAAAAGAGTTAATTTTTTTTTTTTCCAAGTAGTTCTTTATCACAAGATTTTTTTTAATAAACATAATTTTTTTCATTATATATTCGATAGATAGCCTTTTAAATAATTCTTTTTTCATTTTTTTTTACATATTTTATATATGAAATATTAAATATACTTTTAAAAAAAAGATGAAAAAGAGGAAACGACTTTATTGGCAGTTATGTCATATGTAAACATTGTTGGATTTCAGCATTTTTATTTTTCACAAAATCTGACAACAGATGTCTGTGTTTGTCTAAACCTAGCTGTTCGTTTTTTAAAAAGAAGAGATAAAATAAAAAAAACGCAAGTTTGTTTTAAATTCCAAACTATCTGCTTATCTATGGTTTCTCTCTCTTCTTGCTGTACTCTGGAGACATTTAGTTGATTTATCAACTCATTATTTTTCTAAATGAAATTTATTGTAGCAAGACTGATTTACATGTTTATAGTCAATAATTGAGAAAATTATTAAAAGGATCAGTGACAGGAATCTTCTTGTGACAGTAAAAAGAGAGAGCTAAACATATCTGTCACATTGGAATGTCCCCAGACACTACCAGGTGATTTGAAAGTCAGATATAATTCTAATTATCTTGAATAATTGTTGACTTTTTTCGCTTGTGTTAGTCGTTTGCAAACTCCAGTAATTTCATTCAAAGTAAAAAAATTATAAATTATGAAATATAAGAAAGTCAGAAAAACTGGATGCCGTGTATTAAAAATAAGTCTAGCTTCAAATAGTATAGAAATGTGCGTGTGTAATGTATATAAGTAAGAATTTAAGCCAATATTATTCATGCTATTAGTCAGGTATTTCTAACTTAAATGTTGGATAATGATAAACTATCCTTGTGAATGACAATATTTGATGATCAAAACCTGAAAGGGTCGTGGGATAATGATATTGAAATACAATGAGTTATCTTTTAATACCCCTTTTGCTTTCTTCGGGAAAACTTCAAATTAGATATCATCAAGATTATATATTTTGATGTTTTAAACTATCAAATGAAGCATCTTATTGACTTTATATTACAAGAATGATATCTTAGTTTGAATGTTTTGTAGGGTGCCTTTTTATTCTTTGATATTAAATCAAAATTCTGTTTTTCTTTTCTGTAATCATCTATTAAGCCATCATCATTTTTTAAAAATTAGATTTAGTATTAGTTTTAGTCAATTTTTTTTTTTATCCTCTGCAATCAATTGTAACATCTTTTGTTTATAAAATCTCAAGTTTCTCAAGAATATATATATATATATTGTGAACTTGTTGTTTGTAACTATATAACTGCTGAGAATTTCCATAAAATTAGAAGATTTTAGCAGGAAAACAAACCTATAGGAATGAAAGATGGATGTGTATCGGTTTTGATAACCTTATTTTTAATTAAGGAATATATTCATAAGAAGTAGAGGATAAAAAAATAAGGTTAGCATGAAATTTATATTAATGCACATCGCATTCGTTGAGATTTGCTGATTATCTTTGATATATATCAACAATATTTATAAAGAGTCCTGGGTAAATAATTGTTTAATTCATTAAACGTGATATGAAAACTTTGTGGATAATAACCTAGATCTCAGAATAGTGGCAAATAATGGATATTTGCAAAGATAGAAATTAAAAAACGTTTATTATTCAAATTCTTATATCAAATCATTTTCATTCTATCCCCAATGTGGCAAGCCAATACAATTACATAAGAACTTTGTAATATTTAATATATTTATCTAAATACAGTATCAAATTATAAACGACTTTATTATAAGTTGATAAAAGAACAAAACCCTAAAGGAATTGAGGAAAGTCTCTCCAAAGTTAAAAAAAAATTATCTTTTTTAAATAAAAAACTAAGATGAAGTAAACAATGAAATAAAAACAGAATTATTTGGAAAGCTTTGAACAGGAATTCCCATGCAATTTTTCTTTATTTTTTTAAATAAAATAAATATAATAAAAGATAGTTTACTGTAGCTTTTAGTAGAAATTTTCAAATATTTTATTCCACAGAAAATCGGTTTTTTTTTTTAAAGTTCGAACCATACAGACACGTTTATATGTAACATAAATTAAATTTTTTATTTGAATTCATTGAACTTTATTTTTGGCTCTACTATGTTTGATTTAATCATCTATTGAAATGGATAATATAAAATGGAAAATTAAAGTGAGAAAAACTAATGGATGCTGGCATATGGATTTTCAAAATTTGTTTAATCACAAACAATCAATTAACTAGAAACTTTCTTTAAAATTTGTTACCCTGTCATGATAACTAAAGTAAATACCCCAATAATTGGGTATTGTTGATGTCATATATTTTAATTGATCAATTGTTTTCCATTTTTAAAAATTAGGTCGTCCCCCCCCCAACAATAAGTCAAATTATCATTTATTTGTGTTTTCGAACATTTTTTCAGCATCCTCAGTGTTTATTGTCTTAAGAAAATTCATTCTATTCATTATACTGGCATAAATATAATGATTGATCATATATGATTTTTTGTTTTCTTTCTCTATAATTTCATGATTAAAAAAAATGAATATTTTATTTAGTTTTTTTTTTTTAATTTTTATTATTATTTTTTTTTAAAAAAGTCTTTTACTATAATTATCAACAATCAGTTTGAAATTTCAAGTCCTTTTCTACCTTTTGTATGACCAACTTTGCTACAGAATAATTTTTTTATAATTCTTATTACTATTTTTTTGATGAGATTACATATAGTTTTTGTGCTAAGAAACCAGAATTCTTTGGGACATGAAGCCTAGAATGTCTTTTTTCGTTTTTTACAAATGGCAATTACAATCTTTAGTTTTATTTGTAATATCTTTCGATAAGATTTATTATTATTATACAATAAAATTAACCTCAAATAAAAAATACAATTGTATTTAGAAAAATAAACCATACTTCCATCACTTATTAATTTGATTTTTTTTTTTAATTATTTTTGTAATTTAATATAATGATTTAAACTTTATAATCAACTATCTCATTACATAATCTTCCCTTTTGTCTCAATCCATGAAGTAATTCTATTTCTTTGTTTGTTAAAAACTTAGGTGACTATTTTAACAATATATTTATTCACTCCTACTTCTTTTCATTCCTTTTTTATCACTTAATCACATCTTAAATATCTTAATGTATTCCATTTATTATATTTATATTTTCTCATATCTGTCACCTTTTATATTTTTTTAAATTTTTATGCATTTTTTAAACTGAATATAAAAATAATGTGACTTCTTAAACCATTGCAAGTAAAAGATTTATCCAATCATCATCACTTCAAATTCACCAATCATTTTTAATTTTTTTTTTTTTTTTTACCATTTCAGAATTGCTAGATATCAATATTTGATGATGACAAGTTGGATGAGTTATGGTCCAGTTATTTAAAATAGATCTTACAATTTTTTTAACTAATTATTACTAAAATTTAGATATTCTAATATCCATCTGACAAAATATAGTATTAAAATAAATGTTTAGATAAGGCGAATCATATTTTGACAATATTTATAGATATTTTCTTTGCTTTATGGCAGGTTTAGATAATTATATGTCTAGACTATTACAATTAAGTAATAATAATTTGTCATTGCTTGTCACTTTCTTCATATATCATTAAACTTAAAAAAAATTGAATGATTGTTTGCTCAGGAATTCATAAAAAGCTGGAACACTGGAAATGACGGAACTGGGCCGTGATTCATAAATGTTGAGCTTTATAGCCTGCCACTCTACATTGTGTCAAACCATATAAGCAGCAAACATTAATTCTACCCCTGAATCATAAATAAATAGGTAATGTTGCATTGTGTTAGCCATTAACTTAGAAAATTCAATTTCTTCTATATTTTTACAAATGTCTGAACTATACTGGCTCTTATTTATATTAAGCTTAAGTCATGATCAGAGGTATTGAATTTTGAGACATTTGAGAGCTAAATATATTAATCATAAGTCTATATATGCAAAATGATTTTTGCATCTTATTGATAGTTTTGTAAAGAATAATATTTGGTATTGACGAAAATATATATATAAATTAAATTGCATCTATCTATACATATCTATAAGTCAGTAGTAAATATTTCATTAACTGTAGTCATAGCCACATTGTGACTGGATGGAAAAATAGATATTCACTTTCTATCTTATCTTTGCTCTTTTAATCGCTATACACGCAAACTATAATAAAGATCAAAGGCAGGATTAAAAAATAGATATCCATTTTTTTTATTTTGTGGATAATGTGATTTATGATTGTTAACAAAATATGTATTGGTAATATATAGACATGTATAGCTGGTTGTTTTTTTAACTAAATATATTAGTGGTGGTAGTTTATTTCATAGATGTTATACTTTGTAAAATGATTACTTATTAATTTACACTTAGAATGTTTAATTCTTGACCATTTTGTAATAAGTTTGTTAAAACTTGTCAGCACTTGAAAATTTCATTCTGCTATTTATGGTTTGCAAGTACTGGGTTTGTAAGACCAAGAGTGAGGTTGTAAAGTGGGTATACATTTTTTTTAATCATAATGTGACTATAATGAAATACTTATTAGTGACTCATAGATGTTTATAGCAGAATGTATTTTAATTTATGTATGGTATAGTCAGTTATTACTCATTTTGTTTATCTAGTAATTTGCCTTTGAAGATTGATTAGTATTATAATGCAATTAATGTTCTATTTATCACTGAAGTATTTAATTATTGGAAATTCAGCACAACTAATGTCATCATCTCTAAATGGTATACTGCACTTAGTATTTTGTAATTTTGTTGTTTGAACAGACATATTTCTTCTATTTTTACTAATATGATGTCAACTGATCAGTGACTGATTTGATTATTATTTCATACATAAATAAGTATTGTGAGATCAGGTGATTTTTAATATTTCATCAGTTATATCAAACCTGAGTTAATTAACCTTTAATTTTAAGATTGCTGATATCAATTTTTTTATAGAAAAAAATACTTTATTAAATCTTTACTTTCTTGAAACACCTTGAAACAAATTGCAGTCCTTGTGAAATATTAATAAAGACAATTCATTATATCTGGGTTTTTTTTTAAAAAAAAAATGATTTTTTACTAAAAGAGCATCATCATCATCAACCATTATCAATCCACTGCAGGATGAAGGTCTCTCCAAGTTTAATCCATCTTCTCCGATCTTTAGCTTCTCTTCTCCACAACACCCCTGCACATTTTCTTATTTCATCCATCCATCTCACATGTGGTCTCTTTCTGGGTCTTTTACAATCTCTTGGAATCCAGTTTAAAATTTCAATTGTCCATCTATTATCATCTCTTCTAGCAATATGTCCAGCCCAACTCCATTTCAATCTTTTAATTTTTTCAATAAGGTCAGTAACACCTGTTTGTTGTCTTACCCATACATTGCGTTTTCGATCTCTTCTTGTTACTCCTAACATACATCTCTCCATACTCCTTTGAGTGGTCTGAAGTCTCTGTACTCCTCTTCTATTAAGTGTCCAAGTCTCAGATCCATAAGTAAGAACTGGTAAAACACATTTGTTAAAAACCATCCTTTTCAAACACATAGGCATATTTCCTTTTAGTATCAAGTTATTTCTACCAAAAGCACTCCAACCAAGTTTAATTCTATGATTAATTTCCTCCATTATGTTTCCATCTGTATTAATAATCTGACCAAGGTATTTGTAACTGTTAACTTCTTCTAATTCTTCATAATCAATCTTTATTTTCATATTTTGAGCAAATCGATTAAACATTACTTTAGTCTTTTTAACATTTATCTTTAGTCCTACTTTTCTACTTTCATCTGCTAACTCCTGCAACATTTCCTGCAGCTCTGAAGCATTATTTGCAAAAACAACTACATCATCTGCAAAATCTAAATGACTTAAATACTCACCATTTACTTTCACTCCTTTAGTTTCCCATTTTAATCCACAAAATACTTCTTGCAGCACTGCTGTAAAGAGTTTTGGAGATATGGAGTCACCTTGTCTTACACCTTTCTCAATGTTGATTTTTCCAGTATCATTATGTAATCTAATTGTTGCTGTTGCATTTTTATAAATATTCTTTAAAATATGACAATATCCTGGATCTATACCTTGATGATCCAATGCTTTAATCACTGAAGAAATGTGTATAGAATCGAATGCCTTTTCATAATCTACAAATCCAAAACATAATGACAACTCATATTCGTTTGTCCTTTCTATGACTTCTCTCAATACCTGGATATGATCTATTGTACTAAAACCACTTTTAAATCCAGCTTGTTCTCTTGGTTGGTGGAAATCCAAAGTTCTCTGTAGACGAGTTGTAATTATCTTGGTAAAAATTTTATATAAAACTGATAAAAGGCTGATAGGTCTGTAATTTCTAATATCTTCTTTATCACCTTTTTTAAATATTAATATTATTACTGCATTCTTCCAATCTTCTGGTACATCTTTATCATTTAGACATTTGGTATATAACTTTGCTAAAATTGTTTCTATTTCTTCACCTGCTTCTTTTAATATATCAATTATAATTCCATCATTTCCTAGAGCCTTTCCTTTCTTCATACACTTAATTGCATGTCTCACTTCTTCATTTAAAATTCTGGGCAATTCGGAAGATGTAATAGATATAGGAGGTACTTGTTCTTTATTACTATATAATTCTTGATAAAAATCTTCTACCAATTTCATGATGTCATCTCTCTTTTTAGTAATAATTCCATCTTTTTTTCTTATTGCAGATATAAATTTCCTACCAATACCAAAATGTTGTTTAACATTTTTGAGACTTTTATTTTCTTCTACAGCTTTCCTTGCTATTTCACAGTTATACTTTCTTATATCATTTTCAACTCTTTTCCGTACCATTTTACAAAATTCGAGATATTCAATTCTTTTTAATACATCATTTTTGTATATCTTCATATTCCTTCTTTTCTTCATAAATTCTCTAGTCTCAGTAGAAATTTTATTAGTCAATTGCTGCTTTTTTCTACCAGCTATGTTTGTTGCAGTTTTTAAAAGTGTATCAGTTATTTTCATATTAATTTCATTCAAATCTGAATCATGTTCAAAATCTCCTAACACTTGAAACCTATTTGTAAGTTCTAATTTAAATTCATTAGAATGTTTCTGAAGATTAGGAATATCAACTGTAAATATTGTTTTTCTTAATAATTTTTGTCTCTCTAGTTTTACATTAACACGTAACTTACACCTTACTAATCGATGATCACTTCCTGTGTTAAATTTATTAAGAACATTACAATCTTGAAATATGTATTTTCTGTTAGTCAAAATATAATCCAATTCTGCTGTACCTTCATTTGGATGCTTCCATGTCCATTTCCTTTTAACATTTTTCTCAAAAAATGAATTCATAATATAAAGTTTTTCTTTTTCTGCAAACTCCACAAGTCTATGTCCTCTCTCATTTCTATTACCATAACCAAAATTACCTACAGCAATTTCATCTTTCATTTGTCTACCAATTCTAGCATTAAAGTCTCCCATAACAATTTTAAAATGTTGTTTACTCTGATCAAAAGCCTTTTGTACATCCATATAAAAATCTTCTACTACTTCATCACTATGAGAACTTGTTGGGGCATAAACCTGAATTATCTGCATTTGGTATCTGCTATTAAGTTGTATAACTAATCTTGCCACTCTGTCTGATACACCATCAATCTCCACAATATTGTTCTTCCACTTTTTATTTATAATGAATCCTACTCCACTTGTATTTCCAATATGTGTGCCTTTATAATAGAGTATATGTCCACTTTTTAAATCAATTGTTTCTTCTCCTTTTCTTCTAACTTCACAAAGTCCAATAATGTCCCATTTAGTTCTTCTTCTAATTCTTGCAATCTTCCTTCACTTGAAAGTGATCTGCAGTTGTAAGTACCTAAATAAAAAGTTGTCATCAAATCGCAGCCTGGGTCCGCAATCAGGGGATTCTTAGCACCTTCGGCCACCAACCGCTGCCTTGGTTGGTGACTTTACAGCCTCCTGGGAATAAGGGCCATGCTTTATTTTTGTCTGTCATAATTGTATATATGTAATGGAAAAATATTTATCATTTACACAAACATTCATTCTGCCTTATCAGGCACTGAGAAGAAAGACCATGGTGTTTCTTGATCTTAAACTCAGAGGTAAAAAGCCAATAAACTCACCACGCTGGATAATGCATGTTGGTGAGCAGCCCATCCATGTTCGTATACTATATGAATAATCACATAGTAATAACAGCTGCAACGACAAGAACGTATGGAGTGGACATTAGGAATTTGCCCTGCTCGGTTCCTTTAAGGCCTCCAAGAGGAATCAAAGGGTCTCCTTTCAGTTAATAGCAAACTCCTTTCTGCAGCCTAAAAGAGCATAGTATCTAAAAATTAATGAAATCTAAAGAGATTAGCCATAATCATAAGTTTGTAGACACACATGTATTGCTATAATTCTTTATGAATCTGGAAAACCATGCTGAAATAATTGTAATTTGATATTACTTGAAAAATTATTTTAACTTATGGATTTGCCAGATTGTCATTTAGAATTACTATGGAATGAATCTTATTTTTAAACTGACTAAAAGATACACTTAATCTATAAAAAAAATTGTATAATATATGCATAATGAAATTTATACTAGTTGTTTGTAATATGCTATTAGACACCTGAAGGGCCTTGTGGTATAGTGTGTCGTATCTATAATCTAGGATTCGATTCTGCTCCAAGTGAAATTATTTTCAAAAGCTTACAGTTTTTATCTTAAGTAAATCATCTTTAGCCAGCCTATGTAAATAATATCAGTAAAAAGTATCTAAATATCCATAGTTAGAGGTTAGATCAAGGGTGCATAAAGCAAACCCTTACCGCCCAGTAATTTTCTAACCTGGTGGGTATTGCTTAGCTGCTGTTGAACATTTGTGATGAAATGGGATATTTATTAAAATGACTGTTTTACTTTACTTCAAATGTCATGTATTCTTTTTTTTATTTTTTACTTTTCAAATTGATATATATTTGGGTGCTATGAATAGATCTGGCATTATCTTTATACAAAGTAATCAACTGTCTAAAACAGTGAGATCATTAAGGAACTTAGCATTGTCATGGGTCATATTTTTTACAAATTAGATTTTTTTTTGTTTTTTCTATAAAATATTTGATATTAAAAATAGAAGTTGGCCAATTTGGAAGCTGCAAAAATTTGGACTTTTCTAGGTGGCAAAATAATGTAGCACCTACCCCTGTGTGTACATATATTTAAGGAATGTGTAATGAAATTAAATTAAAATGTAAAAAAAAAATCTCCCCTCCACAGGGTATTAAATAAAAGCAGTTAGAAACTAGTCATGCGTGAGAGTTGTGTAATGAAAATTACAGAAATATTCATATGTTCAATATTCATTCTCCTATGTTAGTTTGTGTACAAATTTGATGTAACAAAATTAGAATTTATTTTATTCATTTATTTTAATTTCAATTTAAAAATCACATTTAATACATTTTATGATTTCATATATATATTGTGAGAGTACATGAAACTATCACATAAGTATACATAATTAGTATATACATTATTTTATATATGTAATTGTTTTAATAAAATTAAAACAATAAAAAATAATTATTTTTCATTCATTTGTATAAAACTTTTTTAAACTAATAAAATTCATTAACAAAAACATTGACATAGAGATAACATCAAGGTCAAGTTGCAGCCTAGGAACTAATGCAAAGGAAATGAAATTAAATTTAATTATTGATTATTAATATAATTAATAATTATAGAATGTAAAAATCATGAAAACCAAATGATATATGCAGTACATGCTACCGGAAGTTGATTCTACTATAAATACTGAATTAAATAATTTATTAAAGAATTCTATCTTTTGCTGATGTACTACCCACTATGTACAATAATTTTATTGTGTTCAAATATAGAATACTTTTAAAAGATAGATTAATAATTTAAATGATTTACTTATTGATAAAAAATTTATTAGAAAATAAATTCCAATATCACTCAAATAGAAGAGTAAATAAATTACTCTTTATTAATATTATTTGTACTTTCAAAACAAAATTATATGTTTTATTAATTAAAAAAGCTTATAAAATCATTCTAATTTGGAATTCTGAAACAGATAAATTTCTTCAGAAAACATTTATATACTTAAACCAAAATTAATTTAGGAAGATTATTCCTACAGAAAAATGCATCGCGAGTAAACACCACTGGTCATAGGATATAATGCTATTGTTTTAACCGAAGATAAACGTAATTACTTATTCATATTAGATTTATTCATGACATGACAGAACTTTGTTGTTACTAACTTAATTAATATGGTGTTTGTTTGTTATTATTTGTGTAAAGGACTAATATTTTGTATGAAAGATTTTATATTTTTTAATGATGACTATACATAGAAACGGTCTCATGAAATCGGAATTCTCTCATATGGATTGCATAATTTAATATTACTATTTATTTGTATATGAATTAAATGAAGATTAGCTAGTTTAGTATTTTTATAATTATTTTTTGTAAATTATAAAAATTTGTTTATTATGTTATAAATTATTCGAATTTGTTCATGTTATGAGATACATATCTACTATGGGAATATGAGAATGTATTAATTATTTAATATTATAAAATAGTAGAGATGTAAGTAAAGCACTTATGATAATTTTTTTATATTAAATAAATTTGAATTGTTATTCGTTAATAAATATTGTTAAAGTTTATTTTAAATTTAGAGAAGTTTCTAATTTATTTATTCATTTTACAAAATAAAATTAATTATATATATCCACACAAACATATTATATTTATTTTATATTCTAATAAGTTGGTTGAAATAAATTTAAAAAATATATTGAGTATTGTTACTGCTGTAGAATTGATCATAACCCCTGAAGAAAGTTAATTGTAAAAACTACCCTGATTTTGAATTCTGAGCATAACGGAACAATTAATTATTGAAGGATTTATTCTAAATTGTGTCTATATTAAACATTTAATATTAAATTATCCTGTTTGAAAATTCCTTATGGAATCTGTATCGTTACAATATATATATATATATATATATATATATATATATAATAATTCAAACAAATATATTTAACACAGTATTCAAAATTAAATAATCTATTCTTTACCAGAAGTACTTTCAATTGTTTCACTGACAATCTTTTTCAACTGTTAATACAAACGTACAAAAAATAAAAACTTGCATTACCCATCATTCAATCTATTCAAATTTCCCACAATTCTGTTGTCTTTATATTAGCCGATTGTTTATTCATCAAACCACCTCTATTCCTAGATATCATCATAGCCTCTTTAATTTTACGTTTTTCACTACACCTTTCAATTTGAATAATTTTTATATCTCTATTATTAAATTTAAAACCATAATTACATGTTTTATTAAGAGGCTATGATGATATCTAGGAATAGAGGTGGTTTGATGAATAAACAATCGGCTAATATAAAGACAACAGAATTGTGGGAAATTTGAATAGATTGAATGATGGGTAATGCAAGTTTTTATTTTTTGTACGTTTGTATTAACAGTTGAAAAAGATTGTCAGTGAAACAATTGAAAGTACTTCTGGTAAAGAATAGATTATTTAATTTTGAATACTGTGTTAAATATATTTGTTTGAATTATTATTATATAATTTAAAAATACAGACATTTAATGGTTGTAGTTATATATATATATATATATATATCGTTACAATATATATATATATTGTATATTTGTGTGTGTTATACAAATTTGTATAAATACTCATTATTTATTCCTTTTTTATTTTTAGTATTCATTTTTTTTATAATCCCCTATTGATATAACAAAAAGTGGAGAACCTATGGTTTATGAAAGATGGGCCATAAGAAAATGTTGGTGTCACACATTAATAATAATATTATTAGCCTATATTTTATTGAAATTAATAAAAGTTGATCTTTCTATAATGCACTCTGTTTTGTAGTAGATTCTTGTATCTCCTTCCTCTAATTGTGCATGCATTTATATGTGGATGTTGATCAATATACACTAGGTGGTAGACTGGCAATGCAAAGAAAATGAATAACTCATTATTTGAGCATAAGTATACTAAACACATTGCAGAAACAGACACTAATGTGTGGATGCATTTTAAAGTAATTATATTTATACATTATATAATAAATTTTCGTCAATATTTTTCTTTTTAAAAAAATGTTTTACTATTCTACTTAACAAGACCAATATAAGTAAATTACAAAAATTATTGGGATCAAGTAGCAGAGAATTTCAACATTGATGAACAGAAAAATATAAATAATATTAATAAAGGCAATAAAGAAGTTTGTGTTTTATATTTATGAAACAAATCATAAATATCTTCTTGATAAGATTAAAGAAAAACAAAAAATTTATTTCATGTTATTATAATTACTCTCACGTACAAACTCCAACTTATTTTTCACTGCAAAATTTTTCATTAACTCATTCTCTAATATCTTATGTCTATAAGAAGCTTTATAAAAGTGTGAAGTTGAGTTTTCTTGTAGAAATGGTCAGTCCAATATTTTTAATTAAATTAACAACAATCAACCAACATAGGAAACTTTTTGATGATAGTGAATATCTAAAAGAAGCATGGTCAAAATGTACATAAGTTGTTTGGTGTTTTTTTTTTTTTTTAATATTTTGAGAAAAAGGAAAAATTAATTAAAAAATAAAAGATGTCTTTGGCTAGAAATATGATGAAAGATAGAATATTGGAAATGACTAAAAATATAACTCATTAACAAAAAATAGATATAACATTTTTCATTTCTTTTTGTTTGATGAGACTATTATCATAATTAGATCAGCTTGTTTAGCTATTTTTATTCTTTATTATCAAAGAAAAATTTATCATTTTATTATCATTAGTAGTTAAAAAAGATATCTTTCCAAAAATTGGATCAGTAATTATTGATAATGCTCACAGTATGATATCATGTAAGAAAATATTTTTGTCATTTACCAAACATATTGTACATATAGTTCTGGATTTTCACTGCATTATATATTAGTAGGTTTTATACTCAAAGTCTAGTTACAAGATATTGGAAAATATTGTGAGTTTTATAACAAAATTAATCACTTTATTAAATGAAGTAAACTCATCATACAGAAGTTTATTTATGTACAATATTATCTGATGGTTAAATAATAGAAAAATTATTCAAAAAATTTATTGAGTGTTTAAAGAAAATTATCCTTTTTCCATAATGAAAACACTATTCTATTATGCTGTCAATAATGTACTGATTTGTTCTTCCACTTAACCCTTCTATAGTGCAACAGGTCTATTGTTCTTTTTCATAAGTCTTTTTGTAATCTTTTCATTTTTGATTTTAGTGCTAAAACATTTCAAAAAAGTCATATTTGAAATTTGAGAATATTCAGAAATGAGTTCATAATGAGAAAAAATAATATTTTTGTCATTCAACAGTAGATAGGAAACAATTTAAGTATGTGATTCCAGAAATTCAACAAAATCCTATTTGATTGAAATTTATTTTTAAAACATGATTGAATAAATATTAATCTCTGATAAAGCTACCAAAGTCTGTTTTAAAACATTCAAATTGCTTTATAATTTTTAGAACATCTCAAAAGATCCTGCCAATAATGGCATTTAACAATCAATTTCACAAGGCATGGTATTCATAACAAGCATAGTTTTCTTTGTTATTCTTATGCTAGAACTTATTATCTGTTTTTAAAATAAAGCATATATATAAAATAAAAGTTAATCATTTATATTTTTGATTTTTAATAATTATTACACAATTATTATGCAAAAATAATCCTGAATCTTAAACTTTGCAAAAAAAAACAATTAAGTGTTTAGTTATTCCAAAAAAAAATTTCAAGATAATCTAACAAATAATCTTGAAATGGGTTACAATGAATTAAATGCCATCAAACACATGAAGGTAGGCATGCTATTTGATTATATTGACTCTTCAGATGTTTTTTAATCAAAAAATATATATTCAGAAGTACATGATTTTGACATTTAAAAAAAAACATTTAGCAAAATATCTCAATAGATGACTGTACAAGCATGATTTAAGAAAATGCAGTAGCAGTGATTCCTCTGCCCAGAGATCTTTGTCTCGCTTTAAGGAAGAATTAAATCAATTAAATATTAATCTGTAAGATATTGTTAAAGCAAACATTGTCATGTTTGATTTAATCACAGCATCGAAATAAAAAAAAATTAATTATAATGTTATTTCAAATATTTATAAATAGTTTTTTTTATTGATATAGAATCTGATAAGAAACCAAATTGAGATAATTTGATGCAATAGTTTTCTACTTTATTAATTCAGTTGATCAACAAATTTACTTCAAGATTTATACAGTTTAAGCAATTTCAAGAAATATTAAAATTATATCCAGACTCAATTTCAGCCAATAAATTTAATTTGAAAATTCTTGATTGGTTAAACTTGGATGATGTTGAATTGTAATTAATCATATTGAAATAAAAGTTTGTTGATTTCCAAAAATTATTTAGAAATAATTAAAAATAAGCCATTATTGAATCTAATAAAAAAAAAAAAATGCTGAAAAGGAAATATTAAAAAACTTGGAATGTCATCCTCTGAACCTTGAATTGATTAGTGACAAAATATGATACTAATATAAAGCATTTAGCATCTAATATATATTATTTAAATACAAGTATATGATCATAATTGATTTATCCTTCATTGGCTCCTATTCTATCATCATCTTAATCATTTATTATCCTAACACACTTTCTTTCTCTTCTCCTCACTCTTAAGCTCGTTCATTTTCATTATTTAATTATTATTTGTTTTCATCATTTATCACCTAATTCATAATTCGAATACCATATTCATTTCATAGACCTGATTATTAAGTATTTATTGGTTTTTCAAATATTAAATTTATGTAATAATATTTTGCTTATGAATTTTGAAGCTAGTTTAACTGATGTTGATACTACTAGTTATTATCTTTATGGACATTTTGTGACCTTCTTTACATTTACCGATTCAGCTAGTCTAATTGGTTTTAAGAAAATAATATTTTTATTTTAACATTTTTTTTTCTTATGTACATATTCTTATTATCCATGTAGAGATGGTTACAAACGGGTTCCTGTTTGGGATTTATGTGCGAGTTAGATTAATTGATGATTGATTGTTACAATATATATATATGTATACACAAAATAAAATGCCTGAGAAAATAATTGTCCTGTATTTGTATTTTAATTTAATCTGTGAAAGATAATGCAGTATTGTATAATATATATTTTAATTGATTTATTTGAAAAATTATTTTTTAAACTTCAAATGATATTGTAAATTAAAAAATAATCATCACTGGCTGTACCTTACCATTGCTCTCCTCTATCTTTTAACATATAGCTTCTCGCTAAAAGATTCATTATAACGCAATATGGTAATTAAAAAAGCATTTATAATAGAGTTATTTTTTTTTTACTATATTTTATTATCTGTTCTATTTGTTACGGATATTTTGTCTGCGTTTGATGACTTTCATGTATTGTTTAATATATTCTATCAAAACTGAAACTTCACTAATAAATATTTATTACTAAGTGTAGAGTGAAGTTTGATGAAATATTTAAGTATTACAATTTTAATGATCGCATAATAAAATGAAGTAGCTTATACATATATACTGCTAATTATTAACTTGGATTTGAAAATTTAAGTATGTGGGAAAATCAGCTCTCATTATTAATTAAGAATGTCTTACTATTTATTATAATAACTATTTATTTTTTCTTAAAGTCTTTGAAAACTGTTAATTATCAGATTTCAGTTTTGCAGGTGTATGTGTTCACATGTTTACTAAAATCAGTCGCTTGTCAAGAAATTCAAGTAGATGAATATAATTCTTTGAAACCAAATATTTTGAATAGATGAACATTGTCACTATGCTTTTCAAAAAAAAACTAGACATTAAAAATATTTAAGTAGTAATCAGTCTTGAACAGAATTATTTTGATAGAAGGAATGAATTATTAAATGAGCATAAATAATTTATTTCCACAAATATTGAAATTGGCTGCTGTATTATGCTGATTATTATGTCCTAAGAACATCAGTTGTTATTGAAATTTGAATAATTTTTCGTCCATAGATTTTTTCGTGTTTTTAATATATATTCTTGGTTATTTACCAGTTTGTTTTTATCTATCAATTTTTTTATTGCAATTATATATATTATGATTAGAAAAAAAAAGAAGTTATAATTCAGCTGTCGGAAGTGTCAATTTTCACGACGTAAAATGAGAAATGTGTCAAAAAATATAAAAACTCACTCATTAATACTAAGAACTAATTGGCTTTATACATGAATACAGTATAAGGTTGTCAAAGATTTTTTTATCTTTTGTAATATATATTTATTTACAATTAGTGCTAGTCTTTCTTTTTTATATGTTTCATAATTTTTGTATATGTGTTTCATTAAAAACCAATCAACATTTAGACAATATCAATAACAATCAACCTGCTAAATTCACCTTTATTTATGTCCAATATATTTATACAGAGACTAAATATTGCAATTTAATCACAGAGATTGAAAGTATTATTACAAAGAAGTTTAAACAAACCTCCTTAAATAGATAAATATAACTTGTCTGAATGTAGACTATTAAGTAATCAATTATAACATTACAAACAGCAATTAAAACTTTAAAATTGCACCCAAAGTTTGACTTAAATAATAAGTAATGTTTAAATACTTAAATACATGTATATTGTCTATACTACACTTAATGTATGTAAGGGGTCAGAGAAATTTAAATTCAACATGGTATGACAATAATATTGGCATCAACAATGGCTTTGAGCATTCCTATCCTTGGATTTTCAATGATATTGATGATTGAAGAGTTGTAGGGTGAAGAAGATTGAAGCTTGTCCATTAATGTTTGAATATTTGTTTATCTTAAAATAAACTGAGCACTGATTGTATATATGTGTGGGATGGTGATCTGGACCAACAGATAAGTGCTAGTTCAGCATGAAATACTTATATTGGAGATCATTTATCTTTTTTCACATGTATGTGGTCATGTGTATCGGTTTTATAAGATAGAGTGGATAGCAGTAGGGAGTTTGAATGTCTGTATTCAAGTCCCTTCTAATTACATTAAATAATAAATGTAATAATGCTCAAGATTAAATGGGTTTGAAAATAATTATTAAAAACCAGTCATCACTTAGACAATCACAATATCAATAACAATCAATAATCTCAAACTCTTGTCAAGGAATCTCCTTTTAACAATCGAATGGAATCCCATCTTTATTTATTTGCAATGTTATAATTGACTATTTATTAATCTGAATTCAGAACAGATTATATTTACCTGTTTAAGGAGGCTTATTTAAACTTCTTTTTATCAATAATTTTAATCTCTCTCATCAAGTTGAAATCTCTAGTGTCTATATAAATATATTGGAGCATACATAAAGGTGAGATTTCACCTTGAAGTGGTAAATCTGTAGTACATATTTAACTTCACTGCTTGATGACATTCCATACCTTTAAAGTAGGGTTTGAACCAGTTTATATGTTTATTTGGTCATCTAGGAATGTTAAGCACACACATATACATGTATCACTTCCACCCTGTTTATTTAAAATGGTTATGTGTAACTAGTTAAATTATTATTTTAGCTTAGGTGTATTTTATTTTCAAACTTGTAAATTCCCTTCACTTAGATAATTGTGTATGTGTGTATATGTATTACAGATATAAAAATAAATAAAATTAATGTAAAGCTAAAGCAATGCCAGAAAATTCTAAAAAGTATTATTACAATTTAAAAATGTCATTCTCATTTCAAGTCAAACCAAAAATCATATTTTAAAGTTATTTGCAATTTTCAAAATAAGTTTAAATAATGCTTTCTGGAACGTATTGTTTACATCTTCCAATATTGCCAAATTTCAAGTATAGGAGGAGCAGAAGTTATAGGAACGTGCAAAAGGAGTTCAAATCACTCTTCTCTCTGGTATTTGTGTAGAGAGTGGAAACAAAATGGACTGTGAGTAAAAGGAATTTGCCTCCCTGATCTTAAATCGCCTTTGTTCTGCCTCCCTGCTATGCCAACGCTACTTGAGAACTGTACTGTAAAAGAATATTGGAAGATACCTACCATTATTTTATTAATATTGTGCCTTGCTAAACTTCATATACGTTATTATAAGTGGCCACCATAACTTCTAAAGGTAATCCGTTTTGCCGAAGAATGAACTCTTAATTCTCCTCACTTCATTTCTTTCCTAAATCTTAATTGTAATCAGAATGTAATCTTTATTTATTTTATAACTGACTATAAACTTAATTATCATTAAATTTGTGATTTTCTCTCTTAAGTTTTTAAACTCGTTCTTTGAAATGCTAAGCACAGAATTATGTACTTTAAATCTATCATTAGCTTTTTAAGTTTCACACTCTAATTATTTTATTTCATGCAGCAAAACTTATTTTAAATATATATCTTATTAAATTAGTTTTAGTGTGCTAATGTTTTAATCTAGCGAACTTATATTATTTCAATCATCATTCCGATATTTTAGAATATTTAAATAGTTAAACGTAAAATTTCTTACTGAACGCTGTTCGCTCGGTTAAATATTTGAAATATATGCTTAATGGCAGATTGTTTAAAAATCATATTAAGGGATAAGATAAATTTTTTTTTGTTGTCACTATCGATATTTAAATGCATTTTATGTTCTTAACATAAATTTGATTATTAATATATTTTAATAACTATTTATTAATTATACGCTATTAAGAGTTAAATTGCTTATAATATTTTGTTGTTTAGGAATACTTGGGCTTGTTAAATAGCAAAAATAATATTTTTCCCTCTTCTATATTCGACATCCTAAATTTATCAAAGTTATACGTATGATGCTGAGTGGGTTATCATGGCGTTACGCATGATTTTATTGCTTTATTTAAGCTTAAATTATTTCATTAATCATTTAAGACTTAAGCCATATTTGCGTTGCTTATTTACGATAGCATTTTAAAGTACTCATATTTTGCTTTATCATATTTATCATCCGAACTCCGGATTTTCTTCACGTAACTCATCTAGGAATGAGGTTTGGTAGAACCAATCTCAGGATAAAACATTAGAATATTAAGGCTCTGCATGTGACACGTTGGAGGGCATACCATGGAATCCTTACCACTCATATTTTCGAATACCGCCTTGTGGTAAATACAAGACAAATCATATATGTGATAAAGTTTTTCAGTCCAAAGATGGACATCTTTTCCATTTTAAACGCTGTCATTATAGTTAGCACTGCGAGTTCTTTTATGGGTAGTTCTCATATTATTTATAAGACGTGGCGCAGTGATGTTTGTAAACCACTCATTTTATAATTAGTCGAATATTTTAGGATTGTCACAGTAAAGCTAATTTAGGCTAACTCATTCCTCATTTGTACAGGCCCACATATGCTCATAAACAATAAATTATTAACTATCATATCAAGAGTAAACCTCTCTTTAGAGATGAATTTGTAAACGTCCTTATCATTACTTAAAGTAATGATCACCGCATTGATAACATTAATTTATTATTATACTATAACTCATTAGCATACTAAATCAGTTGCTTATATGCAAAGTAATAACCGCATTAAATCTGTGCTATGTTTTCTAATGTAAATTAAATTGTTTATATTTATTAAATTATTATGTTTTAATAATTACTCATGCGTTGTGTCTTACTGACTCTCACTCATTGAATTCCATTAAATATTTACAATAGTGTTAGTAATGTTTAGAAGTTATAATTGATTATTTTAAATGAACATTTATCTCTAGGTTCTATCTTTGCTCATTCTAGATGGATACTATTTTATAATTCATGTTTCTTTTGCAATGCTAGCTGTGTGTAATTCATTTAAAATTTATAAATTGTCCCTTCACATAAGATATTTGATTGAGCCAAGATTTGATATTATTTATTTACATTAATTACCCTATAGATCTCGTGTTTCTCTGCTGTGTCTCTGGGACCAGAATGAATAAAATTTCATGTTATCATCAGAAGTGTTGTTTATAATGTTATAGTTTTAGAGAAGAGCAAATAGGGCAGAATTCATGATTGCTCCTGACCTGTGTATCTCGGGCATGAGTGGATTTAGGGTACTTTTGCTTAGATTCTAAACCTTGTTAAATGAACTTACAATTCTGACCGGTACAACCTTTAATGTTAAAAGTTGTTTGACAATGGTTTGAGATTGTTGATTGGTATTGATATTGGGATTGTCTAAGTGTTGACTGGTTTTAAATGATTCCTTTTAAACCCATTTAGCCTTGAGCATTATTACATTTAATATATATATGTGTGTGTATTTTATATGTATATAAATTAAAAGGTGTATTATATATGTATATATTACTACAGACCTTCTATTTTTGTAAACTGCAGTTGCTTAAATTCAATGTTATATATGTCGAATTTTCAACTTTTGATATATGTTTACCAAAACAGTAGTCATGAAATTGAAAATATTTTTAACAAATGAAAATATGCAATACTATATATATATCAAGATATGTTTACATAGCTTATCAAATAAGAAGTAAGGGCTGTATTCACTTTAAACATCACATTTTTAAAATTTTTTGCACTCTGCATCTCTCATGAATTGTTTAATTATAAATTTATTTAAATAAGTAATATTTACTAGGGCTTTAAACCTCAAGAATATGCATGTGAAAATGCGAAGGTAGGAACCTCTACAGTGGTTAAGACCTGTAGAGGTCTCTACCTTCGCATTTTCACGCGCATATTCTTGAGGTTTACAGCCTTAGTAAATATGAATTGTTTAAGTAATTTTAGTGTTTCTACTTACCTTTTTTTATTACTTTTTTATAAAAAGACTTAAGATGTTTAACATCCAGAAAAAAACACAAAACGTTCCATTCATTCTTAATGCTCAACAATTATTTTGTCTGTTATTTTATGCCTTTATCAGAGTCATTTTGATGAAATAATGTTTTTAAAATTAAAATATTATAATTCCTTTGTGGTCGGTGATAAAAAAAAAAGTCATATCTTGCTGCATGGGGTCTTGAACTAATATAAAATAAAGTAACTCAGGAATTTATTTTCTCTCCTTTTTAAATATATATATAACAAAATAAAACAAGTCAAAATTGTTAGATTTCAAAATGTCATTTACTCTTGATTAATCTGTCTTAGACTAAAACATATACATGTTTTCTCCTCTCTAAGATTATGAGTTATTCTTAAACTACTAAGGAAATTAATATCATTTTATTTTCTTAAAGATAAAAAGAAGTGCGAATTATAAATTGCTTTACATTCAGAATTGTTAATAAAAAAAATAGACAAAATCTCATTCTAAATCTTATTAGAGATAATACATCCCTATGCTAGGTTAAAGAAGATATTCATTAGAAATTCCAACAATCGCCAATCATAAAGTAAAATCATGAATTAGAATTCAAAAAAAAAATTTTTTTAATAGCACATATGTATGACAACACATGCTTGGGATGTTTACCTATTTCTTTTATACTTTCATTTTTATTATTTTTCTACTAAAGCAAGCAAAAGCGCTGTTCAGCTTTGCTTGCATTAGTAAAATAAACAATGTAATGTAATTGTTTATTAAAATAGATTTAAAGAAATATTTACATGAAATAATAATACATGAGTTGTCAACAACAGTTAAAAATGACCTACAACATTGTTTATAAAAATGTATTACAATAGTTATTTTTTTCTACTATTGATTACTCATGTATTATTATTATTATTTCATGTAAATATTATTTAAATGTATTTAATTATCAAGTACATCATATTCTTTTAATCTAATAATGTGACTAGAGCTGTGGATATAGCTAATATCATATAATGAATCTTCGCATCATTAAGTTGTAAAATCTCAAATTTATTGCCAATATATATATATCCACTGCTTTATCATTAATAACAAATTAAATGAATCTTCATCTTTTAATTTCATCATCCATTATATATATATATTGTAGATACAGTAATAATAGCAATAGGATTTTAGGGGGGAAAAATTTGTTAATAATATTCGATTACGGTGAGCTTTTTTAAACGATGGTTTTTATTAAAATAAAATAATTTCATTTTCAGAAAAATTGCCTGATTTATAATTATAATAATAATAATAATAAATAGTGCTATTACACTTATAACATAAAGCTGTATAATTAATATCAATTAGTCAATTAAAATGGCTGAACGCTTTCGAGAAAATGTATTTCTCATAATCATAGCCAGTTATGACTCATTCATTGGAATCATTCTATATGTATAATATGCATTATTTAATATTATCATAATTTAGACAAGTGTAAAGCATAAATCTACAATTTATTCATTATAATAATGACATATTATTAAAACATAACTTTTTCACTTTAATTTAGAATAATAAATAAGGATAAATGAAACATTTATTTAATTAAAAATATTAAATCATGAGAATTTTTATAATTTTTGTAAAGTGTTATTATTTAAAAAAATTAATATAACACTTGGTATACAGCAGCATTTAATAATTATCTATAATGTTTTGCTGCTGTAATTTAATGAAACATTAGACTAAAGTAATTTTATAAATATTTCTTTAATTTGGTGTGCTTGTTTTTCTAAAATTCATTTTTAAAATAATGATGTATTAACTGAGATCTAGTCAATTCAGTTCATCTCACTTTATTTATTTGGTTATGATATATGACGTAATTAAATGTTTGCTTTTTGCCCTACATGAGGTAGTGAATCTGGAAGAATAGGGGATTCTGAAACTTAATATCCATAGATTGTGATTCCAGTTCATTATTTGTAATACTTAAAATTTTTATAATTTATGAGCAATAACCTTACAATTATTATTAATAATTGTTAGTTTTATTCTAATGTAACATGGAAATATAAATAGTATTAGAATATATTACATTATTAAAGAATGATGTATACTGCTTTAGAAATATATTGAAACTTGTTTTATCTATAGCCTTTATTTTATTTTTTGTTTGCTTTTAAGAATATAATTCCATTCATTTTCACAATGTATTTATTCTTTGAAAAAAATCTAATAATTTATATATGTCAACTTGGAAAAGTGGAAAAATACCTATACTTTTAAAAATCTATAGTCTTTATGAACAATAATAGTTAAATTTAATTTAGTTAATTAAAAAAGTAAGATTTTTTTAAAAAAATTCATTCATAAGAAAAATATATTTTAAAAATTTTTTAATAAAAGTGACCATTTAAGAATTTATTAAAAAAATATTTTACATAATTTCAAGTATATTTTTATGGCTTTAGTTTCAGTTAATAGAGAGTATACTACGTCTGGCTTATGTAAATAATCTGCTGTATAACTTTTTCCCTAAGGCAGTTTTTACTTATTTTGAATTTATCTTCTTTTCACACTATTTATCATATTTAATGTCACAAATATATAGACCAAAATGATAATACAATGTTGCATTAAAGAACGGACATATTGAATGTATATATAACTTCCATTCTACTGCACATATTTTAATCTTATGAATAAAGTCCTCTGGAAAAGATGTGATCTCAAGATTATTTTCTGCTGAACCAACACTTTTCAGCTGATTTAGGTCATAATCTTTCACATATATTTATTGTCTTTCTTTAGTATTTATCAATATCAAATTATAATTTAATCAAGTGCCAAATTTCTTGCATATCATCTTTAGATAAATATTTTAATGATGATTATTAATTATTTATTAGCCAGTTTAAATTTTAATTTAAATCAGTTACTTTAAAATAATTGTCATAGATCTGAGACTGAAAATTTGGAGATCATTTATCTTTTTTAAATGTCTTTATTCATGTAAAGTAAGTATGGTAGAATTGAAATATATACATATATTTAAGATATTAAGTATGGAAGAAAGAAATGGAATGGGATTAATTATTACATGTAGTTGTGTTTAAAAAAACTGATATATTATTCTTTAAAGTTTAACTGTATATCTGAGCTGAAGATATGATAATCTCTAACCTAAAAAATGATTAGTAGTGATGACATAGATATGAATGCAAGAAATTTGACATTTGCATATTAAATTTAATTACATTTAAAACATATTGAAAAATAGACATACAAATATTATTTCAAATAAAAAATTGGCACGTCTATTCTAAACAAAAATATTCTTTTATATGAGTATTATGTGTTTACAATTTACACTCCTTGTGAAATTTCATATACAATATATAATGAGAAATGTTTACATAGCAAAATATTCCTGATCTATCTGATATGATGTATGATCTCTCCTTATGGATTATTGACTTGCATATCCCATATTTTGTATCAGCACTTTTCATAACTTTTGTATATATTGGGAATTTTTTATTTAAATATGGAATTATATATCAAGAACAGTTTTTATAGTGCATTTGCTTTTTTGGAAATTCCAAACTTTTTTAATATTATTATAATTCAAAATATACAAAATGAAATGAAAAGGCTTTATTTTTTTCTTCTTAATAATATAGAATCAGCTAAGTGTATTTTTGATAAGTTTCAACAGAATCATTGTTTTTTGTTTTATGTGTATATTATTATTGTTGTTGATGATATAGAAACTATTATTACTGTTACATTCGGCAGAGAATATTTATTTTTATTTATATCCTAAAACTTATTTACTTAATTTAGAAAAACATTTACTATTTATGTATTTGCTACTGTGCAAGTTGCTTTGCTACTGGAGATGCACGCAATCTTGATTGCCAAATTTGAGGGGTGTGTGATAAGACTTCCCAGTTATTTTTTGATTTGCTTAGAGATTTATATGGTAACTTTAATATCACTCATAATTTATTTTAAAATTATATTTTTACTTTTTTTTTGCTTATCTGTTAATTACCCACTGAAAAATATTTTATTGTTGGCTCAGTGATATCAATAAACTTTATATTACTTACAAATTTTTATTGTAATTTTTTATTTCACTTTTTTATAATAACCGAATAATAGAATGTCGAGTAATTGCATCAATTTGAGAGAAGGGCGATTGCTATGTTGGCATCCAATTAAAAGATAATATCTTAAAAGATTTTCGTTCAGATCATTTATTTTACAATATTTTGACCAGTTTTTTTTTGATTTAAAATAGTAACATTAAATCTATTAATAGGAAATAGCGTAAATATAAATAAAACACAAGTACAATAATATAAAATCAGTTTGATGTCATAAAACTAATATATCAGAGATTTTAGGTTATAGCACTGAATATTTTAGATTTTTTTATTTGCAAATGTCCTTATGAAAAAAAGGTTAATATATCTATCTTTGAATCTGTATGGAGTTTAGACATTTTTCCAAGTAATTGAGGATATCTAAACTAATACAGCTTCTTTTTTTTTCATTTAGCTGACATATAATCAAACCAGGTAACTATTTGAACCTTTTACCCCCATCATGTTTAAATAGTGTTCCTTATTTCCATGCTGTATATCTTTCATATAGCTTTTTTTGTTCTTTAAATTTCACAAATATTTAATGTTATTTTCATGGATGTTATTTGTAAATGTAATTGCAGTTTTAGTCATTAAATGGAATCTCTAATACTAGTAAATAAAACATTGGCTTATTGGATGAATAATTTTTTTTTTATGTAGCAATATTAGAGCAACTATAATATATCATTTTTAAGTGAGCTTCACTGTTTTTAGATAAAATATATAATCAAATACACAGTTTTAACTTCTAGAATAATCCTTAAATTAGTACTTAATTATATGAATATTTTTTATTTAAATTATATATTAGATTTTTTTCTAGTTTTTGAAAACTAATGAGTCAAGAAAAAAAAAATTGTGTTAAATTTGTTCTAATTCAATATTCATAAAACAATATTTATAATGGTTTAAAAAATATTTGTCTCATTTTTTTATTTTGAAATATATATATAATATGAATGCAATAAAAATACATTTTTAAAAATAATATATTAATAAATAATATATAAAAACTTGTATAGAAATAATGAAAAAAATTATATGAAGAAAAGACAATTTGTATTAATATAACTTTAAGCAAAATCACTAACTATTGGTTACTGTGTAAGTATTTAGATGTTTTTAATTATGACATATTTTTGCTATTGATGAAGAAAGTGACTTCCTCTTACATACATTGATCCTTTTATTTTTTATCTGTTATTTGACTGAAAAAAATATACATTATTTACATATTTTAAAATAAATTTAAATAAATAATTTTTATTTACTTTTTTATATAGAAATAAATATTTCATTTATTTTGTTGTTGTTGCTTATTATATATTTTTGCCTGCTTTGTTTACTTTAAAATTGAATAAATAAAAGCAAAGATTAGCAACTTATTCCATAGTCCTGCTTTTACAAAGGATTTATTTATCTATCATTGTTTTGTTTTTGTTGTTTCTGTTGCTAAACTATGAGAAAATTATATAAATAAAATTAGAATGACAATGAATTATATCTTAATTAGACTTGAATATTGAGTCTCCCCAAATATTTTTTGATACATCCAACTCCAAAATAACTTGTAGGAATCTTTTATATACATTAGGAAAATAAACTTTGATTATCACCTTGGGTGTTATATATATATTATAAATGGATTTGTAGATAAAATATTTAATTCAGATAAGCCTCTGAAAATTTGAAAATATGTACATTAAAAAAAAGGCTGCAACAATTATTAATATATTTTGTAGTTATATTTATTTGAAGGCATTAGGGGTTTAAAAATGATTAATGGATTAAAACTGCAAAAAAGATGCAGTTATTTTCTAATCATGGAAACAAGGTATATATATATGTAGCAAGAGTAAAATGTGGATCTAGGCAATGACACTTTTAATGATGGTATATTGAACAGGTGGAAAGAATTGTTTGATCATTTTTTGAATAATGATACAAGAATTGAAATGTCTACTTTTAATGATAGATCCATTTTAGTAAATCCAAGCAGCTCTTTGTAATCTTAAAAAAAAGGCTGTAGGTCCTGATAAAATACCTCAGAAGTTTTAAGATGTAGTGATGATATGTTAGCACCAAGAATATTGGAATTTTTTAGGAATATTTACACCCATGAAGTTGTACCAAATCTTAAGAATTTTTTTTTTATTCCAATTTTTAAAAATAAATTGCAGCAATTACCATGGAATATCATTAATTATCCATTACAGCAAAAATTCTATCAACAATTTTGTTAAAAGATTGCTTCCAATGATAAGTGAATGGATAGCAAAAAATGCATTATGGTTTTAGAGAAATGATAATGCCAATTGCACAAAAGTGATGTGTTACAAAATAGTGATTTAGTTATTGCTTTTATTGATTTAAATTTCAAGGCATTTGACTCAATTAATTGAATGAGTCTATAACATTGTATGAAATTAGTAGATTGTTCATTATAGCTTATTCATATTATACAGCCTCTGCATGATTAAAGGAGAGGAAGTGTTATTTATACAGATAGAAAATGAGATATTTTAAATGAAAACTGGTATTATACAAAGATATGTACTTCTTTCAAAATTGTTGTCAATTTTTTATGACAGTACTTTTTGGAATTATTTATAGGCATCTTAATGAAATAAGGATCGATATGTATTTGATGGTTGTCTTTTTAATTTGAATCAATTAAAAGAGAAAACAAGAATTTTATCTTCTTGAATTCTGGATTTACAATATGCTAATGTGTGTGGTATTTTTGCTAATTCAAAAGATGATTTATAGAATGTATTTGATTTTTGAATGCACCATAATAAACTTTGGTTTTAGAATTAATGTTAAAGAATTTCAAAGTTCTTTATTAGCCAGAGATGGAAAAAATCCTCAGCATCTTTTAGCTTAAATAGTTATCAACCTGAGAACATAAATTGCAGACTTAGATGTTGAGATGCAACCTCAGGCATCAATGACCTACTGCAACTAAATTAGCTGTGTATAGAGCTGTTGCTATTTTATTGAATAGAAATGAGAATTAAACAATTTATTGAAGATATATCATAAAAATATTAACAAAGTTTCATTTAAGGATGCTCTACAAAATTTTAAAAATGCAGTGATAAGATCATAAAACCAATCAATGTTTTTCAGTCTTATTGAAAAAATGCACCTGTAAGTCTTCTTAAAAGGTGTTTTACAATTAAATAGAGCATTGTTTTCATGGGAAAGGCTAGTGCATCTGTAAGTCTTCTTAAAAGGGGTTTTAGAATAAGGGTAAAGCCTGCTTTTATTAGAAGCATTCCTTCAAAGACATTCTAAAGAAATGCAATATTGATAGTTTTCATTGGGAAATTATGGCAGAGAGTAGAATATATTGGAGAGTTATAATTTGACATGGTGAAGTATTTCAGAAAGAAAATATTTCTGTTGAAGAAATTAAAAGATAGCACGCAAAATTTAAAATTAGCACAAAAATGTATCGGCATGTTTTATATCAATACATATTTGAGATTCACAGATTAATTTCTATAGTGAAGTGGTAAATCTGTAGTACATATTTAACTACACTGCCTGATGACATTACGTACCTTCAAAGTAGGGTTTGAACCAGTTTATGTGTTTATTTGGTCATCTAGGAATGTTAAGCACACAAATATACATGTATAACTTCCACCCTGTTTATTTAAGAAATGGTTATGTGTAACCAGTTGAATTATTATTTTAGCTTAAGTATATTTTATTTTCAAGCTTGTAAATTGTGTATGTGCGTATATGTATTACAGATATAAAAATAAATAAAATTAATGTAAAGCTAAAGCAAGGCCAGAAAATTCTAAAAAGTATTATTACAATTTAAAAAAAGGTCATTCTCATTTTAACTATTTCAAGTCAAACCAAAAATCATATTTTAAAGTTATTTGCAATTTTAAAAATACGTTTAAATAATGCTTTCTGGAACGTATTGTTTACATCTTCCAATATTGCTAAATTTCAAGTATAGGAGGAGCAGAAGTTCTAGGAACGCACGGAAGAAGTTCAAATCATTCTTCTCTCTGGTGTTTGTGTAGAGAGTGGAAATAAAATGGACTGTGAGTAAAAGGAATTTGCCTCCCTGATCTTAAATCGCCTCTGTCCTGCCTTCTGCTATGCCATCGCTACTTGAGAACTGTTATGTTTAATTGTAAAGAATATTGGAAGATGCCTACCATTATTTTATTAATATTGTGCCTTGCTAAACTTCGTATACATTATTATAAGTGGCCACCATAACTTCTAAAGGTAATCCGTTTTGCTGAAGAATGAACTCTTAATTCTCCTCACTTCATTTCTTTCCTAAATTTTAATTGTAATCAGAATGTAATCTTTATTTATTTTATAACTGATTATAAACTTAATTATCGTTAAATTTGTGATTTTCTCTCTTAAGTTTTTAAACTTGTTCTTTGAAACGCTAAGCACAGAATTATGTACTGTAAATTTATTATTAGTTTTTTTTTAAGTTTCACACTCTAATTATTTTATTTCATGCGGCAAAACTTATTTTAAATATATATCTTATTAAATTAGTTTTAGTGTGCTAATGTTTTAATCTAGCGAACTTATATTATTTCAATCATCATTCCGATATTTTGGAATATTTAAATAGTTAAACGTAAAATTTCTTACTGAACGCTGTTCGCTCGGTTAAATATTTTGAAATTATGGTTAATGGCGGATTGTTTAAAAATCATATCACTATCGATATTTAAATGCAATTTATGTTCTTTTAATAAATTTGATTATTAATATACTTTAATAACTATTTATTACTTATACACCATTAAGAGTTAAATTAATTAATATATTGTCATTTAGGAATGCTTGGGCTTGTTAAATAGGAAAAATAATATTTTTCCCTCTTTTATATTCGACATCCTAAATTTATTAAAGTTATACGTACGATGCTGAGTGGGTTATCATTTTACAATGGCATTACGCATGATATTATTGCTTTATTTAAGCTTAAATTATTTCATTAGTCATTTAAGACTTAAGCCATATTCGCGTTGCTTACTTACGATAGCATTTTAAAGTACTTATATTTTCCTTTATCATATTTACTCATCCAAACTCCGGATTTTCTTCACGTAACTCATCTAGGAATGAGGTTTGGTAGAACCAATCTCAGGATAAACATTAGAGTATTAAGGCTCTGCATGTGACACGTCGGAGGGCATACCATGGAATCCTTACCACTCATATTTTTTGAATACTGCCTTGTGATAAATACAAGAGGAATCATATATGTGATAAAGTTTTTCAGTCCAAAGATGGACATCTTCTCCATTTTAAACGCTGTCATTATAGTTAGCACTGCGAGTTCTTTTATGGGTAGTTCTCATAATATTTATAAGACGTGGCACAGTGATGTTTGTAAACCACTCATTTTATAATTAGTCGAATATTTTAGGATTGTCACAGTAAAGCTAATTTAGGCTAACCCATTCCTCATTTATACAGGCCCAAATATGCTCATAAACGATAAATTATTAACTATCATATCAAGAGTAAACCTCTCTTTAGAGATGAATTTGTAAACGTCCTTATCATTACTTAAAGTAATGATCACCGCATTGATAACATTAATTTATTATTATATTATAACTCATTAGCATACTAAATCAGTTGCTTATATGCAAAGTAATAACCGCATTAAATCTGTGCTATGTTTTCTAATGTAAATTAAATTGTTTATATTTATTAAATTATTATGTTTTAATAATTACTCATGCGTTGTGTCTTACTGACTCTCACTCATTGAATTCCATTAAATATTTATAATAGTGTTAGTAATATTTGGAAGTTATAACTGATTATTTTAAATGGACATTTATCTCTGGGTTATTCTGTTCTTGCTCATTCTAGATGGATACTATTTTATAATTCATGTTTCTTTTGCAATGCTAGCTGTGTGCAATTCATTTAAAATTTATAAATTGTCCCTTCACATAAGATATTTGATTGAGGCAATATTTGATAGATCTCATGTTTCTCTGCTGTGTCTCTGGGACCAGAATGAATAAAATTTCATGTTATCAGAAGTGTTGTTTATAATGTTATAGTTTTAGAGAAGAGCAAATAGGGCAGAATTCATGATTGCTCCTGACCTGTGTATCTCGGGCATGAGTGGATTTAGGGTACTTTTGCTTAGATTCTAAACCTTGTTAAATGAACATACAATTCTGACCGGTACAATAGTCATCACAAAACTCATTTCTAGAACACTCTCCCTCTTGAAGTTGAAATGGCTATACTTGTTTATGATTGGCTACTATATATTAATGTATGTAGCTTATTTTTATTTATAACTTTAATGTTATTCTTTACTAATTGTTCGTAATTTTTTTTTATTGAAAAAAAAATTGATTTTTATATCATAAAAATATATACTGTATATTGTATTTTAAAAGGGATGGTTATCGTGTTTACAAAAAGATTTACCCATTTTTTTTAATTTTTTTTTTTTTTTTAAAAAAATTAAGTTAAGTTTTATTATGACAATAATTACTTAGTATTTGGTTGTTTTCTCATCCCTGGTGTTCGCCTTAAGATGTCGCTATTTCTAGGTAAATTCCTAGAAATATACAGTTTCACCGGCTTTCACCCAACAAAAGAGGAATTTTTCTACGTTATAAACGCAGAAAAGTCCTCATATTATGTTGGACGGAGGAGGTGGCAGTGACAGAAGCCAACACAAAGAGACTTCTTTCTATGATAAAACACAGAAAGAGTTCCCGATGGCTGCCAGTTATGGCTTTTTTTCTATGCTAAAAGTAAAGAGAAAGTAATGCCTTGATCGGCTGCCATAGTAGTCGATTTTGTTCATCATTTTCTCGTAATAGTAGAATATCTATTTTCTCTGTAGTTTCGTTTGAGAGTGTGTGCATTTGAAGCAGTCGTAGTTTTTTTAAATTTGATAAGACGTCTATTTTTTTTAATGTGTTGTAACTTACTTTACTGTTGTAAGTTTAGTAATAATGTCCTTAAGATGCCATTACGAAGGGGTAACCCTGAAAAATTGCTTTTAAGGGTGCGAAAGGGAAAAAATTAAAGGATCACGCGAAAAGTACCGTTTTCGCGAGAATTCGTCCGTGACCAGTTACTTTTGCTATATATATATACGCACAAACAAAAACAACCCACTGTCTAATTATTAGGAATTACTTGTCCGAAAAATAAAATTAGTCGGGTATTATTTTGTTTTTGTTTTGTTACATTTATTATTTCAAAATAAGATTAGTTTTTATATCTACACACTAACAAAAACAACCCAGTTCCTGATTAATTACTGTCTTTAAAAAAAAAAGCAAATTCAACGGGGTTTGATTTTTTTCAATGGAGTCTTTGAATTACAGTTTGTTTGTTTTTATATATACACAAGATTTACCCCCCCCCCCAAAAAAAAAGAAACCCACTTTCTGATTAATTACTGTCAAAAGAAACGCAAATTAGTCGGCTATCATTTTTAAATTTAGTATTTCAATAACGGTACCCTTTTTATATAGACAGACTTAACAAAAGCAACCCACTTTCTGATTCATTACTGCCCCCCCTCCCCAAAAAAAAAGAAAACGGAAATTAGTCGGGTATCATTTTTCAATCAAGTCTTTCAATGACGCTCCTTACTAATAGTAGTCCGGTATCAATTCTAAATTGTAGTATATAAATTACGTTACTTTTGATAGATTTAGAATTACGTCTTGCTTTTTTAATAAAATGATTGATTTACTCTTGACCAAAAATACCGTAACTTTAAAGACACACACACACAAACTCAAAAACAATCTAAGATTAATAAACATTTACTTATTATGTCTTGCTTTTGAATCAAATTATGATTTACTCTTACAAAAAAAAAAAAAAAAGACCATAACTTTAAAAAGACACACGTAAAGTCAAAAAAAAAAAAAAAAATTAGAAAAACACTGTAACTTTAAAGACACACACACAAACTCAATAACGAGATAAGATTAATAAACATTTACAAAAATGTAAACAAATAACATCATATAATAGTATTAGTTAGTAGAATATTTTATTACAAATCTAAGAAATCAGATCTTTTTAGATCAAATCGATCATTTAGGTCTGGCCCGGAATTGTTATATGTATATGTTTTTGATTAGCATCAACGCCATCCTTTGGCGAACACCAAGGATGAGAAAACAACCGTGTTTACTTGCCACACTTTATTTGATATTTTTTGTATTATGACACTTTTTTTTTAACACTAGGTTATTTGGTATGTAAAAATAATAATATATGATTTATTCTATTAGTGTTTCTAAATGTCCAAGTTAAAATAATAATATATGATTTATTCTATTAGTGTTTCTAAATGTCCAAGTTACTGGGAATATGTATTTGCATTCTATCTTACTCAAGCAACATATGAGCTTGTTTTGCCTTCTCTCGGCATGAATTTTAAGTCTTTAATTAATATAACCAGTAGCTTTCAAAATATACAATGGATATTTTTTTAAAAAAAATTGGTGGGGGGGGGAGGATGGAAAGTAAAATAATATTTTCAGTGATTTAAAAAAAAAAAAAATTGTCTTTTTTTGTGTTAAAATATATATGTTGAATATTTATATAAATGCAACAGTAAATGATAATTGTAGTCTCTATTTTATATATATGTGCGGTAAATGTGTATATATGTAATGAATTCGGAGGTGTGGGGGCAAATATGCCACAAATTTTTATATTTATGGTAATATTTTGTTACATTTTTAACTAATAAATCACTATATATCTCATTAAATTTAAATAGATATCTATAATGTATTAAAGAACTATATTAAATTAACGAATTATTCATTAAATAAAAATCGTTGCAATAAATATGAAATTATTTTTATAATTTTTTTTTTTTTTACTAATTATGCAGCATACTTCAAACTCAAAATAATGCTAATGATGGTTTTATAAAGACTCTCATTAATAAAATAAAAAAAAAAACGTATATTTGCTTTATTTATACATATGTCTAATGTAATAAAATTAATTATTGTTAAATGACTATTCAATTTGGTTTTATAAAAATATGTGATTAATCTAATGACTTTTTTTCATTATTTTACTTTGCACTGTGATATGGTATTTAACATTTTTTTATTTACAGTTTCAAATGAAATAGTATTAGATTAATCACATAAATAGATGCTCAAATTAGACAAGAAGAAATGGCAAGCCTACTGGCTCCGGGCTTGATCATGCCCCTAAACACATCACCATACTGTGTAAAAGGAAAAAGCGCCGGGACAGAAACATAAACCCACAACTTTGGTTTACACCAGTGCCAATGAAAGAAACATTTACTCAATGAAACCAACTCAAACTCTGACAACTTACACAGCAAATCTAGTCCCAATCACAAGAAATGTTAAGACGAATCTCTAAAATCAGATAATGAGGATGGCTCACACTTATATCAAATACAACATGAAGTTGATAGGTCTAGGGACATTCTCCCCCAAGATTTAACTTCATGGGACTCCTCAACTGATTCAAAAGTCTATTTAACACAAAAAACTAGTCAAATCACCACAAATCTTATCGCTAGGGAACAAGAAGACAGGTGACCTTACTTAAATGTCATTGACAATAACATCACTTAATATCAGGAGCTCAACTCCAAAGACAGGGCTTTTGCTATCTCACATTGCCTCAAGCTCCAAAAACCGGATATACTTTGTCTATCAGAAACTAAACTCCACCTTTATACAGACCCCATGATAATGAAAACAATTGAGTGCTTTGATCACTTTATGTATTCCTTCTCCATCTCAGCTACTTCTGGTGTTGCTCTTGTCATCAACAGAAATTCAACCATTGACTTGTTCAGAATTCTTCATATAGATTCGAACTGCATTATTGATACTGTACAAATCCAGGGTTTTATATTTACTCTTGTCAATGTATATCTAGTTAAAGGTGGACAAATAGTACACAAAGTTATACATAATATAAACATAGTAATTAGATCCAATCCCAGTCCAATTATCTGGCTTGGAGATTTTAATCACACTTTTGACCAGTTTGAAAAAACAAATTTAAAATGGATGATTTGGTCATTTTATATACTCCTTCTCCATCTCAACTACTTCTAGTGTTGCTCTTGTCATCAATTGAAATTTAACCATTGACTTCTTCAGAATTCTTCACATATATTCCAACTGCATTATTGCTACTGTACAAATCCAGGTTTTTATATTTACTCTTGTCAATGTATATCTTGTTAAAGATGAACAAATAATACACTTAGCTATACATAATATAAACATAGTAATTAGATTCAATCCCAGTTCAATTATCTGGCTTGGAGATTTTAACCACACTTGCAACCAGTTTGAAAAAAATATTTCAAAATTATTAACAAAGACATTCACAGTGGGAGGGTGCTTTCATGTCAGTGCCTTCGCATTCTATACCAGAAGCGCTCACTCTCTCATAGACCTTCTACTCTCCTGAAATGAACTCATTGAAGCAAACCTCTGGCCTATTGCTTTCCCTAATCATCTCACAGTTCAAGCTACCATAACAACCCTATATGCCAACTGACTTCCCACGGACAATGATATTGCTCAACAGACACAATGTGTCTCCTTAATCTGACATTTACATCACCTTTCACGAGCAACAGATATGGAATCTCTCAGCATTCCAGGAATGGAATGTCTTCATAAACACAATACAAGGAATTATGAACTAATATAGTAGATATCAGAAAGGGCTGTTATGACTACTTTCAAAACTTGGCATGATTACATATGAACTTAAACACCTCCAAGTTATTGAATACAATATCCCTGAAATCCTATGCTTAAAGCTTACATACAAACAAACTAGATTGACCCTTGCTGAATATATTTGTAATAAATGTGCATGCAATTACCTGGAACAACAGGGCCCTGGGGTCAGGAAAATGAAACTACGCTCCCTCCTTTTTGTGCATTGATAGTAACACTGTGGCATCATTATGCTTAACAAAATTAGGGATTTCCATTTTACTAAACTACAGCCCAGAGGAACTGCTGTTGGACATCGTAAGTTTGTGAATGATTTAACTAACCCTCACAGCATTGCTGAAACCGACATCGGTTAAAAAATTAAAAAGCCTTCATGAACATACCCATCCAGGCATGCATGGAATCCCAGATTCCTCCTGGTGTGCTTGGAAAAATTTACCATACACATTACAAAGGGTATCATTGATCTCTTGGCCACTGATAGCTTCCATCTTCCTGGGATCTGTCCTATATTAGTGGTCCCTTTTATAAAAAAAAAGGATCGACCCAAATAACATTAGGCCAATATCTATGGTTCTCCTTCTAATCAAAATCATTGAGAGCATCATAAAAAGTAAAAATTTACGAGAAAATCATACCAAAGCTTTCCAGACATCAATATGCCAAGAGAGGTTCATTGACTGGTGATGCTGACAGTCGATTTTGCCTCCTCATTGACCATATCCAAAGAACAAGGCCATCCCGGCTGGTCGCAGTCCAACTTGACTTTGCCAGGGTCTTTGACTCTTGACTGAATTGATGTGTTACTTGGTGAACTGGAGGCCCTCCAAGTTCCTCCGGCATACATCCAGATCATGGAGAATTTCCTTGCTAATCATGAGATTTTTTTCTTTCTAGATAGGAGAACTGACCCTGGTTTCAAACCCTGCATTTCCATCCTGCAGGGCTCCCCATTGAGTGCACTCCTTTTCATGATCTATGTAAATCTTTTGCTCATTAGCATTGAGGATGCACTCACTGGGATTTCCATCCCTCTACTTAATGAAAACATCACCCACATTTCCTACATGGATGAAATTAACGTCCTTGAAATTTCCTACATGGATGAAATTAACGTCCTTGAAAACCTGTTACAACAATATGACCAATTGCATGGACTTACGATTAACAGGAGTAAATTGGCAATTTAGAACATTAAAACGGCCAACAGGATAACGGGTTCCTAGGATTCAACATGTCCCTATCTCCTACAGCAATGAGGATGGACAACTGAGACTATTAAACAAAATAGACACCACTATAACATGTTTTTCAAGATTATACATAACCACATTTGGAAAAGTATCACTCCTCAATTCCCTCATACTGCCCAAGTTCATATATTACCTTGCAGGCTTTAAACCAATAGCAATCTTCATCAAAAAAGTAGAATCCCATTGTCTTTATCTCTGTAGGGGTGAGTGCAGATCATTTATCAGTCTGTGCACCCTCCAAAAGCCAAAAGTCTGCACCCAATAAAAGTATTTGCAATACAGAGAATTTATAATCTAATCTTTAAACTATATTCTGACTGCAGAATCTTCCAATATCCACTCCTCAAAGAACAAGTTCTTACCACTGATAGACCATCCTTTCCGATGCGCAGTCCCATCTGACTTCAAACACAAATCTCAGACCTTTTTGCTAACATCATACCTTCCGCAACTATGTTCAGTATTGGGAGGCCTTCAACCTTTTTAATCCAAACACGCAGAAGGAACTCACCTCCCCATTGACATAAATTGCATAAACTAACCCATAAATTGAAACTGACACTAAATACACAGATTTCCTTCTGAAAGGTAACCTAGGAAGCCTCTCCACTGCTACATTTCTTTCCAAAAGTGGCTTCAACATAGATTCTGTTTGCTGCCCTGTCTTTCCAGCCTGGGAGATACTGACCATATCCTTAACCGTTGCCCAATCTGGCAATGTTGAAAACACAACTTTCACAAATACATTAAAAATAATGGTGATTAATTTATTTCAAAGGTTATAAAAAGAGGAATTTTTTTCGAAATCAGACTTGCTACATTCATAAACTTTATGATCTGGTTAACCAGATGCAAGGCAATTTTTTTAAAAGCTACTGTCCGATGAACTTAATAACTACTTCTTTAACTTAATTAAAAAACATTCCAGAAATGGACAAGAGAGAAGCAGATCTATACCTGACCATACTAGCTTGGGAATCCACAACTGGCTTAAACAGCACCTGAATAACCACCACATAAATAGTCTATTAGAAAACCACAATTAAGACCTATAGAATTCTTCACCCATAACTCACCAAAGCAAGGACTTTTAACTATAATATATTATACTGGTCCAAACTTTTTACCTCAGACTTACAAATAAATGACCCATATACTCATCGAGCATGAAATGACATATATGCTAAAGTTGAAAGGTTGATATTGACTTTTAGTAATACCCCGGTTAAATACAAATAAGTATGTATTAAAGAGTTATTAGAGGAGGGGGGTTTAATCTTAAATAGATCAATCTAAATCCTCCCTTGTTAAATTAAACCCACTTCCATCCAATTATATATATTCTAATGGAAATCTGTCCTTTGCATACCTTTGAAAAACTAGACAGCCCTTCGCACCACGCCCGTAAAAGAAATTTCACCCCCTTTTTCTCCTGAGAGAATGTGCAAAGAAGATTTGGGTAAATGTTCTAATAATGTCATTAAATAAAGAAAGCTTGGATGCCAAGTAAGGTTATAATTTAACCCCCTGATAAGTTTATCCCATTAACTAGCTCATTAAATGGTTTCTTATCTCAGGTTATTTGGGTAAGTCCATCAACTATCTTTCTATAAGTTTAAATGTAAATGAATTATACTAGAACAGATTGAAAGTATAAAATTTATTTTCCCCATTCTCTACATTGAATACTGGCTTGCATAATAGCAGCCTGTATCATAAATTTATTTATTGAAATAATAATTTGGTCTTCAGTTCACTAGAGACTATCTTATTTTCCGGATGTCTTAAACTTAGATTCATAGTTTCAAAAGCCTTATCACATATCTCTGCTTCGGCATTTAGTTGAGAATGGATTTGATCCAGCATGCAACTTAGATTTTCTTGGATCTTGTCTTTATGTTTAACTTGTTCAGCATGTTTTTTTTTTCTTTGATATGTTCATACTCCATTACATCTGGTGCCGAATGTGTGGGCATGAACATCAAATTTCCAGGGATAATTTATTTATTGAAATAATAATTTGGTCTTCAGTTCACTAGAGACTCTTATTTTCCAGATGTCTCAAACTTAGATTCATAGTTTCAAAAGCCTTATCACATATCTCTGCTTTGGCATTTAGTTGAGAATGGATTTGATCCAGCATGCAACTTAGATTTTCTTGGAATTTGTCTTTATGTTTAACTTGTTCAGCACGTATTTTTTTCTTTGATATGTTCATACTCCATTACATCTGGTGCCGAATGTGTGGGCATAAACATCAAATTTCCAGGGATATCCAGTTATTGAACTTATAATTAAAAAAAAAGAATATTTTTTTTCTTTTGAATCTCCTTTTCCTTGAACTTGTACACGAACTTACACATGTAGTATATGATTGATACAGGCAACTACAGCATTGATGAACACAAATAACAATTATTTTTTTAAAAATTATTTTGAATAATTATGTCAAATTGAAATTATATCTAAAACAACTAATGCAAAATTGAAAAATATAAATGATGAAATGAGCCAAGACCAAAAACTAAATAAATCATCAATGAATAAACTAATGTTAAAATAGATGAGTCAGGAAAATAAAAGGCTATGTTTCCAAATAGGCAATAAAAAGAGAGAGAGAAATCAGAACCAAATGATAATGGTAAAGAATGATGTAAAACCCTATAGTACACATCTACTTTGTATCTATAAAACAAACTGTATTTTAAACCCTAAGCAAATTTTTTAATGCTAATTTTCACTTACTTGAAGCAGGAAACAGCAATGATAGTGAAATAGGAGATGCTACTCTTAGTAGTGAGAAAAAATATTTGTCTAGCCAAGTACCTAGAGGGTCTATAACCGAAACCGAACACTTTCCATAGTTGCAAGAAGGAAGCCAGGCAGCTTCTCAAACTCAAGATACACCTGCCACTGAAATCAGTCACCTACATAGAGATGCTGTGGTGCAGGCAACAGGAAATATGTGATAATGAAGGAGATGAAGAAAGGTATAAAAAATAGATAGTAGCCTGATCAGCTTGGAAGCAAAAATGGCAACCAAGGAAGATATGAATAATATGAAAGATACCATGGTAACCAAGGAAGAAATAGCAGAAATAGATAGTAACATGAGCAGCTTGGAAGCAAAAATGGCCACCAAGGAACTTGAGCAACTTTGGAAGTAAAGATAGAGGAGGTTTAAAAATAGAGTATCTGCGGATAGGAAGCAGCTGTCTTTAGACTAAAAGGGTGTTCAGAAAGACAAGATGAGGAAAGAAATAGATAAAAAAGACATTAGCTGTTAACAGAAACTGGAAGACTTCAAACATATCATCACCAGTTAACTAAATACTAAACATGGAAAAATGCAACAGTTACAAACATTTCAAAAAAATATGCACTATACAAGTTAAATCTCAAGACAAGATCCAAGAAGATCTAACTTTCAGGATGGATCAAACACTTTCACCTAAATGCCAAAACAGAGATACGTGATGAGGCTTTTTAAACTATGATTCAGAGTTTGAGACATCTGGAGGATATGATATCCTCTCTTGGAGACCATCCTGAATTAAAAAAATTAGAAAAATTGAGAGCATAAAAGAGACTCAGGACTAGCTGGACCACCTGGACAAAACCGTTTATCATAGATTAGAAATGCTTGACACCCAGCTACACTGAAAAGCACACAGAATTGGGATGCAACATATTGAAATTGATAAATTAGCACAGGCCTATAATGAGAATAGGGATGACTTAGGGAAGTATCTCGACACCACTTTCAAAGATCCAGATAAAATGAGCAACCACTACAAAGAACTCAAAACTTGCTTCAGGCATAAAGTTTGCAAATATGGTGACAGCCTTCAGAGTGAGTCACTGTTAACATAAATGACTGCCATTATGAAAGAAAATTGTCATAACCAACACATTGGCTTTAAAAGTTCAGATAAAGATAAAACAATCTGACTATGTTAGATGTCTATTGTGGCATCTAAAATTTCTACTATCAATGAGATGATCCAGATAAGAGAAACTATTGGAACATGATAGAGAAGGCCACACTAGAAATCATTAAACAAAAAGATTCTTTGTTCCCTAGACTATGCAATGCTTATGAAGGTCTCTTCACATTCATTAGGCCTTTAGATGTTTATGTTTAAAAAGTGAATGTGAAGAATGGATCTCATGATAGCAACCTGGAACCTGCACACTACCACAAGATAATGCTTTCATAATAAAATTGAGTTTACATATATAACCCAACTGACAAGTACACAAACTCACACCTATGTTATTCACAAAATATCAACCCCCAGTTAATCCCACTGAAATAAATGTAGAGAAAGACAGATTAAGAGCACAAGAAAAACTCATGAATATGGCTGATAAAAGAAACAAAGACAGGAAGAAAAGAAAGGTTTCTCATGATTTCACTGTAGGAGATAAAGTCTTCTAAAGACACCACATGTAGGCAAACCATAAGACAATACATATAAGTTTTTCAATTAATATGAAGGACCATTTACAACCATAAAGCAATCTGGTGACAATGCATTTTACATTGATATGTGAGGAGAGGTATGGCGAACATATAACACCTGTATTTTAAAACCCATATGGACCTCTGAATGACCATATAGTTGCTTTGTAAACTCACAATCCAACTAGAAAATAACTAAAAGCATTAGTTGGAACATATAGAATAATAGAGCCAACATCAAAGGAAATTTATTTAGGTGATTTACACCAAAAAATTAATAAAGATGGTGCATGACTAGGGATATTAAGTTTTGATGATGGTATATCCAGATTAATTCTTAGAAGCACTGGGTTACCTTGAAACTAACTGAGATCTAACAGTCAATTCATGCAGAATAATGGATACTCCAATATTTAGGTAGACCAAGACTCAAAAAAGAGCAGAATGAAGGCTAGCAAATAAACTCATGTGCCATCTTCAATAGAGACACATCACCAATTAGATCTTGACCATAAGACCATTAAAAACCTAAGTCTAAATTACACCCTCAATAATATGGTTTAGCCATTGAAAGAATCTGTCAACGATCAAGAGAAAGTAGCTAGTGAATCCATAAGCAACATGGGAGCAAATTTTAAAACCCTTCAATTAGGCCAACAACAATCCAACAATAAATTAACACCTAAATATGTATAAGTATTTAAATTCTAATCACGAGTTAGCATTTTAACCCTATAAGGAAAGGGGAGTGTAATGGTAGCTTACAACCTTGTACATGATCTGAAATTAACCCACATCACCAAATTATCCCATCAAAAATGTGTTTAACCCTTAGATTACTAAGCAGTTTAGTATATTTTAAGACACACACATTAAACATTTGATGTATTAGTGATTAAAACATTTAATCCCATGACAGTGTAATTTTTTCTCTCATAATGAAAAATTATAAAATCATAAGTACTCAAACTAAACACTCAAAAAATTCAGTCAAATATATATGTAGACTAACATCAAAACTAAAAAAAAATCTGTTGTATGCCACAAACTAAACCAGAATAATAATAAAGATGTTTGAGAAGATGCATATTACAATGATCTAATCTCAAATCAGTCACTAGGCAACCAACTGCAGAAACAAAATTAAATTTTCAATAATTATTTTAACCCAATTTCTATAAATAAAATCTGTACAACAATATGAAATCATATCAAAAGTATTAGGAAATGCAAGATTCAACATACCTACAATCGGAAATGAATTAATCTTGTTTTCAAACTGAATATTGTATAAAAATAGTTCAAATCTTCATCCTTTCTCTTTCAAAATAATGCTTTCACTAAACAAAAGTCAACCTCATCATACTTAAACTTCAAATGCTGTAAAATAGATGTATATATATTTGAAATAAAATAGATTTTGAATAGTGCTGAAGTAATTAGAAATCCAAACCAGCACTTAGATTTAAAATTAATGAGTAAACCATTCAATTTAAATAAATAAATAAATGAAGAAACATTAACTCTATTTGCACACCAGGAGAAAGGAAATAGTTATAATAACTGAGGAAAAGAAGCAAAATAATTCTTATATATATATCACTATTAAATAATAAACTGGAATTACATGAAATCCGTATATGATATAGGTCACTGTACAAAGTTTTCCGACTAAAGTAATGATGTCATAGGGGTGAATGTCATTTCTGAGCCATGACAGCACAATATTGCTACAAATTCTAAAGAAATATGTTTTTGGAGAAATGCCTGCCTGCCTATGAACCAAGAGAAATCAACTGAAGAAGAACACTTTTATTATTTCCAAGCATGTTTATACCACTTTCCAAAGGAGCAGTGTGTTATCATTATCCAAGGAGATCGGTCTTAAAAAGGATTAACTGATAATATGAAGTTCATCCCCAGCAAGCTCATCAGACTTTAACCAACACAATTGATTGGAAATTATGGTTTTTGTTTTCTATTATTGTTATTTTTTTTCATTTATTTTCGTTTTTACACTTGGGAGCAGAAGTGTCTAATTCATGGAAAAGTTTTTTATAAGAATAAGAAGGGTGGGAAGCAGTTATAGTTTATTTAAGCATTTTTTGTTATTAAATAAAATTTAAGTCAGTTTGCCCTCCCATCACCAATATAATTCTGACATACTATTGGGGAATGAATGGAGGTAAGATTTTGATAGTATTCCACATTAAATGCAGAACAAAATTTTTTGTTAGTTTTTGATTGTTGATCATTAATTAATATTTTATGTGTTCTTTTTTATTTTTCGGTATAATTGACAAACATTCTTGCATGGATGTTCTTTTCTATTAATAGTGGAGGTAAAGAAGGATCAACATGAACTGGGCAAGAATAATCATTTAAAATGCGACTGTAAATAGTATTAATTTAGTCATTCACATTCGCGGTCTTATAAAAAAAAATTTTTTTATATGTATGCATTTGTAAATAATTGGTAACAAGTACATGAATTTCTACTGGATTGGGATAATTTATTTTCATTAATTTAGATAATAATATGGTAGAAGCTCAATTTTGACATAGCTGATTGTATAACTCACTATTGTTAAACTATTTTGTGTTTTTTTGTTTTGTTGTTGTTGTCATTCAATAAATGTTACAGAATTTACTATTTTAACTTGGTCTCCAGCTCATCATTATTATGTAGCTCATCATCATTACTATTACAGTATTATCACAAATAGGCATTCATACCAATTAATATAATAACCTTGACTATGTATACGCATATGTGTGGTGATATTAGAGAATATTTAAAGAGTGTAATATCTTTCCATGTTAAGATCTGAAGCAGTTACTTTCTGAGTTTGAATATTGTGGTATAATGGAGCCAGAAAAGGATGAGAACTTGATGAACTAACCCAAATTTTGTCTCAATAAACAAAAATATACAGAGCTAGTCTATTGGAAATAGATACAATCATAGGTTATGTACTTCATTGCGTAATCATTTGCATCCTATCCGAAGACCCAAAGTCTAACCATAGTAAGATGTGATCCCCCTCTTTCTTGTGCAATTCCCTGGCCCATTATGTCTGTCTATGTGATTACCTAATATAAATATATGTTTAAGTATACTTGGTACATAAAAACAAAAAACGTTTAATTGTATATTAAAAATTTTATTTCCATTAATTTAAAAAATAACACAAAAAATATATAGTCGTTTGTAATGTCAAATTATTCTTTTAACAGTTCTCAAACTATATAGTCAGTTTTTATCTGAACATTTTTATAAAGAAATTGTGTATATAATTCAATAACAAAGAAATCATGTTTTTATATTAAAAGTTTATTTTTGTTAAAAAATGAAATATAAACTGCAGTGGTAATTTCTAATGTTGTTATTCATTTAGACATCAAAGGAGAGGGAGAGATAATTAAAAAAAGCCACCAAATAATTTAATAAAGAAATTAAATTTATCTTTAATTTCTGCAAAATTCTTTAAATTGATTGTATAATTTGAAAACAAATTAATCACAATTCTGTGTTAAATGTTTACTTTCAATAATAAATGAAAGATAAAATTTAGCATACCTTTTATTGTTAAATTACTAAATTATTATATTGTCCAAAGATTAAAGGCAAAAATGGGTAGTCAGGAATTTTAAACTTCCATTAAGCTGTGTGAAAATCTTAATATTCTATACATTAGAAGCAAACAAATTATCTTTTTTTTTAATGGTTAACACTGAATTTTTAAAAAAGAATGACAATATAATGTGGTCAAACAGTAACTTTTATTCACTTTTTATAAAATATATGTGCTTGATGCACAGATAATGAAGTTAAATCCGTTTACTTCTGTTTCTATCACGACTTAATCCTTTTTTTCTTTTCAAAATATACATTACATGTAGCCATATAATTTTATAATTAAAACACTTCTTTTCTTTTCAAAAACTTTATTTGAGGTATATATACATCCACTTGTTCCAACGTTTCTACTATTTTTACTCTATAGTCATTTTCAAGGATCTAGAAAAAACATATTACATTATAACAAACTTCACATAATAAAACCAAAAAGACCAAAAAAATCAAAACAATATAAAAAACACACAAAAAAAATATATAAACCCCATAAAAATTAAAAATAAATAAAATACATTAAAATCAATTAAATTAAAACACAAAATATACACCACACTTTCTTGACTCCCTTCTCAAAAAACTTTCCCTTTTTTACATTTTCTTTTATCCAAAAACCAATTGTTACAATAAAAACTTATTTCCTTTTTCTTTCTTATATACTTCAAAAATGAATTTATTTTCAAAAATAATTATTTATCCATTACTTATCTAATTCTATTTAAAAACAGGTTTATATCTTTTTATATATAAACTCTCTTTTACCATTTTTTCTTTATATAATCTAACCCCCTCCAACATTTTAATCTTAAAATATGTATGTCCAACTTTCTTACTATGTATATTTACATTAGAATTCCTATCTCTCAAATGCTGTTTCAATCTTGTCCCTAATTTGTTCTTTGTTGTACCAATATATGATACATCTTTATTATCTTTTTTACAATCCAAACATTCTATTTTATAAATACCATTTATGTTTTCAACATTCCTATTTTTTATCATATTACCTAAATTACAGATATTGAATACATACATAGGATTAATATTGTTAATAATAGAATAGTTAGAGGAATTAATCTATGTTCAGAAGAGGGGTTATTTAGGGAGGAAATGGAGTGTATAAAAAATGAGGCAGTAAAAAATGATTATCCAATTAAGATTATTAATAAATTATGTGGAAAAAAGAATATAGACAAAATTGAGAGGAAATTGAGAAAAAAGAAAGAAAAAAGAAGGAATTTATGTATAGTGGGTATAAAGTGTCAAAAAGTACTTTTTTTAAGATTAAAAAGATAATGAGGGATATGAATAAGAAATATATATAATTTCTTTTTTAAGGAGACCCTTTGATTCCTCTTGGAGGCCTTAAAGGAACCGAGCAGGGCAAATTCCTAATGTCCACTCCATATGTTTTTGTCGTTGCAGCTGTTATTACTATGTGATTATTCATATAGTATACGAACATGGATGGGCTGCTCACCAACACGCATTAGCCAGCATGGTGAGTTTATTGGCTTTTTACCTCTGAGTTTAAGATCAAGAAACACCATGGTCTTTCTTCTCAGTGCCTGATAAGGCAGAATGAATGTTTGTGTAAATGATAAATATTTTTCCAATACATATATACAATTATGACAGACAAAAATAAAGCATGGCCCTTATTCCCAGGAGGCTGTAAAGTCACCAACCAAGGCAGCGGTTGGTGGCCGAAGGCGGAGGGTGCTAAGAATCCCCTGATTGTGGACCCAGGCTGCCATTTGATGACGACTTTTTATTTAGGTACTTACAACTGCAGATCACTTTCAAGTGAAGGAAGATTGCAAGAATTAGAAGAAGAACTGTCTTATATTAAATGGGACATTATTGGACTTTGTGAAGTTAGAAGAAAAGGAGAAGAAACAATTGATTTAAAAAGTGGACATATACTCTATTATAAAGGCACACATATTGGAAATACAAGTGGAGTAGGATTCATTATAAATAAAAAGTGGAAGAACAATATTGTGGAGGTTGATGGTGTATCGGACAGAGTGGCAAGATTAGTTATACAACTTAATAGCAGATACCAAATGCAGATAATTCAGGTTTATGCCCCAACAAGTTCTCATAGTGATGAAGGGGGAGAGGTTTTTTTTTGGGGTTTACAAAAGGCTTTTGATCAGAGTAAACAACATTTTAAAATTGTTATGGGAGACTTTAATGCTAGAATTGGTAGACAAATGAAAGATGAAATTGCTGTAGGTAATTTTGGTTATGGTAATAGAAATGAGAGAGGACATAGACTTGTGGAGTTTGCAGAAAAAGAAAAACTTTATATTATGAATTCATTTTTTGAGAAAAATATTAAAAGGAAATGGACATGGAAGCATCCAAATGAAGGTACAGCAGAATTGGATTATATTTTGACTAACAGAAAATACATATTTCAAGATTGTAATGTTCTTAATAAATTTAACACAGGAAGTGATCATCGATTAGTAAGGTGTAAGTTACGTGTTAATGTAAAACTAGAGAGACAAAAATTATTAAGAAAAACAATATTTACAGTTGATATTCCTAATCTTCAGAAACATTCTAATGAATTTAAATTAGAACTTACAAATAGGTTTCAAGTGTTAGGAGATTTTGAACATGATTCAGATTTGAATGAAATTAATATGAAAATAGCTGATACACTTTTAAAAACTGCAACAAACATAGCTGGTAGAAAAAAGCAGCAATTGACTAATAAAATTTCTACTGAGACTAGAGAATTTATGAAGAAAAGAAGGAATATGAAGATATACAAAAATGATGTATTAAAAAGAATTGAATATCTCGAATTTTGTAAAATGGTACGGAAAAGAGTTGAAAATGATATAAGAAAGTATAACTGTGAAATAGCAAGGAAAGCTGTAGAAGAAAATAAAAGTCTCAAAAATGTTAAACAACATTTTGGTATTGGTAGGAAATTTATATCTGCAATAAGAAAAAAAGATGGAATTATTACTAAAAAGAGAGATGACATCATGAAATTGGTAGAAGATTTTTATCAAGAATTATATAGTAATAAAGAACAAGTACCTCCTATATCTATTACATCTTCCAAATTGCCCAGAATTTTAAATGAAGAAGTGAGACATGCAATTAAGTGTATGAAGAAAGGAAAGGCTCCAGGAAATGATGGAATTATAATTGATATATTAAAAGAAGCAGGTGAAGAAATAGAAACAATTTTAGCAAAGTTATATACCAAATGTCTAAATGATAAAGATGTACTGGAAGATTGGAAGAATGCAGTAATAATATTAATATTTAAAAAAGGTGATAAAGAAGATATTAGAAATTACAGACCTATCAGCCTTTTATCAGTTTTATATAAAATTTTTACCAAGATAATTACAACTCGTCTACAGAGAACTTTGGATTTCCACCAACCAAGAGAACAAGCTGGATTTAAAAGTGGTTTTAGTACAATAGATCATATCCAGGTATTGAGAGAAGTCATAGAAAGGACAAACGAATATGAGTTGTCATTATGTTTTGGATTTGTAGATTATGAAAAGGCATTCGATTCTATACACATTTCTTCAGTGATTAAAGCATTGGATCATCAAGGTATAGATCCAGGATATTGTCATATTTTAAAGAATATTTATAAAAATGCAACAGCAACAATTAGATTACATAATGATACTGGAAAAATCAACATTGAGAAAGGTGTAAGACAAGGTGACTCCATATCTCCAAAACTCTTTACAGCAGTGCTGCAAGAAGTATTTTGTGAATTAAAATGGGAAACTAAAGGAGTGAAAGTAAATGGAGAGTATTTAAGTCATTTAGATTTTGCAGATGATGTAGTTGTTTTTGCAAATAATGCTTCAGAGCTGCAGGAAATGTTGCAGGAGTTAGCAGATGAAAGTAGAAAAGTAGGACTAAAGATAAATGTTAAAAAGACTAAAGTAATCGGACGTTTAATCGATTTGCTCAAAATATGAAAATAAAGATTGATTATGAAGAATTAGAAGAAGTTAACAGTTACAAATACCTTGGTCAGATTATTAATACAGATGGAAACATAATGGAGGAAATTAATCATAGAATTAAACTTGGTTGGAGTGCTTTTGGTAGAAATAACTTGATACTAAAAGGAAATATGCCTATGTGTTTGAAAAGGATGGTTTTTAACAAATGTGTTTTACCAGTTCTTACTTATGGATCTGAGACTTGGACACTTAATAGAAGAGCAATACAGAGACTTCAGACCACTCAAAGGAGTATGGAGAGATGTATGTTGGGAGTAACAAGAAGAGATCGAAAACGCAATGTATGGGTAAGACAACAAACAGGTGTTACTGACCTTATTGAAAAAATTAAAAGATTGAAATGGAGTTGGGCTGGACATATTGCTAGAAGAGATGATAATAGATGGACAATTGAAATTTTAAACTGGATTCCAAGAGATTGTAAAAGACCCAGAAAGAGGCCACATGTGAGATGGATGGATGAAATAAGAAAATGTGCAGGGGTGTTGTGGAGAAGAGAAGCTAAAGATCGGAGAAGATGGATTAAACTTGGAGAGACCTTCATCCTGCAGTGGATTGATAATGGTTGATGATGATGATGAATAAGAAATATAGTAAGGAATGTAGTTTATTGTTGAAACAAGTATATAAAAGGAAATGTAATTTAGGTAATATGATAAAAAATAGGAATGTTGAAAACATCAATGGTATTTATAAAATAGAATGTTTGGATTGTAAAAAAGATAATAAAGATGTATCATATATTGGTACGACAAACAACAAATTAGAGACAAGATTGAAACAGCATTTGAGAGATAGGAATTCTAATGTAAATATACAAAGTAAGGAAGTTGGACATACAGATTTTAAGACTAAAATGTTGGAGGGGGTTAGATTATATAAAGAAAGAATGGTAAAAGAGAGTTTATATATAAAAAGATATAAACCTGTTTTTAAATAGAATTGGATAAGTAATGGATAAAGAATTATTTTTGGAAATAAATTCATTTTTGAAGTATATAAGAAAGAAAAAGGAAATAAGTTTTTATTGTAACAATTGGTTTTTGGATAAAAGAAAATGTAAAAAAGGGAAAGTTTTTTGAGAAGGGAGTCAAGAAAGTGTGGTGTATATTTTGTGTTTTAATTTAATTGATTTTAATGTATTTTATTTATTTTTAATTTTTTGGGGGTTTATATATTTTTTGTGTGTGTTTTTTATATTGTTTTGATTTTTTTGGTTTTATTATGTGAAGTTTGTTATAATGTAATATGTTTTTTTCTAGATCCTTGAAAATGACTATAGAGTAAAAATAGTCGAAACGTTGGAAGAAGTGGATGTACATATACATCAAATAAAGTTTTTGAAAAGAAAAGAAGTGTTTTAATTATAGAATTATAATGAAGTTAGTAAAAGCAAATAATACTCTGCAATTTAATATGCTGAGCGCTTTGGAGAGACTTTATGCTCCCATAATCTTAGCTACTGAAATGTGAACTTTTTATGTTAAATTTTAATTTCATCATAAATGAATAAATATGTACTTATTTGCAGTTTCATTAGCTAAAATCGAAACCTTTGTAATTCTATATTAAAAGTTTTTTTTAAAAATAATATATGATTCTCATTTTTGTATAAGATTCATCATCCCTGCACCATTTCTTATTTCATCCATCCATCTCATATGTGGTCTCTTTCTGGGTCTTTTACAATCTCTTGGAATCCAGTTTAAGATTTCAATTGTCCATCTAGTATATGTCCAGACCAACTCTACTTCAGTCTTTTAATTTTTTCAATGAGATCAGTTACACCTGTTTGTTCTCTTACCCATATATTGCATTTTCACTCTCTTCTTGTTACTCCCAACATGCATCTCTTCATACTTCTTTGAGCCATCTGAAGTTTCTGTATTGATTTTCTGTTAAATGTCCAAGTCTCAGATCCATAAGTAAGAACTTGTAAAACACATTTATTAAAAACATTTTTCAAACACATAGGCATATTTCCTTTTAGTATCAAGTTATTTCTACCAAAAGCACTCCAACCAAGTTTAATTCTATGATAAATTTTATTCATTATGTTTCCATCTGTATTAACAATCTGGCCAAGGTATTTGTAAGTGTTAACTTCTTCTAACCTATCATAATCAATCTTTATTTTCATATTTTGAGAAGTCTTTTTAGTATTTATCTTTATATAAATTCAACATTCCTTCTTTTTCTTTTTAAAACTTGTTTTATTCCAAACTATAATTTTATTTCTCTTCCATACAACATTTCAACTACAGAATTTTCAATTCATTTCGTTGTTGCTGAAAAGTTAAAATAAATATTGTCGCTGTTACCAAAAATGTAATCTGTATAATCGTGCTTCCCTCAGACCGGCCAGTCGAAGACAGCTTTCATCTCCACGGATCCCTTCTTCAGAAATCATCGTAAATCGTCATAAGTCTTCATAGATCTTCATCACAAAGAAATGAGCACAGAGAAAGGAAAGTATAATTTTAAAAATGATAAAATGAAATCTAAACTCTCTTTAAGTTAAAATCTTCGAACTTTATTTGTTTCTAAAAATGAACTATAAACTTTTTTTCCTAAACCAATCTGAACTTTATTTTTATAAACTTTGAAATTTTAAAAGTCTTATCTAAAGTTTTAAACATAATCTCTTAAAATATGTATTGTTTTTCTTTTATTTATTAATGCTTAATATGTGTTTGTAATGGGGCGGGGGTTTGCTATTGCAAACGAATTTAAAGATGAAAATACTTATCGTTATTTATGCATTATTGAATTTAAAAGAAAAGTAGGTTAAATAATATTTGTAGTAAAAAAAAAATGTTAAATATAATGTGGTATTGTAAAATAATTTTAAAACCTTAAACTAAAGGTTTTTTTTTAGAATTAAATTAATAAAATGATTTAAATGTTAGTTGAGTGTAGATGGCTGCTAGACTTGTTTAAATATATGTTAATTTTAAAGGGGTTTTGATTTCGGACTATTTGTTTCATAGTTGTGTCAATGCTGGTGGAGAAATATATGGACGTTTATATCAATGTAATGTGAAGTGTGTTAGCACATAGGGCGACGAGTTTAACTGAATGCATGACCCCAAAGAGGTAGTCATACCGTTGAAATGGACGCAGAGGTATTTCCTGCACCATTGATCCTTTCTAGCTCTATGGAGGGATTATAAGTCGGCAGATAGACCGCTCTCCCCCATATGTAGCAGTTTTTAAAAAATTTATATATATGATTCCTTAGTCAGACAGATGCACATTCCTGTACTGATGGTCATGTTTCTTCCAATAATATCACGCTGTTCAGATGCACATCCCTGACGGCGTGATTCTATGCTAACATGTTCACATTGCATTGGTTGCTGATATATATCTGGAAGCGAGCGTTGGTGTGGCTGCGGACTTTTAGCCTGGAATCAAATGTTTGAAAGTCTTTTAAGTGCGTCGTCTGGGTAGCTCATCTATGCTCAACATTTTTAAGATTAAAAATAAAAGTTAAAACAAATAAAAATAATAGTAAATAATAATGAAACAAACAATTTTTTTTTATAATTTTTTTTCAAGTTTGTGTGTCGGCGGTCGTGATCTTAACAGCGTGTCTCTGCCTACTCTATAAATTTTCTAGATTCAAATAACCTAGTGGCACCCTTGTATGACTGGTTATTATAATTAAATTATAAAGGTATTTTAAAAGAAATAATTAGAGATAGGGAAGGAGGTAAATAATTGTATTTGTAGATGATAATAATATTGTGGTTTTATTTGAATATTATATATTTGGAATGTATTAATATTTTATTTATTTGTGTTATTATTTTTGTTTTTTATTTTTATTAATATTATTATTATTATTATTATTATTATTATTATTATTATTATTATTATTATTATTATTATTATTATTATTATTATTATTATTATTATTATTATTATTATTATTTTAAGGAAACCTGATAATGACTACTGAATGTAGTTGAAACGTTGTATGGAAGAGAAATAAAATTATAGTTTGGAATAAAACAAGTTTTAAAAAGAAAAAGAAGGAATGTTGAATTTATATATTTATTATCATGGAGCTATAATTTAAAAAGAAAAAGAAGTGAAAAGTTGTGTATATAATTACATTTATCTTTAGTCCTACTTTCATCTGATAACTCCTGCAACATTTCCTGCAGCTTTAAAGCATTATTTGCAAAAATAACTACATCATCTGCAAAATGTAAATGACTTAAATAATCTCCATTTACTTTCACTCCTTTAGCTTCCCATTTTAATCCACAAAATATTTCTTGCAGCACTACTGTAAAACATTTTGGAGATATGGAGTCACCCTGTCTTACACCCTTCTCAATGTTGACTTTCCCAGTATCATTATGTAATTTAATTATTGCTGTCGCATTTTTATAAATATTCTTTAAAATATGACAATATATTTGATCTATATCTTGATGATTCAATGCTTTAATCACTGAAGAAATATTTATAGAATCAAATGCCTTTTCATAATCTACAAATCCAAAGCATAATGGCAACTTATAATCATTTGTCCTTTCTATAACTTTTTTCAATATCTGGATATGATCTACTGTACTAAAATGACTTTTAAATCCAGCTTGTTCTCTTGGTTGGTGGAAATCCAATGTTTACTATAGATGAATTGTAATTATCTTGGTACAAATTTTGTATAAAACTGATAAAAGGCTGATAGGTCTCTAATTTTTAATATCTTCTTTTATCACCTTTTTTAAATATTAATACTGCATTCTTTCAATCATCTGGTACATCTTTATCATTTAGACATTTGGTATATAACTTTTCTAAAAAAATTCTATTTCTTCACCTGCTTCTTTTAATATATCAATTATAATTCCATCATTACCTGGAGCATTTTCTTTCTTCATAAATTTAATTGTATGTCTCACTTCTTTATTTAAAATTCTGGGCAATTCAGAAGATATATTAGATATAGGAGGTACTTGTTCTTTATTGCATTATAATTGTTGATAGAAGTCTTCTACCCATTTCATGATGACATCTCTCTTTTTAGTAATAATTCTCTTTTTAGTAATAATGCCATCTTTTTTCTTATTACAGATATAAATTTCCTACCTATACCAAAATGTTGTTTTACACTCTTGAGACTTTTATTCTCTTCTACAGCTTCCCTTGCTAGTTCACAGTTATACTTTTTTTATATCATTTTCAACTCTTTTCTGATCCGTTTTATAAAATTTGAGTTATTCAATCCTTTTTAATGCATTATTTTTGTATATCTTCATATTCCTTCTTTTCTTTATAAATTCACTAGTCTCAGTAGAAATTGTATTGGCCAATTGTTTTTTTTTTTTTTTATGTATAAGATTACATAACTATAATTTGATGGAGAAATATCTAAAAAACTGGAATTTTAAGTAATCATTACACTTTATTCATTATTTATTCTCAATACTGTACTAAATATGAAGCAAAATGTTTAAATATCTGTGCTATATATTTATCTTCAAAAATCTAATCTGGAAATGAAAATTGATTATTTTTACATCAGTTTTTGGGAAAAGCATACAAAGAAATTTCAAATTTTAATGTGAATTTTTAATCCCTTAATATTGCAAAATTTTCTTTGTAAATGTAAATAGGTAATGGATTTTAATATTTTATTGTTTTTTAAATGTAAATATTTTTTTCATGCAATTTGTGTATTTTCTAATATAGTAAATTAAACTTTTTAAGTCTTTCTTTTGATATTATTCTTTTATGATATACAGAAATGACATTTTTTATTATAAATATTCTGCCACTTGCCAATGCAAAACTTCTTCACAATTTTTGAATCTAAACAATTTTGAACTCAGATTTTTGGATGAACAATAATCTACCCATAAGCATAATGTAGTTCTGTTAAGATACATTTTTTTACAAAATTAAATATGTTTAGATAAAAATTTAAAATGAAATTCTATATGTATTTGTTGTTGTATAAGTTAAAAGAACATATTAAAAATTAATATTTGTAATTTTTTTTAAAATTATTTTTACAAATTGGTACAAAAGCAATGAAAAAAATGGGCTTAGAAGGATTTATTTGCTACAGATTTTCCAGTGACTGCAGACAGTCTAGTTAAGTTTAGGAAAATGCCAATAGTATTGATTTGATATACTCAAAGTTCAGAAAGAAATCAAATGCTTAGAAGATTAATTGCTGTTGTGAAAATAGATGAGAAATATAAAGTTGTAAATGGTAATAGATTAATAGACAACATTTAACACAATAATTTCAAAAGATTGATATATGATTGTACATATTGGAAGAGTAGAATTAATGTAAGAATTGTAAAAACTAAACATACTTTTAAAAAAAAAAAGTTAAACGTTTGTGTATTTTTGAAAGCATTATTAAAATGTTTATATGAATATTCACTAGGAAAGTGACTGTCAATTTTTATAATATGACTTTGGGAACAAATGAAATAATATGAATAGGGGACATGAAAGAAGAAATATTTTTTATAGAGAAGGCTTTAACTAAATTTAGAAAGAAGAAAAAGAGATATATTTTAAATATTTATTAAAGATATATTAGAAAGACATTATTGGTGATAATTTAATATATTTTTAAAAAGTTGTGTTTTTAAAGAAGCTTTTTTTTTTTTGCCATTTATTGTTGCATGCATTATCAATCATGAGGCAAATTACTAACCATAAATCTAGTTTTTAGAGCACTTTAGAAATTCTCTCTTTTTTTTTTTTTTTTTGTATTAACACCTTCTATTACTTGATTCACAGGTATACAATAATTGCAAGCTTATGCCTAGGAATCTTTTTTTTTTTTAAAAAAAGTATTGTTTCATTACATTTTGTCTGCATGTGTGTCATTGTTTAAAGACTAAGTAATAAGTAAATATCAAAAGTTCAGTCCAGAATCAGACTTTGACCTTATAAAAGAAAACGTCCATAGTAACTATAAAATACAGATATTAAGATAATAGAAAAATTAATGAATTGTTAATTAAAAATTTTAGCCAGCATATAAAAACAAATCAGAGGTGCCTAATAATGCTAAAAATGTCAACTATATTGGCATCAGTGATAAAGACATGCCTATACCATTTTACAGTTATCAGCCTGCTCTGCATAATTATTTTAAAACTTTTATTTAACTTAGAAATTCTATTTATTTAGGGTCAAATCTTGTAACCAATTTTTAACATATTTCATTGATTGTTTCCTCCACCTGCTTGCTGGCATAGTCTGCAGAAGGGATCAATGCCCACATAATCCTTTTATAATAGAGAAAATAAGTTGTTGGCATGGCAATAAGATTTATTTTGATCATGAAATTGAAAAACTTGGGTTCCAACACCCATATTTTATATTCCTTCATTAATCTTTTGTTATTTATTCCTAGCATAGGTGGGTGGTCATTAGCATTAATATCTTTATTGATTAGATTGTACACTTCCCTATATGAATATTTTTTCCATATTGTTCTGGTATCTCTATTATGGTTTTACATTGGTAAATAATGGATGTAATATATTCTCCTGCTGGAGGCGGTCTGTTGGGAGGGGTAATCCGTACTAGATGCATACATTTCGGAAATTGTTTTAGTAGGTTGATTATTGTCTTTCTTAGGTTTTGTATGTGAAATATTTTAATACTATGCAGACTTAGTCCATTTTTTATAAGCGGCTGACTAATCTACCTATTAGATATCGCCACTGTTTTTTTTTTTTTGGACCAGGGAGTTGACTATATATTGTTTTAATGAGTGAAGTGAAGGTCTTTGAGTATGATATAATCGGCACCTAGTAGCTTATTTTCATTATTATTAATTGGTTGATTAATTGTACTTTGGAAAAGAGGGATAGATATGTTTTTGAGCAGAAGTCTGCAATCTGCTTTGCTTCTTTTTTAAATCTATTTTGCACCTGATATCTCATACCTATGATTCCCAAATGGAATGGAAGACCTAGGAATGAGATTGTCTTAGACTTATAGGTGGATGTATGTGATATTCCTGTGAAAAGTGACCAGGCTAAAGTCTTTTTTGGTTAAATGTCAGTTTATATTGTGCTGTGTAATCCTTGAATATTTTTTGTAATTGTGCAATCTTTTTTTTTGAGGATAGGAAGACCATGACATCATCCGTGTATGCCAGGCAGGGTATATGTTGCACCATTCCAGGTATTTGAATCCCCTCAAATGTTTTTGTATCATTTCTATGAGAGGGTTGATATAGAATATGAATATCAGAGAGCTGAGCGGGGATCCCTATGATAAAGACTGTTTTGTAATGAAGGGTGGTGAATTTTTTCCATTGAGGAATATGTGCATTTCTCAATCTAGAAGCAGATTCTGCAATAATGTATGAATATATCCTAGGAATATGGGTGTTTTTTAGCATTTCTAATAATATATTGATGTTAATTGAGTCAATTGCTGCCTCTTTATCGAGTTGGACTGTTATAGGTCCATATTTTTTCTTCTCTCTACTTGACATAAGCAGTACTTTGAATAGCAGTGCTGCTTGTATGGTTGATGATCTTTTTTTTGGCATGTTTTGCTTCAGAAATTAGTGGCATTATGTACTGTTCAATTTTTTGCTTGACTATTTTTTCTATTAATTTGATCTGCAAGGGCTCCGTTGATATTAGATGCATATCTCTGAGTGAGGGAATTATTTTTGTCTTTTTATTGTAGGGAACTATGGTGACAGGGTAGACACCTTCTGGGTTCTGTATCTTTTGTGTTAAATGTTTGGCCAAGTTACACAGATATTTCACTGTGCATTGGCTCAGATGTTTTAAAATCAAGACTGGGATTCCAGAGATACCTGGGTGGCAAGCTTCCGGTAAGCTAATTAGCTTCGCATCTATGGTAAATGGTGTTTTAATTTTTGGCATACCAAATATATGTGATGGAATTTTAAGGCCTTTAATGGTTTGGAGTCTGTTCTTGAAATATTGGAAGATGGGTCTGATCATATTTTGGCCTGCCTAGGTTCCATCTTATGTTTGTACTGCAATTGGTACTTTAATTGTGGGTGGATTTCCTAGGGCCCATCTGATATATTCTCTGGTCCAAGTGTGTGGTTGGGTGAGACAAACTTGACTTTTTTTAACTTTAAGGTAATTTTTGAGTTTTTTCATATACGTTGTTATACGTATGCATGAGTTTAAATATGTATTGTTGCATTTGATGTGATGGGTTAATCATCATTATTCTTTTGTGTAATTGATCTGCAAGGGCTATTAGTTTGATGGGAGTAGTTGTTTCATTACAATGTGATTACTATTGAAGGAAAGTATGTTTGTGTAAGCCTGATATTGTTGTATGGGATCTAATTTCATTCCATGAATTTTTTATAACGTAATGTATGTTTCCGAGAATAGGAATTCAGTGGTTAACACTCTTATTGTTCATGGTTAGTGGAAGTGGGGATGCTTGAATTTGGTTGAGGTGTATGGTGATTATTTTCCCTGAGTTGTCTGAGAATGTTGATGGAGTGAGTTTAATCATTATTAGATTATGACGGATTGGATAATAAAAGCTTAAGTCAATTAGTGAAGAGAAGCATCTATTGCAAAATGATATCGCTGCTCTCATCAGAAAACCTTGCCCACTAACCAGTGGTACAGATATTTTATGGAGCCATCGGTTTGTAAATTTTTGATTTGTTAAATTCCTTTCCCCCATAACGATGGTTGGATCTGGTGTAGCACTTAGTATGTCTATTACTACTACTGCTGCTGCTACTGTTATTATTATTATTATTATTATTATTATTATTATTATTATTATTATTATTATTATTATTATTATTATTATTATTTTGAAACAGTATCTCTAAAGTTTTCCTGCCTTAGTTCAAAAAAATCTTAACTCTAACATTTTGTCCAGCAATAACCATGATGGAGAGTATTCTGTAATTCAGCTATCATGTGATAGCTGGTATAAAAGCTGACGTTTGGAAACTCCAGACATTCTTTTATTAATTTTCATTGCATTCAAAACCTAATTACGTTCAAAATGTTAAATAGCATTTTTATTGTTATTGACATGATGATAGGCTAAGCTTGCAGCTAGGCAGTTGTTGCCTTTGCTAAGCAAATGACTTCTCATCAATGATGAGGAGAAAAATGGACAACAATAAATAAACCAGAAACCATCATTGATTAATTAATTCATTAATTTTTTATTTCAAGAAATCTCATCTTTTATAGTTAACTGTTAGTGGAAAAATAGATAAATTTGACTTGTGGAATGCTGCCTCACTATTTCAACAATAAATCACTGGATTTCTTTAATTGAAAATAATAGTAAATAGCTGGTATATTTTGAAATATATTCATTATTTCAAATAATTTACTAATGTTCTTTTTCAAAAATATGGTAAAATAATCGTTCTTTTACTTCAAAAAAGGGTGCATATACGTCTCAATAGTTTAAATTTATTTCGTCTTTAATGATGAAAGGAAAAACTTTAAACAAATTTTTCAATTCAAGTATGCCTGGTATAAACTTGTTGCTTAAAGAAATGAATTTTGATTCAAAAGTAATGAAAATCACTTCATTATGAATCATAAACTATTTGCTTTATCAGAGATATGATTAGAATTACCGACATCATGGAATAAATCAATGGATTAATTTATATCTCAATTCAAAGAAGTAATGAACTCTAATCTTTTGGATAAAAATTATCGCATCTTTTCAAATGAATTATATCACTGCATGGAATAAACTGGAAAAAAAAAAAAAACTACGAATTTGTATCAAGTACTTAAGGAATTGCATTAATAAGGATTATCAATGCTAAATATTTAAATAACATTCAAAGGATAATGGATTATTTAAGCTAAATATTTAAATGCAACTCCTGAATTGTGGATTTTCAAAGCAAATGTGAAATATAATAAATGTTCAAGTTATAAGCAATCTTAAAAACAGATTATGTTAAATACAGATTATCTTGAATTAACAAATATGCTAAGTGAAATTTACTAATCTTTATGCTGTTTCTAGAAAGGATGATATTACAAAAATGAAATTAATTGGTGCAATAAACCGACTGGTTATTTAATACACTTTCTCATAATCGCTTCTTTCTTAGTTAGTTAATATTATAATTATTAGTAATGTAATAAAGTATGCTCAAGTGCAGGTAATATTTTTATTTAATATTATTGTTGATATGGAATGGGATTAAATATGATTTACTTAAGGTTATAATTGTACTAACTTAAGTAATTTTTCAAATTTACTTAGAACCATTATATTGCAAATATTATATGTTTTGTGAGTTCTTAAATTTCAACTTCAAATTTAAGTGGAGTTAATCATCCTTAAGTAGATGAGTAAATTTGTAATGAATATTTTATATATTATGTAACAAGACAGGCTAATGATGTCGATATATTTTGCTAGTTAAAATCCAGTAAAGAATCTTAAGGCAAAATAAATAAGCCCAATGTGGAAAATATCATCTAGGTATGCTAAGCAATGATTTGTATTTGTTTCTCTTGAAAAGAGTGAAAACTTCTCCAACATTATTTAATGAGATTGATTAATAATTTGATTAGTTAGTGAAACAAAGTAATTAAAAACATCCTTTGTGATGATGATTATTATTCTCCGGTATTTAAATTGAGGATTATTTGAAGTAGTAAACAACCTATCCCTATTTAATGTTAGGTTCTTCATAACACGCTCTGATAATACACTTTATATATATCCCAAGTTCAAATTATATTTAGGAAACTATCAGTAATATTTATTAGATATTTTAAATGTTTTTTTAATTATTATTATTCGTTTTATTATTTGTTTTATATTGTGTAATAAAGTAATTGTTAATTTTTTAATATTTTTCTTCTGTTATTATTAAAGAAACATTGTCTGCACATTCAAAAAAAATCGTATTTGAGTATATTAGCTACACATTAAATCTATTTTGGATTAAATACATCATTATTGTATTAATAATATTTGAAATATAAAAATATTGGATAGAATAATATACATTAAATCTCTTTTACATTGTCATATCCCAAAATTCATAAACACACTTGACATTCATGCATTTATTTTCTTATTTCATATAATCCTGAGATAAATAATTAATCAACTTTGTATTTAAAATTGCTACCTTAGTTTTAAAACACATATTAAGTTACTCTTAGTGCTTGTAGTAAGAAAAACAATATTTTTATAAAGATTTTTATTATAAAAATAGAATAAAATTAAGAATACGTGTATTATTATAAAACCCTAACAAATTTATTTGTTATTTTATTAAATGCTAATTTATTATCAAAATATGGAATAGTTTTAGCATATGTGGAAATAGATAAACTTAAATGCATAATAATTGCAAGTCAAGTGAGAGATAGTAGTCATACTTCTGTCACATTTTAGTCTCACTGCAGTTCCACATTATTAACTTAGACACATTTTTCCACATTACTGTTACCAAGATTGTGACCAGTCTCATCTTCTTTGGTTTCTGATTTAGCATGTCTCAACTAAGATTACATCTCCTTATTGATCTCAATATATTACAAATCGATATCTGTATTTCTTCAAAATAATATACGTAAATTTATAAATAAATATTAGAAAATACAGTACTTAAAACTACTGACGTGAGCCATAAGCTCGAAACCAGTTGGTCTGGAGATAAGAAGATTCTGGATAGAGATTTTAAATATTTTTCATACCGCACTTATCAATTAAGAGCTTGTTTGTGCTATTGGTACGCTCTCTGTATTACATTTTTGTAAATACAAGCTTATAAAAATAATGTCAAGTTATATATAACTTGCTTTTTGGATTATTACTTAAAAGTTTATAAAAAAATATATCTATAAATGTCACTTAGGAGCGCTTTCAATTACCCTTATAGTTTTTGTCAACTAATACTTTAAAAGGTCAACTTTCCTATAATTCCATGATGTCAACTTGCCCAACTGGAGATTAATGCTTCCAACTACTGATTTATTAATTAAATGAAATACTCTCAATTCAAAGCAGAAAATAAAACTTTATTAGAGAAAAAAACAGATTGTCTCATTTTATCTCAATTTCTTTTATAGAGGCTTATCTTACATTTTGAAAAGAAAGCATGAATATTTTTAAATCACTCATATTACTTCCTAAAGCTATATGTAAATTGCTTTATATTATTTTAATTGACATTTGTGAAATTTTTCAATTTACACTTTGTCAATACAGTAAACATTCCCAGTGATTAATATTATGTAATACATCTAGATTAATACTCTAACTATTGATTTATTAAGTAAATAAAATATTCTCAATCCAAGGCATAAGGCAAAACTTTTTTTAGAAAAAAGACTGGGTTGTCTTCTCTCTTTACCTATTTTATCAGCATTTGCAATTTTAATCTATATGTTTCACGAGTGATTTGTTTTTAATCTCAATTCCATCATTTCATAACCATTTACGAGTACTGAATCTCAGACAACATCAAGTTTTATTTTGAAAACATGCTTTAATTTGTCAGATCAGATAGCAAAAACTCAAAATTTCCATGCCCTTATTGATAATTATATTTTCATTACACCATTCATACAATGTTGAAAGAAACTAGTTTTTTAAAAACACTTTCAATATTTTGGGGAAGAGTGAATAATCATTGTACTCCGACTTATTTTCAAGTTGTTGTTTTTTTTTTTATCAATGCAATCTTTCATTTCAATTTCAACATATTGCAACTATCCAGCTCTTTTCTCACTATGAATGCATTTCATAAATAAACTTTGCTTTTCAGGTAAGGTTAAAAGCATTTTTTTTTATATATTTTATAATGTAATATATATATATCGCATTAAATGATCTTTAAATTAAAGAAATTAGAATTAACCTATATTTCTGCTAATTTTAGATGAATTTGACTTCCCCCTCCTAATACAATTAATTAATTAATTCATATCAAAGTGGCGTAGCACATTATACATAAAATGCTTGAATTATAGAGCGAATGGAAATGTTAAACATTGGATAGCTGTATCACTTAGGCAAATTAACGTCCCAATCGTGAAAATGTCAATTCTGATTTTAAAGTTAAATGTAATCTGCACTATTTATTAAATAATGTTAACAGATATATAGAAAGTTGTTGATGTCCTAATAAATTAAAAATCTTATTGAACTAAATAACATGATTTTAAAAAACAATGTTATTATGAAATAAATATTCAAATAATCCTTGACTCGATAAATTACTAAATTTGCATTTTTTATTTTAAATAAATGCATTTTATTGTTCTCTGTGATTTAATGCGGTGATAAAATGATGGATTAAAAGATCAAATGATGGATTGAAAGATCAAGATTCATGGATCGCAGCTCAAATCTGTCGTTTCTGATGTACGAATTTCATATAAACTCTGAACAGTAAACCATTCGATTTTATACGAGTATAATTATATTTTTATAAAGTCGAGAAATTCACTTTCATTTTGCATATTCTTTTAATCTTCATTAGTGATTCATGTATTTGTCAAGAGAATATATTTATCCGAAGGGACGTGTTCTTATGTATTTAAATGTGTGCGTCTAAAATGCATTTTTAATAAACCGTTTAGAAAACATTTCTTATTTGATTTAATTTGGTTGATATTGTCAAGGGGTCAGTCACAATTTTAATGTTTCTCTCAAATCATTTCCTCACTTAATTTGAAATAAATCTATAAATTTGGTCTTGGTAATACAGAAAAATTTAGCTGACCGTCAGGCTGCAGGCTGTATTTCATTAAACAAAATTGCTGACCATTTTGGTTTGCATTTCATCTTTCACATGGATAATTTCTTATAAGCTATTATTGATCAGGTGATTAAAACCCATGTTAGTGGATACAAGTGTAAAGTGAACTTTCATCCTTCATTCCACAGAGTTGTCTGAACAGCTTTTATTAAAAGACATTGATTCTTAAGGAAAAAGGTGTGATCTTATTAAAATTAGCGTTCACACAGAAGAACAGCTGAATAAATAAATAAATAACAGCAATTTTAGTAACATATGTTGATTTCAAAATGAAATAGGAATATTTAATCACACCCATTTATACTATATATATTAGGGGATGAGAATGAGAAAAAAAAAAATTAAACAGAAATATCCTTTCACTTATTTAACACTTTTATCCTGAAATTATTTTTATATATTACCATTTATTTTTTACTGTATGTTATATGTTACATAATAATTTTCTTACCTCATTTTATTTATATATTAACATGTGTTATCATCTATTCTGATAGTTTATTTGCACAATGATTCACCATTGAGATCCCACTTTCCAAAAATAAACATTTATTTTTTATTTTTTAATATATTAGATTCTGTACAATAAGATCACTGGCAGAGGTAACCGATGGTCAAATATTTATTCTGATTTGTTTTTCATTTAGTATTCCAATACTTTTTGTGACTATCAAACAACACCTTTATCTTAATTTTTTCTATATAGATAAAAAATTTTGTCTGTATTTATCCTGCTGAGATTTCTACAGTTAAGTAGATATTATTTTATTTTTAAATATTAGGACTTATAATCTTCAAATAAACATTTATAGCAGGGGTGTCTCTGAAAGTCGACCATATAATTTTTTCTTTTTATAAAATTTGTATCTAATTTATTTTAATATATATATGTACTCTGTCCCAAAAGCTCTTGGCGGTAACTTTTGATAATTTTACTTACGTTTAGTAGCTTCATTATCTGTGCACAAAGCACATATATATATTATAACGTTTTCCGTTTTGCTAGGCCTCTACACGCTAATATAAATTGCGCGCGAGTTGATCAAGCTATGTTAAAAAGAAGAAAGTTGTATTTCGATTTCTATTAAAAACATAGCTATATTTCCTGATCAACTCGGCCTTGTAATTGTTGAGAATTATGCTATCGATGACATCAGCTTTTAATTTATTTGAAAGGCGCCAGAGTTCTGCAAGAACCCACTGAACCATCACATAGCATCTTGAAAATTAAAAAGAAAATATATTTTTAAACTAATCGGTATTACATCATACCGTAACGAGAATTATTTTTTTTAAGATTATTATTCCTGGGCTTATTCAAACATATTGGCAAAGGCAAATTACATTCTTAAATTTTAAACTAATAATAAATTTAATAATAAAAAATAATAACTATTATTAATAACGCACAAATGAAAATTGGTATTAGAAATATTTTTATTCTAATAGATTAAAAAATGTTTGAAATAAATTATTTATCAAATAAATTGGAGAGAACACACTTAAATCAGATGTGAATCAATTAATAAAAAACAATTTTACAATTACAGTTCACTTCCAAATTTCTTCTAGAAAGTTACTTAAAAATGAATGTCTCTTGCACAAGAAATTTAATGTCTCTATCAGGATTGTTTAAACATATTTTTAAGAATTGTTTGCAAACGTTACTTTTGTCACAATCAGGATAATGAAGCATAACTTACCGGTAAGTTTTAGTGAATTCACGATGGTTGTAGATAACTATGCATAGTTTTTCGGGGTTAAAATGAGCTCACGGCCTTTGATTATTAGTTGATCTTGCGGTCCATTCTTCTAGTTGGTCATGAAAGCTTTTCTGGTATACATCTTCAGGCACGATGTCTTCAGAAGCTCTGGTTCACTCCGCCATGCCGAATTACTTCAGCATAGAGCGATCTTGGATATATATAATTGTTATCCAAGACCAACTAGAGAAACCAACAAACAAGACGTTCCTCCAACCGAATCCCTCCTTTTTATACTAGAGGTCCAGTTTTCAGACTTCTGCGCATATCTTTTGTTTGTCAAAATATATGTTGATAATCTTATATATTCTTTATAAAATTTATGTTACAAAGTCTTTATTTTTTTCAGCATAATTCTGCCATCTTTAATTAGTTGAAATATTTTTACTTTCTCTTATCTAGATTGGTAATTTGTGTCTTTTGTTCTCTCCAATTCTAACTTTTATTTCTAATTACATAAAAAAAAACGAAAGAATAATTTAACTTTCATTGTACGTTATTTTTTTTAAAAAAAAAAAAATTAGTCAAAAAAAATTAAATTTACTTTTATTTTTTTAGCTTTTACCAAATGCCAATTATTTGCAACGTATATAAATAAACGTTACAATATATTAATTGATTTCAAACACTAATGAAGTGAAGCCTTAACTAATTTATTTTAATATAATTCTAAAACAATAATTTTCTTTTTCTTGAATTTTTTTTTTAAATTCAGGACCAGCTTTAGAAAATAATTATTTATAGGTAATTTAAAATTGTAATTTAATAAATATTTTATAAAGCAACAAATTATAATACTAGAAAAAGCTGAGATAATTTAACCTTTTATCTGATGAAATTTCTTATTGGCCAGATTGAGTAAAAATTTGAGTGATTTGATTCATTAAATATGGTTCTAGCCAGTTTCTTTTCTGAAATATGTGAATGTGCAATAATCAGAATTATTTTAATTTAGCTTCTTAAAAATTGGATTATTTTACATTCATATTGGTTAAATGTAACGAAAATTTTAAAGTAATGTTTATAACTGAAGAAAAACATGAAAAATAGCCTGCAGTAAACAAAGGAATTATATTTCAACCAATCATTACGTGAAAATGCTGGTGATTTCTTGTGTCTTAGAAATTACAATAGCTGATTATTCACTTCTGTTGTCTTTTTATTTAAAATTAAGTATTTTAAATAAAAATCTAAATCTAGCTGCATTATTAGTTAATATAGTATAAAAAGTAATCATAAAATCCATAAATATTTATGACAAATAGTTGTGTTTTAGCTGTCATTGATATGCTAATAGCGGTCAACATTATTCACTTGTCTTGAATAGTAATCCAGTGCTATTCACTTTTCCTTGATTAGTCTTTTTGTAAAATTTTAAATGTTCAAATCAAACTTTATATTTAAGTAAATTAATATAAAAACTTACATTATGAATGTAAAAAATTATGAGAAATATATTTATTTATGTTCAAAATCTATTATGAAAGCATAAAACATTTTGGTTTGAGTTCTGACTTTGACAGTTAGAAATGCCTGGAGAACAATAACCAAAGTTTGACAGTGTTTTGCAGTGCTTTACAAGGGAAAAGAGGTGTGACTGTATACAATAGACTGCAATCACAAATCATTTTTTTGCAAAAAAATACTGCCAATAGCAGATTGTTTTGGAATTAAAATTTAAATACTGATAAAGCTATGAATTTATGATAAAATAAGCATAAAATAGTGAAAGTGCAACCAAAAATGGCCGATAGTTGGCACAAAATTTTTCTGTTTTCCGGTTTGAATTCCAGAAAAAAATGTAGTCACCCTCAAATGCACTTTCATCAAAAAAAGTCATCCCCAACATCTAAAATTTTGGCCTCTCCTGATTTATATCATAAAGTTGGTATTTATATCATAGTTATATAAGCACCAACCATAAGAGTTTCACAACATTCTATAATTTAATGATATGTATTATATTGTTAATCTAGAAGAAATACATGGTTTAATTCATACCACTATATCATTTTTATAGACAGTAATGTAAAATTCTCCAAACTGTATGGCTTTAATTACTTTATAATTGATTGGCTTTGTGTATAATATTACAACAATAATTTGTATGATTTTGTCAATAAATATATTTGATGTATAGAAATGTGGTTATTAGTTCAGCAATAATGAAAGTCACACAAACAAATGGGTATATAAAGACCGAATTAAATATGTTTACAAACGTCAAAAAAGGAAATGAATTAATTTTCTAAGTGAATATTAGATAATATTCCAATGAAAAAGTTATTTGTCAAAATGTTGGTTTTGCTGGGTAATTTTACAGCCAAACAATGATGGTGTTTCCTTCAGAATTGTTGAAAGAGACAAGAGTAGCAATTCATAATGGAACATGGTTCAAAGTAAAAAAGTTCAATCCACTGCAGTGATGCTAAGAAATAACATTATGTAAATTGACAGAATTGCCTGATATATATATATATATATATATGATTTGGTTACCACTTGTAATTGATTTGGTTACCACTTGTAATAAATTTAGATTGTTAAAAGTTTACTTGTTGGAAGATCATTTCTCGCAAAATATATAAATGCAGTGCTTGTTTCATTTCCATTAAATAAAGTTATAGGTGACCGTATTTCAAAATAAAAAATCTTTATAAGTTTAGATAGGTGGAACATATTTTCTCACAAAAAACGTAAATGCATGTTTTGTAGACATTTGTTTCACTTACAGTAAATAAAATTATAGGTTGTCATTTTTGAAAATAAATATTTTCAGATTAATACATAAGTGAAATCTTACTGCCAAATTAATAAGTAAGAACCAGAAATATGTTTACCATTGACGGAGATTAGTAGGACAATATACTTGTGTATATAGTGATTACTCAAAAGAACTGAAACTTATCACATGAATGATGTCAAAATTATTTAAATTGTGGGGAAATATTCTTTTAAGTATAGAATGTTGTTTATACATTGCATGCACCCTTTATCATTTATACACTATTCTTCAGAAAATGAATATTGTAGTTTTTATTTGTTTCTTCCATTGCTGATAATAATTTTAACAAATTTAAAACTATTTCTAGTAAAAAAATCTTTAACAAGTGTTGAATTTCTTCTAATAATTGTTCAAGTTGATTATCACACTTACTAAAATATCCATTTTGAATACATTTTTTGCAGTTTCCTCTTAAATTATTTGTGTTTACTGATAATTTCCCAATTCTATTTACTATAATTTTTGACTTTAAAGTATTTCATTTCCTAAATTTTACCTTTTTATTTTTTGTTTTTTACATATTCAGCAAGTCATGTGTAATTTAATTTTTCGTCACAGATTTTATTACATTTTCTAAATTACTGATTGATTCTTCTTTTTTTCTAATTTCATAGTGATTTTATATTGTAAGGAGACTTCATGAGAAAAGGAAAAAAAAAGTGTTTTCATGTATGTATATCATTGCTTTACATCATTTTTACTTTAATAATTAAATATTTGTTGTTGTTTTTTTTATCTTGAAAACTTTTCCTTTTTTTTTGTCTTCACTTTTTTTTATTGAATTATCTTTGTTTCATATTGCTTTATCTAGCTGCTTGATTTTTATAATTCTTGCCTTAGGTTTCTCTCATTGACATATGCTGCAATATCATATATCTACTTTTATGACAGAATTGAATTTTCCTATCTCTGGCTTTTGTTGTAGAAATACTTGCTGGCTCATCATCATAATATATTTGCAATTGCATTGTGAATTGAAACTTTTTTAGAATAACATATTCAAGTTAATAAATATTGGTTCAGAGGTACACTGCAGTCAATTGGTGGCTTTTCCTACTTTCAGTCACTAAAAGTCCAGCTTCAAAGAGAGAGTTTTCAAAAGAAACTCATCTTGTTTTTTCAAATCTTAGGTGACCTTAATAATAGTAAAAACTTTTTATATTATACTTATGTCTTTGATTAAATTTTTATCTTGGAATAAAAATCTTCATTAGATCTATCTAATTGTGATTTTTTTTTTTTACTATATTGTCTAAAAAAAAAACACACAAAATACAAATTTATATAAAAATTAAAATAAATTTATAATCATTTTTTAAATCTTTTTTATTATTTTTATTATTATTATTATTATTATTATTATTGTTGTTGTTGTTGTTGTTGTTGTTGTTGTTGTTATTATTATAATGATGATGATGATGATGATGTTTCAATAAAGGCTTTAATTGATCTCAATGGTTTACATAAGTTTACATCTAGAAAATTTGAAATTTAACATACAATGAATATTAGGGTAAACACATATAAATGAATTTAGTGGTTACACTTTGTGGTTAGTGGACTATAACAATATAAAAAATAAAAAAGCAAAAATAATCAGAGTTCTAAAGTTTGAGGAGCTTATTTAGTTTTGTCCGCATGTCACTTTGAATGTTAGTTGTATAATAGTTTTCTTTGCAGCATTCACAGCATTGATGGTTGTTTTAACAATGACCGTGTTGCTGCATATAAGTGGGGGTTGGTTATTATTTTATCTCTATTTCGAATGTGTAGCAGTTTGTTGCTAAATGTAGCTGGGTGTCATCTGGTGTTATTGCCAATTAAGAAAGTACATCGGTTGCATCAGTACGCATATAGAACAAATGTGGCTGCCCTAATGCTAGGTATTGATATTCCCTGAAAAGCAGCTATTATGTGATTAATGATTGTACCTGGTTTTCTGTAGGTGTTACACATCATCTGTCATGTTTGGTTAAGTGCTACACATTGATAAATAAAGTGGTCCAGTGTCTCTTCTGCTCGATGGAAGAGTCCACAGAAGGGGTCAATAGATATATACATTCTTTTATGATAAAGAAAGTGAGTTGTTGGCAAGGCAATGAAATTGATTTTCATGATAAAATCAAAGTATTTGGGCTCTAGAGCCCATTTTTTATATTCCTTGACTTGTTGTTAATTCCTAGCATAGGTTGTATAACATTAGTATCTGCTTCTCTGTTTATTAAACCATAAATATCCCAGTATGAATACTTATGCAAATACTGTTCTGGAATCTTGTCTGTGGTTTTGCATTGGTATGTAATGTTGGTGAAAAGGGAACCTTTTGGAGGTGGTCTATCTGTTGGAGTAACTTCTAGCAAGTGGTTAATTTTTGGGTATTTGGCAAGTATTGTGATTATTGAGTTCCTTAACTTCTGTAGATGAAAAATATTGATGTTGTGCAAGCCAAGAACATTTTTTATTAGGGATTGGCTACGTTTTTTTTGTGGAAATTGCTACTGTTTTTCTGGCCCAAAGTAGTTTATTATATATAGTTTTAATTTTTGAAATGAACCCCTTTGAGAATGAAATAACCGGTACATAGTATGTTATTTTGGTTGTGATAAGCTGGTTAATTAACTGTACTTTGGAATATAGTGAAAGATATGCCTTGGACAAGGAGTTTATAATTTTTGTGGCTTCTTCTTTAAGTTTATTTTGGATATGGCATCTCATTCCTGTAATTCCCATATGAAATAGGAACCCAAGGAAAGAGTTTGGTTTTGATTTGTAAATTGATGTACATGGTTTACCAGTGTATAGTGACCAGGCTGTGGTTTTTGCCGGATTTTTTGTGAATATTCTTGTAATATCTTTTGGAGTTGCAGTATTTGTTTTTTTTTTATGTTAGGAATATGATAACATCATCCATATAGGTGATGCATGTAGTGCACTGTGTTGTGTCTGGTATCTCTATCCCAGTAAATGCATTTTGTATGCTTTTAATAAGGGGATTGATGTAAAATATAAACAATAGTGAACTAAGAGGGGATCCTTGGGATATAGATTTGGTGGGTGTGAAAGATGGTGAGTTTCTTCCATTTAAAGTTATATATATATATATATATATATATATATATATATATATATATATATATATATATATATATATATAGAGAGAGAGAGAGAGAGAGATGTTCTAGGAATTTCTGTGTCTTATAGCATTTTTAGAAGTGTGTATATATTGACTGAGTCAAATGCAGCTTTTATGTCAAGCTGCATGACAATGGGTCCGTATTTTTTCCGCTGTTTTACTGTGGCTACAATTGCTTTGAAGAATAAGGCTGCTTCTGTTGTTGAAGAGTTTTTCTTTGCATATTGTGCTTCGGAGATAAGTGGCATTATATATGGTTCAATTTCATCTTTAATAATTTTCTCCATAATTTTGATTGGCAAAGGTCCCATAGATATTGGTCTGAGGTCTGTAATAGGTGGGATAATTGCCTTTTTTTTTATTATAGGGTACTATGGCTATTGGATAGACACCCTCCATGGGTTGAATTTGTTGCGCTAGATGTTTTGCTAACTGACACAAATATTCTGTTGCGAATTTACTTACATGCTTTAATACAAACAATGGGACTCCAGGACTACCTGGATGGCAAGCGTTTCGAATAGTATTTAGTTTTGTTGTGAATAGATCTTTTGTGAATGGGGTTTTTGTCTCTGGTGGGCCAAACAGATTATGTGGTATTTTATATGGTTGTTTTTCTTGTAATTTCTCCTTAAAATATTCAAAAATTGGCATAATCATATTGTGTCCTGCATATGTTCCACTATTTGTATATAGTGCCATTGGCACTTTTACATCTGGTTGGTTCCCCAGCGCCCATCTTATAAATCTCTTGTCCAAGGGTGTGGCCTGGTTAGGCATACCTTGCTTTTCTTTATCTTTAGATAGCTTTTGAGTTCATCACATGCTTTATTGTATGCATGTGTACGCTTGAATATATACTGCTGGGTGCAGTGTGATGGGTTAATCATGATTATTCTCTGGTGTAACTGATCTGCCAGAGACAAAAGTCTTGATGGTGGAGGTTGTTTTTTTTTTGTTATATGGTTGATGTTAAAGGACAACATTCCCATAAATGCTAGATATTTCTGGACCGGGTTCAAAGTCATATCTTTGATTTTGTTTAGCATTATGTAGGTCTCAGAGAACAGAAATTCAGGGGTTGTTTCCGGGAGTAAAACTTTTATTGTTCTTGTAAGTGGAAAGGGTGATATTTGAATTTGTGCACAGTCAATTGTGACTATTTGAGCTGAGTGATCGGAAAAAGTTGAGGGAGTTAGTTTTATTTCAATAAGGTGGTGAAGCATTGGAGAATAAAAGCACAGATCAATAAGTGAAGAGAAGCGATTATTGTGGAAAGAGATGGCATCATCTGGCAAAAAACCTTGGCCACTCATTAGTGGTATGTTTATTCTGTGAAGCCAACGTTGGGTAAATTCCTGATATTTTAAATTAAAATCTCCAATTAAGACGGTTGGGTTTGAAGTTGTAGCTAACCTTGAATTAATGTTTGCAATTATGGTATCTATTTTTTTATCCTGTAAAGGCATATATACAAAAACCAGATTTATTGTTATGCTTTTTTGGTTGAAGGTTGCAATTAATGTCAATGTGAATTATTTTGAACATTGTGAATGGGCAATTTCTAGCAATTATGAGTCCAGTGCCAGCTGAGGGAGAGGAAGAGTCTTTGGAGCATGCACAGAAACCTTCCATATTTAAATGTTTGGCTGGGTCAGTTTGTGATCCAGCATAAATTTTTGTCTCAAGTATACCAAGCAAGTGTGGTTGTATATCCTTGATCCAATGTTTTAACTTATTAATTTTTGAGGTTGAGTTCAAACCCTGACATTGCCGCAATTTTTATTTTCATTATATGTTTTTTGGTTGAGATTTAAATATTAGGGTTGATCTGGTGTTTCTTCCCATTCATTCTCATATTCCATTTCCAGATCTTCATCTGTTTCCACTGTAGTTGTATTGTTGTGATCAGAAAGGCTAAGGTTGGATTCTGTTTTGATTTTTTGGGGCCTTCTATTTTTCTTTGGTGGGCGGCCTGGTCTTCTTTAATCTGTGTCAGCTTTGGTGATTTGAGGCATATTTGGGGTGATAGCTTCCATAATTTCCATTGTTGTATTATTTTTAATATTGGGTGTTTGGTGTGTTATATATATTTTTTCTTGATCCCTATTACTGTGTGAGTTTATTTGTTCTTTTATTATCTCTTTTTCATCAGTATCTTTGGTAGGCTGGCTTAGATTGTGCGCTGTTTTTTCCATTGCAGCCTCTTGAAGCTGTAGACTTTCTGTTTTTTATCAGTGGGGGTTTGAATTTGGTTGATTTTGTTGATAGATCCAGAATTTCAGGTGCTGGCAATGTTGTGCAGTTTTTTTATTATTCAATTGCTGTTGATCTGTGGTTTTTTTTATTAATTTTTTCTTGTTTATTAGTTGTTTTCATTATCTGTTTTGTACTGTTTGATTCTGGTTGGTGAGCTTCTGTTGGTTGATCTTCAGAGCTCGGTTGGTTTTTCTGGTTGATTTTGGTGTTGCAATCGATTGCTAAGTGTCCGGTTTCACCGCACGCAAAACATCTTGGTTTTAATCTTTTTATGTGAATGGTCAGTATTGCATTCTGGTCAATTATTTGTGTTGGAATATCCTCCGGGTTTACGTTGTCATTCACCTTTATTTTGAAATGAAAGTTGTTGCTGAAAACCGGTATGGGGTTGTCGGATAAGTAGATTTGTTTTATATAAATAGCTTTGCCAAATGACTGTATTAATTTTTGAAAATCCTGAAAGGTATATCCGAAGTAAGTGTTTTTAATTATTCCGTTACAATAGTTTTGCAAGCTTTGATCGACTATTATTAGCGCGTAGCTTCCCAAAGTTTTTACTTTAGTTTGAAATCTTGCATGCTGATGTTCATCGAAAAACTGAATTACAATGTATCGTGAGTTTGGATGGTCTCCAATACTAGAGACTGTATCCCAAAATGCTGTTGCTGTCAGCTCTTCGTAAAGAAGCTCTCTGGGGAATTTATAAAGTGTTAAATTCCTATCGGTGACAGCTAACACTAATGATCTCGGTGAAAAAAATTTTGGAAAGTTGCGAATAATTTTTTTGGGATGGTGCTGTTGAAATTAACGTTTATTTCTTGCAGTTCATCTTGATTCCATATCGTTGGTGAGGGCTCTTCATTATTGTTTTCTATGAGGTTTAAATTATTTATGTCGGCTTGATTTACCTTCCTAAATCTTGCTGTCTGTGTTAATGCTGGACTTTTTTCAATGCTGTGAGGCTGCTGGTTTATTTTTGTTACGTTCGCATATGTTTTTGCAATAGTCGCAGTTTTCATTTTATCGCCGTTTGTTTGAGCGCAATTTGCGTCGTTTGCTTCTTGACACGACGCCATGCTTGTTTATGACGTTAGAATTTATTTTTTGTTATGAACGACCGTATTACTTACTTTTTGCTAGAAAACAACTGTTAATCAGCCATCGCTGTCTTTATCTATCACAGATATATATCACAGTTTTTAAGTGTGAAAACGATTAGAATATGGGGGAAAAAAAATATTAATAAGACCTTCGTTCTTGATGACTTAGGCATGCGCATTCACTATTATTATTATTATTAATAATAATAATAATAATAATAATAAACCAAATATAGATAGATGCTTTAATTACCTTGTTTGTTTGTATTTAATAATGTAACGTTTATGTAATCTATCTCTTACATTTTTGAAATTATATAATCAAGTACCTTTTTTTTCTAAATCTTACAATATTTTTTTTTTGTTACATTTTTATTTACAACTGTCAAACTCACTCCACTCACAACTTTGACACCATCCACCTCAGATAAATACAATAATGATTATTACTAATCATTTACTAAACTAGAGATTATCTCTAGCACAGATATAAACTTTAAATCTCAGTTAAAGATTAAAATATCTGATTTTTTAATTTTAAACATACGCATGGAGTTAGTTATTCACCTTTCTCTTTCCCATGTGTAATATCTTTTTAAATGGATTAAATAACCTCCATACTTCCCCAGTCTTTTTAAATTCATATAAAGATACAATAAAAGACAAATGACCCCTCAAGATACATTTCGTGCTGAACCAGCATCATCAGTTGGCCCAGGTCACCATCTCCCATATATATCTCTATTACAAGTATTTATCTATAGTAAATTGTAACATTTTTATTTACAACTGTCAAACTCATTCCACTCACAACTTTGACATCATCCACCTCAGATAAATACAACAATGGATTATTACTAATCATTTATTAAACTAGAGATTATCTCTAGCATAGATATAAACTTTAAATCTCAGTTAAAGATTAATATATCTGATTTTTTAATTTTAAACATATACACACACATGGAGTTATTCATCTTTCTCTTTCCCAAAATATATATATATATTTTAATTTAAACTCTTCAGATATTAATAATACAACTATCTATTACAGTATTATTATTTTTCAATATATATTACAAAAAAAATTTTTTTAAATATCTTTAAACAATTTCAATGCTTTTATTATTCTGTCTCACAAATACAAGTTAATCAACTCTCTTTCACTTGAATGTTATCTATTTCAATGTTAACATTGTTGGTAATATTTTTTTTTAAATTAGTATGTTATACATTAAAATAAAAGCAAAAGTAAAGATACTAACTTTTATCTTCTTCGTTTTTATGATAAAAATTGATATTTAAAAAAAAAAACAATAAATGTATCTAAGTGATATTAAATTTTTTGTAATTGTAACTGCATAATTCTTTTTTAAATAGCATTGTCTATATTCAATAAAATATTTTGCAATTTTATCACTTAAGATGTTGCAATGTAAACTAGTAAATTAAAATTGTTTTCTTTTTATTTTACAAATTTTTAATTAATTTCATGTATAAGAAGTTTTCTTAAATGAATCAATGGATATTGAAACAATTGCTGCAGCAGTCCTAATGTATACTTTTAATTTGTAATACAATAGAAAGTATATGTGAAATTATGTTAATATGTGCATCTAATTGCTTTATTGTGGAATCATTGATAAAATTAAGAATTAAATAGGGAAAGGATACACAGATCTTAAAGTAAGTTTAGAAAAAAATATAAAAAGTAGAGTCATATATCACATGATCCCACTTCTTTTTTTAAGCTTGTAAAATATAAATAAAGAACTTTGCTAATTGCTCAACATGCTTTGTTTATAGTTTACAAGCTTAAAAAAAGAAGTGGGCTTATGTGATATATGTCTGTATTTTTTTTTGACTATTTGTAATCTTTGCTTTAAGTCTTAAGTGGTGTTATATTGCTAAGACTACTAATATATGGTTTGGCTGAAGATCTCTCAGCCCTATATAGCTATTTGAGTTAGATAGTTGGGTTTGAAGACATTTAAGTGTGAAAATTTCAGATTTTCTACTCAATGGTTAACTCTTAAGTAAATGCTGGCTTTGGATTGGTATTTTTAGATCTAGTGTCTTCAACTATCCTAGCGTCTCACTGGGGAGTGCCAAAACATGAAACTGTTGGTCTGGGATTTGAGTATGGTGTCTGATAGATATTTTAAATGCTTTCTCTTGCTAAGCATTTATCACAAAGCTTGTTGAGCAATTAGCAAAGCTCTTCGTTTAGAAATAAATATCTTTTTTTTTTTTTTTTGGTAAAAATAGAGAGGAATATCTTCTTTTATTAAAATAAATTAGAATATAATGTGTTTGACAAATTATGCAAAGCAAAGGCAAGAAAAAAAATAAAATACTTTCTTTGAAAAGCAAGCAGTTAAGGGTTAATTGCGAGCTTAAACAGATATTTGTTCCTTGAAAAAGGATCTAAAAAAGAAAAAATATAGTCTAAAGCTAATATGTGTGAAAAATTAGTTATTAAGAGATGGTCTTATGAAAATTTTAAAAATGTAAAATCACTTAGAAAGTAAAGACAATTAATTAAGTAAATGTCAATTTGCTATATATAAAAAAAATGGTGTTGATAACTAGGAATAATGTAGAAATCAGTTTTGTTAAAATTATTTAGTCTTTATAAATGTCTATTTATTTGTTTCATATTGTACATTTGTATAAACAATATATTAGTGATGATAAAGTGTGCACATGATTTAAATGAAATATATTTTTATATGTATGCTTTGATTACCTCTAACTCATTATGTTCTATATATTTTAACTTTGATTACCTCTAACTCATTATGTTCTATATATTTTAACTTGAAACATTTTTAAATTTGAAGTTAGTTGCATTAAAGGCTTATGACATTTTTCTTTTATATCCACAGTCTAGTTGTCTATCTCTTTTGTAATATATTGTTCTTATTCTCCTGTTTTCATAGTAGAATATAGCACATTATACAAGGAATGATAAGTAGTAAGATCCTTGAAAAAAGAAATATTTACTTAGGGAATCGACATATTCGTGGTAGCAAAATACTCATTTTATGTATTGAATAATAAAAATCGTCCTGTCCGAATTAGAATGTCTGTAATCTAAATCGTTAGAATAATAAATGAGAATCTGTCAAAAATATGGAATGGATGTAAGTGCTTGCATATATGTAATATCAGTATACCCATACACATAAATGTACATAGCTACATATATACAGAGTGCATGTATATAAATGCAAGTATGTATGTAATATAAAAATGTACACACATACATACAAGTTCTTTTTTTTATGCTGAAGAGAATTTTTCCCTTATTATTGATTTGTGATAAATGCTAGCAAAAACTTTTATTATTGATTAAAGTTCTCCTTTGTGAAGAAAATCAAAAGCTGTTGTTTAAGGTTGACTTGAGAGGATGTAATGACCTTTATACTTTGAGTGGAGAGCCCTCTGTACAGGCTAGTGGTACTGCGTTAAAAGATAAGAATCGTCTTTTAAAAAGTTTACCTTCAAATGTAAAACTGCCGATTTTTTTTTCCTTTGGGATGTAAGTGGTTAGATAGTTTGCTGAATGGATTAATTAGAGTTTTTTTTTTATTATTATGGATAAAGTATCTCATAAGATTTACACTTTTAGACCTCTTGTGTTTTTCCATTTTAGATATAACGGTTTTCTATAATTTAATCCTATCACGTTTAACTGCATATTAGTTTTATATATATATTTTTGACTAGTGACTACATATTGAAAGCATTAGTAAAATGGAAGAGTGATCAGCAATATAAATCATTAATGGTATAGAGGAAATGAATAATTGGCAATAATTTTTTTAAGAATATAACAATTTCAAAAATCATGAGGGGGGCGGGCAATGCCTTTATTATAGTGATATAATACAGTGATGTAGTTTATATGCATAAAGGAGATTTTTATATTAAGAGCTGAAATAGTAGTTTTGTAATGAAAAATAGATTATCTTAGTTTTACCAATTCTCTACAAACTTTTCATTTAGTGTATCCATCTGACATGTCTACTTGGAAATTTTTTAAATAACTACTCCATAGTCATTTTTGATAAGTAAATCGGTATCTATCTAGCTATTATTATCTAAAAGATAATGATCCATATTAATCTGAGTTGGTCAAATGAATTTTTAATATGATTAATTTTAAAAATAACAAAGTATAATTGAACATACAATGAAATCATGAACTACACTGAATCAAAGTGAGCAATTGCAGTTATACATTATCCAAAAAGAAACATTCAAATTCACAAATTTAATACATTTTACAATGCCCAAGCAGCCATTTTCCAGTTGCGAGTAGACTTATATAATCACTTTTAAAAATAAATAAATAAAATTTATAAAATTTTAAATTATCCAGCAGGCAGTTTTCTATCATGGGGCAATGTAAATGATCATATTTATTAATAAAATTTCTTCAGTTTATGTTGAAAGCACATAGATTTTATTCTTCCTTTATTACCTTTCCTTTCTGAATTTGATATGCAGTATTCCTCATAATAAAATATTTTCTAGGTGTATCAGTGTTATGAGATAGTGTGGAGAGTGGTGGGTCATGTGAAAGTCTGTGCTCATACCCTGTCTATTACATATATAGACACAGGTATATATAAGCCTGTGTATTCCAGCTATTAAATAAAATGCTAAATGTTTTATAAAATTGTAGAACAAATTTTAAATTAATACTGACTTAAAAGCATCAAAGCAATTAGAGAGATAATTGTTTTTAAATAGCAAGACTAGTCTATTATGTTTCTATAACATAAGAGAAAAAAAAGTGTTGAAAAAAAAATAATATCAATCAGAGCATATTTAATTGTGATGAAAGCCAAGTACTTCACTATTTACTTTATTTAAAAAATAAACATACAGTACTGTAACCTCTTTTTTCTTTTTCTTATTTTTTCAGTGAATGAAAAATATATATAAATGTATTCTTTCAATATTATTATTTTTTGAAAATTTTGTATGGACCATACATTTTAATTTATATGCATATTATACATATAAAAATGTCTTATATATATATGTGTGTGTATACAGAAAATTGTTGTACACTTGCAGATCAATAAATAATACATATTCTATTCTAATCAAAATTTATCTATATAGCATGAACTGTTAAGTGCTATTTATATGTGTGAGAGGAGCTTGGAATAAAATATAGCATCTATAGTAATTCCATATATACTGATGAAGAGATATTGTTACTTCTATGAGCAATGGGATCCATAATTATTTTTTATACTTTTTAATATACTGGATCATTTACAAATAATTTAAAGGTGCAAAGACTATGAACTTTTGAAATTGAAAAGACTTATAATTAATATTTTCTAATTAATTTACAAGAAAATCATATCGTTGTTATTGTTTTATGATGTTAATAAGATATTCAAGATGAAGAAGGACTAATCAAATTTCTTTAGAAGTTTTATTTCTTACTAATTTAGAAGATATATATATCCTGTTGTTTGTTTTTTGTTTTGTTTTTCATATCTAGGTAATGTAGCATTTGAATTTTCATAGTACATATTCATTTTAGTCATTCAATTAAAATTTTACCTCTTCAATGTAAATCGCAATAATTTGCCAACACGACTAAATTATTTATGGTTTCCTCAAAAAATAATATTTTTTCAAATACTCATTTTAATTCTTTTGCATTACTAATTTTATTTTTCAATTTACATTTTTCTTCATATCTCTATTTCTATTTTTTTTAAACTTGGTCATATAAATCTACAGTCTAATCAAAACATTGAACAAGGTATTTCTTAGATCTAAATTTCAATAAGTGTCAGAATAACCTCTTATTCTTATTAAGAGCTTTATTAGATATTGCAGTTATTACACTTTTATTTTTTTATCATGACTTCCATTATATTATCAATTAACAATTTCTCAATTATTTAAAAACATTAACTGAATTTATCATTTCTTTCTTTTTTTTTTTTTTTTTTGCTAGCTGTGTTTGTTTATTTTTATCCAAAACTTGTGTAAGTTCTGGGAATTCTTCATAATGTCTTGAAGTATCATATAAGTAAATTTGATCCACCAAAGTTGTTTATTGTAATGCTCATTTTTTCTTTATAACCACATTAATCTAAATATAATCAAAGATCAAAAACAGGAGATAGATAACAATTCCTACCATACTTTTTTTTTTCAATATCTTTTTCCCCATAAGAAGACTAATTAAATTTTACAAATAATTTCTTATTTATATATAAATGGTCTTAATAAATCTTTTTTCTTCCAATCTATATCTTTTTTTCCCCCAATAATTTTATTTTTTAATTTTTCATGTTTTTTGTTAAAATCTATAAACTTTCGTTAAGAGCTTCAATATTATTATCTTATCTTAATTTGCTGTTATGTAATTTGACTAACATTTTTTTATTTTGTTAGTCTAAGAAATCTTCAGTACTAAATTTAAAAAAAAAATAGAAGTTTTAATTTTTTTTTTTATTTTCTTCATATCCACATCTCAAACGTTTGTACATAAAATAAATCTGAAAAATTAAAACTAGTTTTTTGAAATTTGATGTTGAAGATTTATTGAACTAATAAAGTTCAAAATGTTATTTCAACAATATAACAACTGAAAGTTGTTTTTTTTTAATTTATTGAAATAGAAAAAATCAATATTATTCACTACTAATGCAATGTGTTTTTAGAAATAATTGTACAGAAAAGGCTTTGACATAAAAAGAAATTATTGAATGAAAAACCATAATGCTCATTGTTTTTTAGATTGAGGAGAGAGAGGAAAACATAATTTATTGAATTTTAAAATAATAAATTCTTATAATATTTAACATGATTGGAAGGAGAGAATTTTAACTTTCAATTATTTGCAATTAAATATTTTACTAATTACAAACCTATTAATTTCAGGACATTCTTTGTTAATGTAATTTAAATAAATAGTGTTTGATTTATTTATTTTTTTAGATATTGTTATTTTTTTAAGAAAAAATAAATAAAAATGAACTTTTTGTGTATGTATAAAGAAAATTTATTTTAAATTAATTATTATGTAAATTGCTGTCTTAAAATAAATATTTTTTCACAATATTTTTATCCATGATTTTTTTTTCCACAATAAATTGATTATTAAAATTAACCCTCTCATAAGGCAAAATTTTCTGACATTTTTCTTTGTCTCACACATCAACATAAAATATATGATAAAATGATTATTACTTATTAGAAAATAATAAATTTGACTTCATTTGATAGATATTTGTGTTTACTAATGAAATAAATTTTAAATGTTCACATTTTGTTTCGGTAAATATTTAAAAAATGAGATCATAATCTAAACAAAGAGTTTACACATCATTATTTTTAGAAAGATTATGTTCAGTTTATAAAATCAATGAAATATTTTTTATTTCTGATTATTTTTAAAAATGTGAATGAATATTTATTTATTTCTCTTATATCTAACGAAATATGCTTTAAAAGTTTAAAATGTTTGAATATTTATTGCAAAATTGCGATATTTTCATATTCGTAAGTATAAGTAGATTGCTTACATAGAAGCTAAACTTGTAAATGGCTTCAGGCCATGTTTCCAATCACTGCTAATATAACTATATATTTTTGAAAATAAAGTATTTCAAGTTAAAATAAATTATTAATAATTTATATTTCTTGATATCTAATAAATATAGTGTAAATTATTGTAAAAAATATCTAAAATGGTAATAAATTTGCAAATGAACACATTTTTCATCATTGGAACTATTTTCTTTAAATAATGTCGTTAAATGCCGATTGATTTACAGCCTTGGCAACAGGCAATGACTGAACATGTCAGGGTGGTGGTTATGTCTATTGTAAGAACGGGAACTTTGAATTTCCTGCCTTCTACCATAAATTTTTTAGCAAAACTTATATATAATAAAATATACCATTTTACATGCATTTTAATGTATAATACTTACAGAAAAATTCACCAGAGAGTGAATTGGCCAAAAGGCAAAATTCTGTCATCCCAGAATATAATTGGGTTAACTTATAGCATAATAATAAAATAACTATAAGAGAAGTCCCATCTTCTTACATAATCAAAAAACCAGGTATTTCAGCCAAAAACTTTTTTTAATGCTTTTATATAAACTTGCCTTGTCTGTTTATGTTTCTGTCTGTATGTACACATTTTTGAATTTTTACATTGAAAAAAAAATTATTCCCATTTAGAACTTGAACTCACATTCTTATGCTTCACAAGAAAATTTCTTAACAATTGAGCCATTAGAAATATTACATTTATAGAATAAAATTTTGTTAATATTGATTTAACTCATATTTAATTAATTAAAATAAAAAATATTTCTGATGGAAACATTACATTTGTAGAATAAAATTTTATTCATATTGATTTAATTCATACTTAATTAATTAAATTAATTATAAAGCCAATACATAAATATATTATATAATAGACAATGACATAATATTTAAATTTAGAATTCATTTGTTAGAGGGCATATTTTTTATTTTCACATCTTATTATTAAATTATAATTTTTGACAGATTGTTTTGTAGTTTTAACCAATTTTTAAAATAATAAAAAATAAAAAAATAATATGTAAAATTATTTTTTAAAAAATAATGCTTTTATGCAAATAGCCAACTAAAAAGTAGAAAAATAACAGAGTAATTCACTTCTCAGTTAATTTGCCATTCTTGGAAAATTTCCGAGATTTTAAGAATCTAGATTATTAAACAATTGGAAGTTGCAGGCATATATTCATTTCATAAAAGCACTTGAGGTTCAAATAAATCATAAAAATCAAAAAGCTTCAAATGCTTTTATGAAAGGACAATATTCCTACAATTTCCAATTGTTTATAACAAGTATAGATTCTTAAAATCTCTGATATTTTCTAAGAATGGCAAATTAACCAAGAAGCAGATTACTTTATTATTTTTCTACTTTTTAGTTGGCTGTTTACATAAAAGCATTATTTTTTAAAAAAAAAAAATTGTACATATTTTTAGTGAAGTAAAAGGTAAATGATAGAAAATCTAAAATTCAATAAGCTATGTTAATTTTTTTTTATTTTAATTTTTTTAGCAATTAGATTTCATGAAATTGTAATATATGCATTTTAAACTGCCAATACAAAAATGTCTTGTTTTAGTTGGCCAAAAGAAGATTATCCACAAATCACATATAATGAGAGCGAGAGTGGTCTGAATCTTTTTGCTAGAGATAGTTATGTTATAATAGTTTGAAAGAGTTGTGCTAATAAAAAAAATTAAATTTGAAAATGTATATACATACATATAAATCGATAATTGTTTTCCTTCATCTAAAGTAGTAAGATAATGAATATTTACAGTGGGCATACATCACATACATGGAAAAGCACGCATGTTCATATATCATATTTTTCCAGAAAATTCCATTTATGAAGAAGTGCAATTTTTGAGTGTGTTTTTGTTTTTTTATATAATTGGTTTATAACAATAAACCTAATTTGAATATACATATATATGTGTTAACATGTAAGCATGTATTAACATACATACACTTATGTATACACATGCAAATAAGCATTCAATTTATAGATTTTGCAAGCAGACAGTGGTATCTATATTTTTATTTATGTGGTTATATTGCCTTAATTTTAAAAATGAAAAAAGTTTTTTCTGTTATCTCTCTTAAATCATTGATTATGATCTCTGACTCATTAAAATGTTTTGTTATGGTCTATTCTTCATTTCTAAGTAAAATGTCAAATCTTAAATTGCAGTCTGTTGATTCATTTATCACAAAAAAGTTTGGTGTCCAATATTAAATTTTTGTTTGAAAAATAAGATTGTTGGGAATGAATCATTTAAAAGTATTGTTGTATTATTGTTATAATATATTTACATATAAGACATATTTTATTCCATAAAAATAAACAATCGTTATACTATTTTTATTTTTTATTAATCTGTCTTTTAAGTGTTTTATGTTTTCACTGTATGACTTTAATTAGGATTTTTATAGTGATTTTTGGAGTAAATTAAATATTAAAAGTGCTTTTGGGGTATATGAATAATAATAAATAAATTAATGCTAAAAATAATAAAGTATTGGTAAATAATCAATAGTCTGCATGTTAAGATGACAATAAAAATGAAAACAGCCAATATACAAAGAATTTAAGTTGCCAGATCATAGAATTGATGATTTAAGAGTGGTAATGTTAGAAAACTTTTTAATAGATATTTGAAAATAAGTTCTGTCATAACCTTGCATACTAAAAATAAAATTGTATTTGAGTTTGTCTAATATGTAAAATGGAATTAGTTTTGTCACTCATAAACTAATTAAATATTCATATATTTATTGTTAATTCTAAATACATTTGTTTCACTTCTTTGTTATTTAAATTTTATAGTGATACATAGTACTTATATGTACACATTTTAAATGAACAGAAATATGTATATATTTTTAATGTTTAAATGTTTTGATTTTTTATGTGTATTCTAGATGAATTGTAAATTTATTATAACAATCTGAATTCCAATAGAATTTGAGTAAAACAATTTAAGTATTTAGAATAAAGAAAAATTAGAAATTCATCAAACTCCAGGCAATCAGTTAAAATTTACTAACTCTGATTTCTTTATTTAAATTTGTGTATTTCTAGAAATTTTTTTTTTTTTCTGAAAAAAAATTAATGCCTACAGAAATGTTGAAAGGGAATTGCGCATTAAAATGAATACTCTTTCTATATATGTACTAATTTCAGAAAGACTTTAGCTAAATTTAAAATCTGACTAATATAAAAAATATCATACTCTATTTCAAGCAGTCAGTGAATATTCGCCTAAATACTATCAAAGTTTAAAGAGTTGATAGTCCTCTTATTTTTTATCAGCATTTATTCATATGGCAGTGCTGTTTTCTTCCATTTAATTTACATATACAATAAGTTATACATATTTAGTATTTATATATATTCATAGTATTATTTCCAGGAGCTTCCATGTAATAAAAATATAAATGTCTAACATTTTAGTACAATAACAAGTACTTTCCTAAAGAAAGTGTATGGTGAGATTTAAAATCGTTATTTTTTTTCTGTGTTATTTTTTCCTCATTCTCAAATTCTGTTGGTTGAAAAGTTTTAAAAAATATTTTACCCTCCAATGGCTTTTTTCACATATTGTTAATTTTCTTCAATTCACACTTTTCATTTATGCTCTTGGGTCTTTTAAAAATCTCTACTCTTCCCTTAGCAGTTTCTGGTCATATTGTTCAATTTTTGCCAGAATATGTGGGTTTTTTTTTAAGTTAATGTCATGGTTAGCCTGTGATGAATTGGATTTTTCTCTTAACTGCCAAAATGTGTTCTTCCTTTCTTATGTTTATTCTATGATTGGTCTGTCCAGTGTATGAATGTAAACAAACTCCACGTGGAATTTTATATACACCATGACACTCCAAAGGGATTTTATCTTTAGGCCGTGGAAATATATATTTTTTTAATGTAATATAGACTGTGTGGATATTGTTTTTCTTTAAAATATTAACAATTTTATCAGTTACTTCCTTTATATATGACAGAACTGTCTTAATTTCTGAAGTATCAAAATCGTTTTTCTTATTATATTAAAAAGTTCTATTAATTATTCTGTGATCAAAACCATTATGAAGAAATATTTTTTAAATAGCAGAGATATTTTGGTGAAAATGGTTGTCATCAAAAATTATCTTAGTTCTATTTAACAATATCTTTATCACTGAAAATAATTGTGCTGGATAGTGATGAGAAGAAAAATATAGAGATCTTCCAGTGTGTGTTTGTTTTCTATTTCCATAGTAAAATTTAATTGCAAGAAAGAAGGATGGTTCTTTATCCTATGGTATATGTAGAAAGCAATCACAAACTGTGAGATGTTTAAATTTTTCTTCTCATCTCCATTCAGCACAATTAATTTCAGTGAGAAAGACATTGTTAAATAGAATTAGGACATTTTCTGATGGCATCCATTTTCATCAAAATATCTCTGCTATTTAAAAAATGCTTCTTCATAATGGTTTTGATCACAGGATTATTAATAGAGCTTTTTTATAATAATAAAAAGATTTTGATACTTCAGAAATTAAGACTGTTCTGTCATATATAATGGGAGTAACTGATAAAATTGGTGTTTTAAAGGAAAATAATATCCACACAGTTTGTACTCCATTTTAAAAAATTAATGAAGTAATTTGACACCCTAAAGATAAAATTCCTTTGAAGTGCCATGATGTATGTGGAATTTTCTCCCATTCATACATTGGACAGACCAATCATAGAATAAACATAAAAAAGGGAAGAATACATTTTGGAAGTTAGAGGAAAATCCAATTCATTCATTAAATTAACTAATCATGACATCAATTTTAATAAAACACATATTCTGGCAAAAATTGAACAATGTGACCAGAGACTGCTAAGGGAAGCTATAGAGATTTTTAAAAGGCCTAAGATCATAAATGAAAAGTGTGAATTGAATAAAATTAACAATATTTGAAAAAAGCTATTGAGACTAAAAACCAATAGAATTTGAGAATGAAGAGAAAATAACAAAGAAAAAAAAGTAATGATTTGAGAAAGAAGTTCTGAAGAGAGTACTTGCCATTGTATTGAAACATCACATCAGCTATTTATATTTTTACTAAATGGAATCTCCCAGAAATAATCTATGAATTCGTTTATCTGAGAGAATATTAGAATTAATATATATATATATGCAAAACCATAAAACAGTACAATACTAGATAAAATCCAAAATTTTTACCAAAATCCTTATATGATCATGGTTTCATCTACTACAAATAGACCTTCTCAAGTGAAAATCAAACTAAAGGAATAAACATATATATACAGACAAACAAACCTTTCCATAATTCATTTCAAACACCACCTTCCCTTACTATCAAAAGATGTCTTATATATACAAAGAAACAAATCTTTTCATAAAGGAAAAGGGATGTTTGAAATGAATTGTGGGATGGTTTGTTTGTTTATATATATATGGGAAAGGGGTGTTTGAAATGATTTATGGGAAGGTTTGTTTGTTTATATATATATATATACACACACTTGTTCCTTTAGTTTGATTTTCACTTGAGAAGATCTATTTTGTAGTAGATGAAACCATGGTTATGTAAGGATTTTGGTAAAAACTTTGGATTTTATCTAGTATTGTATTATTTTATGGTTTTGCATTTTATTTATTACTAGTATAGTGATAGTCAGTTTTGGTTTTATATATATAATTGGTATTTTAATTATTAATCAATCAACTATGTAGATTCACAGCTACTTTTTCTAAAGCTTATTATTAATTTATGGACTGTCAACCAATGTACAATATCTCAGACTAAACATTCTTACTATATGCAATTTGTGTAAAACTACTGTTCATCGTGCATCTGGAAATCCAAACAGATAGATGATATATTTTAATTATGATCTATTTAATTTAGAACTTGAATATTTTTGGCAGTAATAAGTAGTCGAATGGTTTATTTTTAAAGAATTAATAAGGAGTTCAAGCACTATAAATGGCAGTTATATCTGTAATCCACGGACATTGATCTCCAAAAGCTGCCAATTTATTATGGCCTTAAATTGTACAGTATATTTTGTCATATATATATAGTAGTGCATCAGCATTCTCATTTCATAATGGCAGGAGGCAATTTATGTCTGTGCTATCCTAAAACTGTAGGATATATATATATAATATAAATTAATGTTCTTAATAAATTTAACACAGGAAGTGATCATCGATTAGTAAGGTGTAAGTTACGTGTTAATGTAAAACTAGAGAGACAAAAATTATTGAGAAAAACAATATTTACACTTGATATTCCTAATCTTCAGAAACATTCTAATGAATTTAAATTAGAACTTACAAATAGGTTTCGAGTGTTAGGAGATTTTGAACATGATTCAGATTTGAATGAAATTAATATGAAAATAACTGATACACTTTTAAAAACTGCAACAAAGATAGCTGGTAGAAAAAAGCAGCAATTGACTAATAAAATTTCTACTGAGACTAGAGAATTTATGAAGAAAAGAAGGAATATGAAGATATACAAAAATGATGTATTAAAAAGAATTGAATATCTCGAATTTTGTAAAATGGTACGGAAAAGAGTTGAAAATGATATAAGAAAGTATAACTGTGAAATAGCAAGGAAAGCTGTAGAAGAAAATAAAAGTCTCAAGAATGTTAAACAACATTTTGGTATTGGTAGGAAATTTATATCGGCAATAAGAAAAAAAGATGGAATTATTACTAAAAAGAGAGATGACATCATGAAATTGGTAGAAGATTTTTATCAAGAATTATATAGTAATAAAGAACAAGTACCTCCTATATCTATTACATCTTCCGAATTGCCCAGAATTTTAAATGAAGAAGTGAGACATGCAATTAAATGTATGAAGAAAGGAAAGGCTCCAGGAAATGATGGAATTATAATTGATATATTAAAAGAAGGAGGTGAAGAAATAGAAACAATTTTAGCAAAGTTATATACCAAATGTCTAAATGATAAAGATGTACCAGAAGATTGGAAGAATGCAGTAATAATATTAATATTTAAAAAAGGTGATAAAGAAGATATTAGAAATTACAGACCTATCAGCCTTTTATCAGTTTTATATAAAATTTTTACCAAGATAATTACAACTCGTCTACAGAGAACTTTGGATTTCCACCAACCAAGAGAACAAGCTGGATTTAAAAGTGGTTTTAGTACAATAGATCATATCCAGGTATTGAGAGAAGTCATAGAAAGGACAAATGAATATGAGTTGTCATTATGTTTTGGATTTGTAGATTATGAAAAGGCATTCGATTCTATACACATTTCTTCAGTGATTAAAGCATTGGATCATCAAGGTATAGATCCAGGATATTGTCATATTTTAAAGAATATTTATAAAAATGCAACAGCAACAATTAGATTACATAATGATACTGGAAAAATCAACATTGAGAAAGGTGTAAGGCAAGGTGACTCCATATCTCCAAAACTTTTTACAGCAGTGCTGCAAGAAGTATTTTGTGGATTAAAGTGGGAAACTAAAGGAATGAAAGTAAATGGAGAGTATTTAAGTCATTTAGATTTTACAGATGATGTAGTTGTTTTTGCAAATAATGCTTCAGAGCTGCAGGAAATGTTGCAGGAGTTATCAGATGAAAGTAGAAAAGTAGGACTAAAGATAAATGTTAAAAAGACTAAAGTAATGTTTAATCCATTTGCTCAAAATATGAAAATAAAGATTGATTATGAAGAATTAGAAGAAGTTAACAGTTACAAATACCTAGGTCAGATTATTAATACAGATGGAAACATAATGGAGGAAATTAATCATAAAATTAAACTTGGTTGGAGTGCTTTTGGTAGAAATAACTTGATACTAAAAGGAAATACGCTTATGTGTTTGAAAAGAATGGTTTTTAACAAATGTGTTTTACCAGTTCTTACTTATGGATCTGAGACTTGGACACTTAATAGAAGAGCAATACAGAGACTTCAGACCACTCAAAGGAGTATGGAGAGATGTATGTTGGGAGTAACAAGAAGAGATCGAAAACGCAATGTATGGGTAAGACAACAAACAGGTGTTACTGACCTTATTGAAAAAATTAAAAGATTGAAATGGAGTTGGGCTGGACATATTGCTAGAAGAAATGATAATAGATGGACAATTGAAATTTTAAACTGGATTCCAAGAGATTGTAAAAGACCCAGAAAGAGACCACATGTGAGATGGATGGATGAAATAAGCAAATGTGCAGGGGTGTTGTGGAAAAGAGAAGCTAAAGATCGGAGAAGGTGGATTAAACTTGGAGAGACCTTCATCCTGCAGTGGATTGATAATGGTTGATAATGATGATGATGATGATGAATATAAATTAGTTAATGTGTCTAAGATATATCTCTAACAAATCAAATCTTTATATTTGCAGCTTTTTTTCTGAAAAAATTTATTAAATCATGAACTCACCAGTATAAAATTTCCTAAAGCAATCCCTCTCATAATATATATATATATATATATATATATATATATATATATTGTGCCATTACAATTTGGTCACTAGCCAAATTTATAGTAATGTGCATGTAGAAAAGGTAAACCAAAAATCATCATCACAATTTTATATAATCATAAAAGAAGCTGTAGGGCATCCAAGTTCAAACCCTTCCAGATCAAAATTTCAAAAGCTTTAAACAGAGAGAGTGGGACAGCTATTATATGCTTTACTTGTTTGTGTGTTAATAAATCTCAAAAAGAGCAGCACACACATTTAATATTTAAATTTTCTGTTAAAAAGCAAAGTTATAATGCATACATATAGGCAATGTATGTGTAAATTATTTAATTGTTTTATATGTCAAATATTAAACATTTTAACTTTCTTTAAAACTAACCTATGCTTGATCAATTCTAATATTTTATTCTATACTTTTATTTTGCTTTTCTTTAATTATAAGTGGGATTTAAAAGTTACAGACTTAATTAAATAATTGGGTTATAATTACTAAGCTAGCAATCATATTATTTAAGGATAGTTTATGAATGATTTGAAAGAATGAAGGATGTGTACATTACATACAAAATTTTACATTTCCTAAATATTGAAAGAAAAGGAAGTATTAAATCTGTTAAATTATTTTTTTTGTACAATTTTTTTTTGTTAAAACAGGAAATCTGTTTAATCAGATATCGATCTTTGTAGTAAATTTTTTGTAAATGATTGTCACTTTGGAGCTATAATTTTTGAAATTTTCTTATCAAGATCTAAAGAAGGAAGCTCAAAGATTTGAAGTGTTACCTGGATGTTAAAAAGAAAGAAAAAACAAAAGAAAGGAAATAAGAATTGAGTCTATTTTTTTTTAAAACAAAAGTGTCTGGAAAAAGGATTAAACTTTTCAGTTGAAAAATACTTTGGTTGAAAATAAATTAGAGATCTAATTAAAACAAATTTGTCCAAAAATAGCAAGTGATGCTATCTCTGATTGGTTAAGGTAGCTAAAAATTGGATATAAAAAGCTGTCTTGATTTATTATGATTATTGTTGTGATTGATTCAGATATTAAACTATAATATTGAACGTTGAAAATATAAGAGATGGCGGGCTAGAAAAATTATATGTATATTCCATGTGCCAGACCATCTGGGGAAGCTGCACATCACATAGGAAAGAAAAGATGTGTCTAAAATAATATTCTACACCTTTCAACTGACCAGATAAATAAGATGTTTTTAATAGAAGGAAGAAAGCATTCACCTGCATTCAAAGAAGATGAATTAATCTACTGATAAATATTAATCATCAAGTCCAATTAATTGTTACAACAACTGATTTTAAACTCAAGAAAATTTACTAATGTGAAAACAACTGCTGTATTTCATCCACATGCTTGACAAGAAGAGAAGAAAATTTAATATAATGATTTCCAAATTGTCCACTAAAGCAAATAACCTCAATAGAGTCATCATCATTAAATAGTTATACACCTCAAGAAAGAGATTGTTCCCACATAGTAGCTGCAGAAATATAGACAAGTTTGAACTCTTGGAAATTCGCCACAAACAAAAAAATCGGTAATATGACTTTTTATATCTATTTTCTTTATGATATCAGTCTTAAGAAACATTTTAGCAATAAAGTGGTATATTTTATTTAAAGAACTTTAAAGACTATTCAGATCGATTAAAACAAGAATGTCTTACTAATAATAACTTTGAGCTTCATAAATGATCTTGAATGTATAAAAATGATTTGTTTATTAATTTTACAATATTAATATGTAAAACAATTTTTTTTTATGGTATTATAATTTTAGTTTTAACTAATATATTATTATTTTGGTTTTAAATAATATTTTGTTATCATGGGATAAAACACACACATACATAATAATATTTTTATATGTGTATAATTGGAAGTGAATGTGTAATAATGAGTAGTATTAGAATATTAGATTATTTTGTTTCAAGTTCAGTATAGATTTCAGCGCTTGGAAGGGAGGGGGAGAAAATAATTTAAAACTTTTTTCTAAAACTTGCTCTTTCAATTTTTACTAACATTTTTTTTTACATTCTATTTACATGTTGGATTTTAAAGTATGTGTGCTAATGAGCAGATAATATTTTTTTTTAAATACTTTTCTCATGGAGTGAAAATCATGGTCAATGTGACGTCCAACTTAATACAAAATACATTTGAAGGGAAAGGGGGAAGAACTTAAAATTAATCTGAGGATTGTTATATAATCAATTATTATTATTATTATTATGTCAATTTTCATATTTATCTAGAAATTTTTATGTATATGTTAGAAATGTAGTAATAAATATTAGTTTGTTTTATTAAACGAGGCGTATATATTTCATTAATTGTAGTCTTTGTTAAGTGTGATTATTCATCATCATCAATGGTTGAATATTAGTTATTTAAGATATAAGTAAGTATGCTAAAATTAAGCAATAATTATGCATTTCTTTATAAAATTTAGTTTTATGTTTAGGCTTAGTCCTAGAGCTGTAGTTGAAACCCTTGTCATTATTGTTATTATTATCATCATCATCATCGTCATCAACATTTTAATTAATGAGCTGTTTAACTGTTTAAAGGCCATAAATAAATATTGATTTTATAATATTTAGTGATCTCTTAGTATTATTATAACCACATCCCATCATCTATTTCATGCAAGGATGAGTGAATTGCCATCCTCAATTAGTTATATATAATCTGAGCTAGTAAACTTACAAAACTATTGAAACACATTTGTTATGCTAAGATCTGAGAAATGATTTATGTCTAATATACTCCACTTTGGTTTAAAGATGTTTTACTTTTACCTAACTATTAGTGCTTATAGTGATATGGCTCAAAAAGCAAAATCTCTCATTTTATTAGAAATAAAGTACCAAAAAGGGATTCAAACCCGGTACATATGAAAGGTTATCAGATATAACCATGTCTAGATTCAGATAATCTAGTGGCGCCCTGCTAGACCATATTCACTTAGTATTTGTTTAAACATGCACTTAACATCAAACCAAGAAAGGAAAGTGGATAAGATCTACTGCCTGTATACCTGAGTTATATTTTATTGAATTATTAGTGTACTCACTTCATGTGATTTCATATAATACTTGTTATTAACAATTTCCCCATAATTCTTGATAGTGTTATATTTTGAACCTTTACTCAGATATTATATCTTTTAATTTTTGAACCTTTACTTATGATCATTCTATGGACAACTCAGGTATGGTAATATCTTTTTTTTTTGATTCATTTATTATGTTACAATAATATCTTTTTTTTGAACTCTTTATTTATGTTACAATATATATATATATATTTTTTTTTTTTTTTCATGAAAAAAGCTTACCCTGCTTGGTTTATTGCAATGATAGAGTGATAGAATCTGAAAATTCAAGATCTATGAATCATAATTCTCATTTTATATTTCCAGAGCTTGAACTTCTTATGAATTTCTGAGCAATAAACCATTCAATAATTTTTGTTCTTTGTGGTTTAATGCAGTGATAGATGTGAATCTTAATGTTTATTTATTATGGCTTCAGCCCTGCCATTTATGATGCTCTTAATTTTTTATTAAGAGAAATAAACCATTTAATTATTTTTTACTGGAAAAACTTTTTCATTCAGGTGAACTAGAAGGTTGAAACATTTTAAAAATTCATACAAAAATAGCAAACTTAATTTAGATTTTGATTATCTTAGCAGTATATGTAGTTTTCTAATTTATCATTGCTTCAACATTCATATTTCATAATGACTGGAGATAATTTATAATCACATTATATCACCTAATTGATTAGAAATTGACTAAATATCTTTATATTTGCAGCATATTTCTCCAAAAGCTTATTTATTAAATTGTAAAATAACATCCAGTATAAAATTTTCAAAATCAGCTTCTCTCACTATGCATGCATTTTATAGAAAACTTTATTTTAGAAGATGAGCTACAGCTTTGAAACAATGGAAAACTCATAAAAATGATAGTCCATTTTTATTTCTATTTACGTCTTTACTACAAGCTGTTTAATTTGTAGTTTGATTTAGATTGTTAATTGTTATTGATATTGGTAATGTTTTGGTATTGACTGGTTTCATGTATTTTATATTTATAGTGTATTCTACATCTAATTCTCTTTTCTTGTCTCCCCCTTATTTAATAATGTAATTTTTGAGTTCTATAATAGTTGTTTTACATTTAAATTAAATATTTAATTGTGGCGGAGGGGTTTTTACTTTTATTATAGAGCATTCTATATTAGTTCTTTTTTGTAGGAGATACTTGATGTGATGCATTATCTGCTTACTTTGCTAAACAGGCTGATTACCAAGTCTCTTTTTTCTCATTTTTTAAATACTGTTGTTGAGAATAGTTGTCTGAAAATATCTATCCCTGATTCTGAATATTTGTGGGCAGCTATCATTTAATACTTTTCTTTTATTGAGAAATGAAATTTCTTTTACTAAAATAACATGTCTTAGAATCACTATATCTTATTGTCTTTTATTTACAGTAACAATGCTGTAATAGCCCATTTGCTTATTATGTGTATGATCTGGGTTTGATTCTGTGCCAAATATTCTTGAGATTTTAAATAGGCTTAATACTTTTTAAGTAGCTAATATATAGCACATGTGGGTAATTATCTAGTTTTGGTTAATAAATGAGTCTTTTGCTAATCTTAGCTTGAAAATAAATCAAGAATGAAAAACTGTTCAAATCATCACCAAACTATGATGGGAACTGTTCTTTTATAGAAGCTGTTAGAGAGGTCTTTGCATTACAGATTATTTAAAAGCTGTTTTAATGAGTTATATATAGGTGCAGATTTGCATGATGTGTATATAAAATATTGTAATTAAATGATTGCAACATGTAATATGTAATAATTTTAAGAGCCAGTGAAAATCTCTTAGTATTATCTTTATTAAATTTAAGTTTTTGTCTCACATTACATCATTATCCAATCATATCTAGCAAACAAAAAATGGTACCACTTCTGATTTTTTTATGTATGTAAATATGTGTATATTTATTCACATATATAAGGTGCGTGAATATTTACAATTGTGTCCCAATTAAGTTTTTGCCTTCTTAAAATATGATTTGCTGAATATCAAATAATTGCATTAATTATCTTAATGTTTGATGTAAAGAGTTAAGCACATTTATGCATATGCATTAATTAATTCTAATGTATTAATTGAAACATTTATAGTATTTATTTGCTAAGAAATAATAACAGATAACTGAACAATTATATTATGAAAATGATACAAATTAAAATAAAATGGAAATTTCTACACAGTGGTACCAGGTTGGACAATTCATGGAAAATACTTAGGAATTCATTTAATATTAACTAAAGATGATGCATCTAACACTAATCAAAGTTCTTGCTTTTGCAATTGTTTGTTTAGTTTTGCTGATAGCTTTTATATATATATATATATATATAATCAAAATTACCCCAAGTTCACAATCCAAACTAGGCAAAGAAAATAAACTCTAAAACAAAACCAATGGTTTTACTTCTACAAGTAGACTTCTCAAGTGTTATCTTCTAATCCTTTATACTTGAGAAGTCTACTTCAAGCAGTAAAATCATTAATTGTGTTTTAGAATTTATTTTCTTTGGTTAATCTGGTTGAGTTGTGAATTTGGGGTAGTTTTGATTATTTTATTGACTAGTTTAGCTTTAGGCTTTTAATGTTTACACACACACACACACATATATATATATATAACAGATGTGAACTTTCTTTCACACACATATATATATATATAACAGATGTGAACTTTCTTTCTTAAATTATAAATAAATATTGTGACCTTTAGTCTCTATATAATATCAAGTGATAGTATTTAAAAGTATCTTTTTAAATGCAAGAAGCATTTACAATTTATTATTTTCGTTTTTGATTACTGTCTACTAAGCATCTGACAATAAATTTTGTAATTTGAAAATATAACAGATATTTGCATATATTAAAATATATATATGATTCTTACTAGCATCCTTAAACAGTGATGTTAAAACTGTAAGAATGACTGTCTTATTTTCAAACTCAAATGCACTTATATGAGCCAATCCTAAGTGTCTAGAAAATCCATTTCTTATTTTAATAATCTTATTAGCACTCATGAAATCTTATAATTTACTTTGTGCTAATATTAGACAATGTTAAATTATATAATAATCAATAAATTTTACTAGTAAGTGTTTAGGATTGTCATGATATAGAAGGTAGTCATCCTTCTCACTAGGGCCATTAAACAGTTATGTTAAAACTGCAGTGATACTCTTGCCCCAGTCACAAAAACAGAGACTTTGAGAAAATAAAAATGGCCATCTTATTTTCAAACTCAAATGTCCTTATATGAGCCAACCTTAAGTATCTAGAATTGCCTTTAATGTAAATGATTTCACACTCTCACTTTTAGACACTTAAGATTGGTTTATATAAGTGCATTTAAGACAATCATTCTCTCAAAGTCTCTATCTTGTGACTGGAGCGAGAGTATCCTTGCAGTTTTAATAATTGTTTAATGGTACTAGTGAGAAGGAATGATTGATTACCTTCTATATAATTTATCATCGTCTAATATTAGCAAAATGTAAATTATAAGATTTCATAAGTGTTAATAAGATTATTAAAATAAATGGATTTAAAGTGAATGATTTATATTTTCACACTCTCACTTCTAGACACTTAAGATTGGCTCATATAAGTGCATTTGAGTTTGAAAATAAGATGGTCATTTTCTCAGTCTCTATCTTTTGACTGAGGCAAGAGTATCCTTGCAGTTTTAATACCACTGTTTAATGGTGCTAATGAGAAGAGATGATTTCCTTCTATATAATTACAATCTAAACACTGTGCTAGAAAAATTTATTGATTATTATCTAATAATCGATGCTGTTAAACAGTTTAATATATTGCTATCAGAGTATATCAACATTTTAAATCAAATGATTTTGAACTCTGAAATTTTAATATTTGCAGTTTTAGTGAAATCACAACTTTTTTTTTTTTTGTAAAAACATCCATAAATATGTGAATATCAATCATGTCATTACTTGATGGTGCCAATGAGGAAGTTCTCCTGGATTAATTAATGTATCACAAGTCATGCATTTTACTAGTCAGTATATATATATTTTTTTATTTTGCAATGAAAACAATTATCTATCCAAGTATATAAATATCCAGGAGATTCATCATCGGTTGAACTACATCATAAAATCATTTTGAACAATTAAAAAATATCTCCTAATCTGCTTTTAAAAACATCTTTCAATGAACTCTTTTTTTCTTCTTTATGGCTTTACATCCTATAGACTAGAGAGCTGAAGAACCCCAAATCGATGCTCATACTTTGATTTTTGTAATCGAAAAATTACATGACCTGCCAAGTAACTAATCTTCGATTATTTAAAAACTCTTGTTTGTAGTTTGGAAAGAAATTAATTAAGCTTTTTTAAAAAAAAAAATATTTATTTTTTTCTAAAATTGAATCACTCTTCTACTTAAATTATTTTAACATAAATTATCTAAATTCTTTCAGTCACTTAAAACACATACATTTCAAATATACAGACGGGTACATTTAAATTTATTAATTTGACATATTTTTGTCTGTCTGAAATAATTGTTTTATATTCGTAATTTAAATATGACGTATACATAAATCCGTAAATGAAATAGCTGATGGCTTACTGATCATTGATCCTTCAGTGTGAGAGTTGATGATCCCATTGTTCATATATACATACATTGTGTGCACGCACACATATAAAATATTTTAAAATTTCTACGATAAACATGACCTACATCAGTCATTTACCTTTTACTTCTTTCTCCTTTTCTTTATAGAAATTTGAAACGAGGAAGGGGTGATTTAAATTTAACAATTTGATTTTCAACTCATCCAGAATTTTTTTCTCTGATGAATAATTGATTTATCTTATCTAAATGATGAGTTTTGCTCTCATTCTTCTTCCAACTTTTCCCTCCTCCTTCATTATTTTTAAAAATAATTTATTAATAAATTCAATTTGTTTGTAAAGAGAATAATTTAATAGGTATGGGGAGAGGGGGGGGAGCAATCATCAATCATTGTTTAAAGGATTTGATTAGAGAAAGAAGGGGAGGGAGATATAATTTTAGCATTTTTGTAATGTAATCATAATTTTCACTGTTCTTCTGAAAACTGTTTTAATTTCATCTCATTTTTCTAATTTCACACAGGAATTATTCATATTTTAGTAAATAAATAGTTTTTGTTATATCTGAAAGTGACCCCCTACACCTATTTTAGTTTTAATTGTATTTATTTATTTCCTATTGTTCCCCGTCCTCTTGAAGAAATAAAAATTTATGATAATTTTTATTGCTTCCTTCTCTCTTTTTACTGTTTTTCTTTGTGTTATTCCTAAGCGCATGTCAATATTAAGTGTGTGGATATTGCAGTATTAATGAAAACAATAAGTCTTTTCTTTTTTTTTTTTTTTGCAGGCTATTACTACCCCCAGTATGGCTGTGAGTCATATCATGCTAGAAGCATACAAAAAGTATATTCTTGTTACACTCATTCTCCATGGCAAGGTAAGTATCAGCCTTCAACTTTTAGAATTAATTCATTGATATTCATCGAAAAATTTAAATATTTAAAATTTTCCCATTCATTGAATTTTAAAATCTCTCTCTCTATTTTCACTTCATTCAGTGATTAATAATAAAAATAGTTGAAAGGGAAAATATTTATGAATTAATAACCTGAGAAGTTGATTAAAAGAAAATATTAATATTCAATGATGAAAAGATGCTAGTGCAAGTTTTTAAACAATCAAATGTGTCTGTGTCTGTATATTTATACATGTGTGTGTGTATATACAATATTCAGTTGTTGTCTGAAAGCAAAGTTATTTATGAAAACGGATACTAATATTTTGTATTCACGATATAACAATACTATTGTATAAACAGAAGAACTTAAAAATAAAATAATATAAAACATTACCCTACTAAACGATAAACTCGAACATTTCCCTACATCGGCCAGGAAAACTAATCGGAAAATATCAATTTTGAGTTAATAACGCCGGAAGAATTTTTTATAGCTTATGATTCTTTGCTCTTACGTTTTTTGTCATTTGCCTCGCCCATTAATATACTAAAATTCTGTGAACAACATATATGCTTAATAGTACTTTGATCAATATAAAAAGCTGAATAAATTGTATCATCCTCCATTGCCTTTTTTATACATATATTTATGTTGTTAAAGATTTTATTTAATATTTGGTTTAGTTTCACCTATATATACATATTGCCTTAGAACTGGTTGTGGACATTCAATAGAATACAAAACACTACTTTTATCCTCTTTGCTTGTTATTACCTTAAAACTATTTATTAACCTATTAAGATTAAGCAAAGTCCTCCATGCCACTTTAAAATCGTTTTAAAAATTTTATTATATATTTGTTAATATTAGGAATAAAAGCTAATGACATCCATGATTTTTATTATTCACAATTATATTAGTATTTTTATTATGCCTTTTATAATGGTTTAACACAATTGATAACAGTCTCTGTTTATTATATCCCACCTTTATCAAATCCTGCATATAACAATCTATATTATCTTTACAAAATTCCTAATTTGAACACAATCGCTGACTAAAACAAATATTATATATCATCTTCAACAACATAAATATACATATAAAAAGGCAATGGAGGATGATACAATATTTATTCAGCTTTTTATATTCATCAAAATATTACTATCCACAGGATTTTAGTATATTAATGTATGAGACACATGATAAAAAAAAGTAAGATCAAGTAATCATATGCTATAAAGAAGTCTTCGGGCACTATTAATGCCAAGTTGACTAGTTTTCTGATTAGTTGTTCCTGGCCGATGTAGTAAAATGTTTGAGATTATTGCTTAGTAGGATAATAATGATTTTTATACAGCTTTGATAAGGACTCAGACAAGTTGAAAGCGTTTGGCAATAGTGTTTTATATTTTGTATTATTTTTAGTTTCTCTGTTTTATACAAAAGTCTTATTGTTATATTGTGTTTTATTTTTATAATAGAAGTATTTAATATATTGTATCATAATTCAATAGTAAATTCTTTACTTGGTCATTGTTTGTGTACTGTACTATAATTAAATGATCATTATAAATTTACTATGCCATATATGTAAATATTATTTATTAAGTGCAAGCAGTTCGTAATTAAAGTGAAAAGCTGAAACCTTCTTGCATGTGCTTTAAGAATGCTTACATGACAGCCAATCAGATATAATGATGACTGTATAGGGAGCTCTTAACTCGCAACACAAGACAGTAAAGAGAAAGGTGGAACCACCTTTTTCTTATAATAATCTCTGTCTTGTGTTGTGACTTTACAGTCATCATCACATCTGATTGGCTGTCATATAAGCATTCTTAAAGCGCATGCAAGAAGGTTTCAGCCTTTCACTTTAATTACGAACTGCTTGCACTTAATAAATAATATTTACATACATTACTGTCAATTTCATAAGTTCGGAAAAAATTACTTCTTAAAAAGATTTTGCATTGTTGATTTATAAATAATATGCAGCGAGTTAAATGTGAAGATGTTTAAAGCTTCATGCTCTTAAGTCAAAATACTTCAGACTATCTTATATATATATATATAAATTTAAGTAAAGAGAAAGGTGGAACCACCTTTTTCTTATAAAAAATCTGTCTTGTGTTGTGACTTATGAGCTCCCTATACAATCATCATTACATCTGATTGGTTGGCATATAAGCATTCTTAAAGCACATGTGAGAAAGTTTCAGCCTTTCACTTTAATTATGCCATATATGATAAGTTAATTGCAAATATTTGGTATATTTAAATGACTATTGTATTATAAAAATGGTCCTTAGTTCTCTATTTTTCCTCAGATGCAGAAACTGGCAGCATGCACATGATATCATTGATCAGCCATCAATCCAATTACTATTAAAAAAAGAACTTATATATTCTTAATTCTCTTTGACATAAATCCTTAATTCTCTTTTGTTTGTATATATTTAAGCTTATATAATGATTATCTGAAGGTTTATTATAATGATGATTATTTTACTTATAGTTATATGTTGTCTATTTCTGTCGATTAATAAGTAATAATATTATAAAACACAAACTTTCAACTGATATTATTATTTTCTTCCAGTGTTGCTGACCTAACCAGTGACAGCTAACATAAGAATTGAATCTAAGGTCTTTAGATTTGTGAAAATGTTCTAACTTACTATGCTATTCAGTCAGTTACACAGTAACCATTAGAAATGTTACATACATACTTATAAGATTCCTTATTTTTCCACGTTTTCTTTTTTAAGGGCAAGATTAAGCAATTGTTCCAAATATTAAGAATTATGTTGCTAAGGTGCAGCTTCTTTAAATGTATCTCCTTCCCCCTAGCATAATAACTGATTACTTTGTTATGCTAAAGTCTGACTTCCTTAATTTGTCTCTTTTCCAGTGTACTTTCTAATCTAATGTATTTTCATTATGACTTAGTATATAATTAGTTAGCAAGAAATCTTTTTAAAGATATTTGGCAAATATTTTTCTTTATCTTAGTTATGTCCTATCTTGAAATTTATATTTCTTTCTCTTACTCCATTCATTTCTTTACTTGTCCTTGTTTTTTAGTTGTTGTTGTTTTTGTTTTTTTTAATAACTGCAGAATTAGCACTACTGTTTAATAATAGATATTTGAGATGTAGCCTAAAAAGTAAAATTTTATGAATCATAAAACTGAACATTTGAATTAGTATTTTAAAAAATAATATCAACCAAAATTGAATTTATATTATATAATATAAAAAATATTATGCATATATTATATAATTTCAGTAGAGATCCATTTTATATACTGTATAATGAAAGAAATAAATGAAACAAAAGTTGCTGCAGACTACTAAAAATTGTATGCAGTAGAGTTGCAGTATTTGTTATAGCTCAGATTTTGTTGATAGGCTTTGATTACAGAGGAATACATATTATTTATTGAAATATAAATATGCATTTTTTTAACATGGACATATGCATGTAACACATACAGATTATAATATAAATAAAATTTACAAAAAACAATATAGATATTAATAATAAATTGAGGGAGCATAATTACAAAAATATATTTATTGTGTGTGTGTGTGTAAACTCATTTACATTCACTCTAATATTTAAAAAAAAATCTGTACCATATCTATTTTTTAAATAAAATAGTGAAATATAGGACTTTCATCACAATTAAACATACATTGGGTAATATTTTTTTTCTTCAATAATTTTTTGATTCTTATAAAAATGTTAATAGCAGTCTTGTTATCAGCAATCATAGCCATCTTTATTTACTATTATCCAATTAAGATTCTCAATAAAATTCTTCAGTCTTTACATTTTTTATCATAATACAAGAATATTTTGCAGTTTTTTATTTTTTGCCATTACTAAATCAGCAATTTTTACTTTATCACTTAAGAATTATACTTTACAAATTTTATTAAATTGCATAAAAATTTTACTTTTTTTAAAATAAAAAAAAACATTTTATTCCGCAAATATTGTACCATATCAAAGTCAAGAGTAAAATGTATTTATTTTCATCTTAGTCCTAATTAACATTATTAATAAATGGGATCATGTATGGTCCTTCTAGATGGAAAAATTGAGGGTGCATATTGTATAATTTATTAAATTTAAAAGTTTTAATGTTTTTATTTTTTTATTTATTTATATTTTTTTATTTGTTTACATGTTTTTTTTGGATAAAATGTAATTGCAGTATTGTATATTGATACAATATATATTGCAGTTTCATAGCATACTACATGTCATATTTACTATATCGTTCAATCCAAAAATCACTTGAATTTTTTTTGATAGCTTTAACATAAAAAAAAAAACAATTAAATGTAACATATTTTTGTCATAATAGGGTAAATTCTTGTCATCATCAACCATTATTAATCCACTGCAGGATAAAGGTCTCTCCAAGTTCAATCCAGCTTCTCCACATCACGTCTGCAAACTTTCTAATTTCATTCATCCATCTCACATGTATCTCTTTCTGGGTGTTTTACAATCTTTTGAAATACAATTTAAGATTTCATTTGTCTATCCATTACTATTTCTTCTAACAATATGTCCACCCCAAATCCACTTCAGTCTTTTAATTCTTTCAACAATGTCAGTAATACCTGTTTGTTCTCTCACTTATGTATTTCATTTTTGATCTCTTCTTTTTACTCCTAATATGCATCTCTCCATACATCTTTGAGTGGTCTGAAGTCTCTGTATTGCTCTTCTATTAAGTATCCAAGTCTCAGATTCATAAATAAGAACTGGTAAAACACATTTATTAAAACTTTCTTTTTCAAACACTTAGGCACATTTCCTTTTAATATTAAGGTGTTTTTTTTTACCAAAAGCACTACAACCAAGTTTAATTCTATGATTATTTTCATCCACTATGTTTCCATCTATAATAATAATCTGACCAAGATATTTGTAGTTGTTAACTTTTTCTAACTCATTATAATCAATCTTTATTCTCATCTTTTGAGAATATCCATTGAACATTACTTTAATCTTTTTAACATTTATCTTTAGTCCTACTTTCTTATTTTCATTTGATAACTTTTGCAATATTCTTGAAGCTCTGAAGCATTATTTTCAAAAACAACTACATCATCTGCAAAATCTAAATGACTTAAATAATCTCCATTTATTTTTACTCCTTTATCTTCCCATTTTAATCCACAAAAGTTTTGGAGATATTGAATCACCTTATCTTACATTTGTCTCATTATTAACTTTCCTAGTATCATTATGTAATGTAATTGTTGCTGTTGCAGTTTTATAAATATTCTTCAGAATATAACAATATTATGGGTCTCTACATTGATGATTCAATGGTTTAATCACTGAAGAAATGCATATGGAATCAAATGCCTTTTCATAATGTATAAATCCAAAGCAAAATGAACCCTAACACAATTCATATTCATTGGTCCTGTCAATAACTTCTCTCAATACTTGTATATGATCTACTGTACTAAAACGATTTTTAAATCCAGCTTATTCTTTTGATTGGTTGAAATCCAATGTTCTCTGTAGACAAGTTGTAATTATCTTGGTAAAAATTTTGTATAAAATTGATAAAACACTGATAGGTCTGTAATTTATAATAGCTTTATCACTTTTTTTAAATATTAATACTGCATTCTTCCAATCATCTTGTACATTTTTATCATTTAGACATTTGGTATATAACTTTGCCAAAAAAAAATGTATTTCTTCATCTGCTTCTTTTAATATATCGATTAGAATTCCATCATTACCTGGAGCTTTTCTCTTCTTCATAAATTTAATTGCATGTCTCACTTCTTCATTTAAAATTCTGAGCAATTCAGAAGATATAATAGATGTATGAGATGTGTTATCATCTCTCTTTTTAGTAATAATTCCAATTTTTGTTTGTATTGCAGATATGTTTACTACCAATACAAAGGTGTTATTTAACACTCTTTTATTCTCTTCTACAGCTTTTTTTTTCTAGTTCATAATTATGCTTTCTTATATCATTATCAAATCTTTTCCGCACCATTTTACCAATTTTGAGATATTCAATCCTTTTTAATGCATCATTTTTATATATCTTTATATTCCTTCTTTTTTTTATAAATTCTCTAGTCTCAGTAGAAATTTTATTGGTCAATTGCTGATTTTTTCTGGCAGCTATCTTTGTTGCTATTTTTAAAAGTTCATCAGTTATTTTCCTATTAATTTCATTCAAATCGGAATCATGTTCAAAATCTACAAATACTTGAAAACTATTTGCATGTTCTGATTTAAATTCATTAAAATGTTTTTGAAGATTATGAATGTCACTTATAAATATTGTTTTTTTAATAATTTTTGTTTCTCTAGTTTTTCATTAATATTTATCTTACATCTCACAAATCGATGATCATTTCCTGTGTTGAATTTATTAAGAATGTTACAATCTTGAAATATATATTTTCTATTAGTCAAAATATAATCCAATCTGCTATAACTTTATTTGGATGTTTCCATGTCCATTTTCTTATAACATTTTTTTCAAAAAAAAGAATTTCATAATATAAAATTTTTCTTTTTCTCCAAACTCCATAAGTTTATGTGCTCTTTCATTTGTTTACTAATTCTAGCATTAAAATCTTTCATAATAATTTTACAATGTTGTTTACTCTGATCAAAAACCTTTTGGTCATCCATATAAAAATCTTCTACTACTTCATCACTATGAGAACTTATTGGGAGATAAACCTGAATTATCTGCATTTGGTATTTGCTATTAGCTTGCCACTCTGTCTAGTACACCATCAATCTCCACAATATTCTTCCACTTTTTATTTATAATGAATCCTACTACTTTTTATTTATAATTAATCCTACTCTACTTGTACTTCCAATATTTGTGCCTTTGTAGTAGGGTACATTTCCACTTTTTAAATCAATTGACTCTTCACCTTTTCTTCTGATTTTGTTTCTTCACCTTTTCTTCTAACTTCAAAAAGTCCAGCAATTTCCAATTTAATATGAGACAATTCTTCTTCTATTGGTTGCAAACTTCCTTCACTTGAAAGTGATCTGCAGTTGTAATTACCTAAATGATAAGTAGTCATCACATGTCAGCCTGGTCCACAATCATAGGATTCTTAGCACCCTCCTCCTTCAGCCACCAAACTGCTGCCTTGGCTGGTGACTTTATAGTCTCTTGGAAATAAAGGATAGAATTTATTTTTGTCTATCATTATTGTATACATCTATTAGAAAACATTGTTTCATTTATCCACGCATTCATTCTTGCCTGATATTAAACTGTGGTCAATAAAGTTGCCACATTGGCTAATACATGTCGGTGAGCAGCTCATCCATTGTCATTTACTATATGACTAATTACAATACTAACAGCTGCAATGACAAGAACATATGTAGTGGACACTAGGAATTTGCCTTGCTCTGTTGTTTTAAAATTTGCAAGAAGAATCAATGGGTCTCCTTTTAGTTAACTGCAAACTTCTTTCTGCTACCATAAAATCTGTACATTAATAAAAATCAAGGATTAAATGTGGTCTTGGCATGTACACATTGCACCGGTCAAAATTGTATGTTCATCCAACAAGATCTAAAATCTGAGCAAAAGTACCTCAAATCCAGTCACCCCCAAGATACACAGGTCAGGAGCAATTATGGATTCTAACCTATTTTCTCATTCCCCAAATCTATAACACTATGAACAACATCTCCGGTGATATAGTTGAATTTATTTCATTCCAGTCCCGGATACATAGGAGAGAAACATGATATCTTAAAGATATTGATAAAATTACAAATATAATTGTGATCTCAGGTGACCCATTGCAGCAAGCTCTCAAATATGAAATATTGTGACTAAATTAAGATTAGTAATGATTTGAACAACTTGCATATTTTGATAAATGTAATGTTTAATGATTTTGAAATAACAAGATTATTATACATGTGTATTTATTTCCAGATCTACACTAAATAGGTTCACTTATGATGTACGAGATTATTATATATTATTATGGGAGGTCATAATAATGACCATGTAATTACAAAATGGATACACATATATATATATATCTGTGTGCAATTGATATTAGTGCAGTTTGTTTATATGCCAATTATAAATTAAATCAACTTACAAAATAATTTAATGATAAAGATGCTACGTAGAATCAAGAAAATAAATCATTAATGACCTTTACAAATATATTTAATAAATAAACACTTTGTTGTCCTCAATTAATAATTAATATATTAAGAATCATGATATGAGTAATGCCACTTCAATCATTTGAGAAACATACATATATCCAGTAATACAATCGGTAAGGAACAAAAAATAACAATATAGTTTACAATAAAATGGAATAAATACGTGTTTGTTTGCGTATTTAAAAGAACAAGACTTTATGCATCAGATTGTTGGATTTAAATCATAAATAAGAAATGAATTAACACATCTAGGAATTTAAGGATAAGTACCTTAAATGCAAGCTTGTTCATGACATTCTAATATAATAAATTAACGAACAACAAAAGGTTTAGACTTATCACAGCCTTATGACTTATAGATATGGCTTAAGCATGAATATAAAATATTTATAAATGGCAGTACTAGCACAAATGTCAGCAATAAGGATTTTGGTCTATTTTCAGCCAATGAGACACTTCATCATTTAATAAAAGTGGAAAATATGCTCGCTGTTCTGGCAGATCAATAGCTGGAAAGCAGGAAGGTAGGAAGATGCGATGGGGAGACTTTCAGGGGTCATCTCATGCAGAGCATTCGCTACTTAATCCAAATTTTGTTCAAGGGCATGACCAATTCCATACTAAAACATGAAGATATGAAGGAGGGGATTCGGTGTTCTTGACAATGCTATAATGACAAAGCACAATATAAATATACGAAAGCTGACCTATGCTAGCAACACTGGGATTAAAGTAAATATGCCACTAATGATGTTTGAATAATTAAAGCCTAAATATAAATTAAGATCAAGCCTAAGGGCATGATTTATATACTAAACCAACTATAAAATAATAAAGAAGTTAATGTCGTAATGATGATGAATACATTATCCCTTGATTCAGCGAGTCCCCTATGCATTTGAACTAAGTAAAACAATATTTATTAATTCTCATGCTCTTAGGAGCTACAGGTAAATCGTTATTTTATTATAATAATCAAACAAGTGACAGTATCAATAATATTTTTAAGTATTAAAAGTAGAAATTTATTACAAGTGTTTATAACTAACAGTGAATAAATTTAACTAAGAAATAATAGCAGCATTTAAAAATCTGCTTTTAAACATATAGCATTATTTAATCAGTACGAAGCCCAGCAAAAAATGAGAATGTTTATCATAAATGATTTAGAAGAATCAAATAGCTCTTAAATGAGTGGGATTTATAATACTAGTAGATACGCTTGCAAAGTTGGGTTAGATTGCCATATAATTGACAGTTTAAATAAAATGCATAAATGTAAAATATTACTAATAATACAATTGTACCACACTAAATTATAGAATAAAATTTAAGCGTGAAATAGATATGACAGAGATTTGATATGGTTATAGAGAGTTATAAGAGATTAATTACAAGTAACACAACTGGCCTTAGATTGCCAGCATGTTAACATAAAACAGAAATACATTTATAAAGTTAAATAGGGCTCAATAGGTAATTATAGCAAATAAAATTAATCTTTAAGGCGGTATTGAGGATTACCTTCTGATGTGATGAGTAACGGCTTGAGCGATCCATGTTCTTTGGAGGCAATGTATATTGGTGAACAGGCAGTTCTTATTTCACTAAAATGGAGGTAGCACTTGTTCTGAACTTACTTTTAATAGCATTTCAAGGCAATCCATTGGCTTTTGATTAGAATACAGCATTATGGCACATGGACGATCTTGGAAAGATCGGGAAAATGTGAATTTAGTCACTCGGCTGTCATAATGTTAAAAATTTGAGCAGTGTGGATTTGTCTTAGCAACTGAATTCAAAATTAACTCTGTTTTTGTTGGTAAAAAAATGATCCATATTTATATTTGGTTACAGTTTTTCAGGAATGCTTTTAGAAAATCATCCAAGACAATGCAGATAATAACTTACCCCGTGTGATCTTTATCAGCAGGAAATGTACTTCTGTTTTTGTGCAATAGAAGATGCAAAACATTGATAGGTCCTTGAAGGTATTGTTGAAATCCATTTCTAGCTTAGAAATACATTTACATAACTATAATTTCAATTTAAATATTTAAAAACTAAATTTACTTCAATAGAGCAATTTTGCTAGTTTTGACTAATGGATTTCTCTATTGTTCGCTAAACTTTCCATTACTTTAAATGCCTACAAGAACCTTCCAAAATGTTGCATCATTCTCTCCCACCATCTTATATTAAATAAAAATATATAATAAAAATATTAAACAAATAATATTAATATTTACAGTATCCATTGCATATATGTGGATGCACATACCCCCCCTCCATTGCATATATGTGGATGCACATACTTAAATTTAAAATTCTAAATATTATTTTTATCTAAATAGTTATTTAGTCAGGGAGAGTTACATGGATGTGCATGCTGACTCTATAGTGCCCAGGCATGTGCAGAAATCTGTTTGAACCCCATTTGGTGGTTAGTTGAGTTGATGGTCCTTGAAGCGCGAATCTGGATTGCAGATCCACTGCTTCATATTGCCCTAGTTAGAATAGGAAACAAAAAAATAAACAAAAAAAATTTTTTACTTCAGGTTACAAGCCAAGAATAGAACAACTGGTGGTGTCAATTCTTGCCTAAATATATTCAATATCAGGTATCTTCATCCCCCATCACCAATTCATAATAAATCCCCTCTTACAATTTATGTAATTAAAACAATCACTGACACCATCATTGTGTTAGTATGATATATCTGTTAATATTTTAAGAGAGAAAAAATAAACTTCCAACTCCTATCATCACTTCACTCATAGTCATCCAAAGTCATTGCCAGTTTCCATGTCTTTGAGTTTCTTCTGGTTGGTCCCTTATCCTTCCCTGGGATCTGGGGGTATATATATATATGGTTTGAGGTGATGGGCATTGTATGTCTTTTTATTTGTTTCTCTGCTTTCTGGTAGGAAAGCATTTTATGTGCACTTACTTTGGATCCAGTATGGTCCCTGGTACAGGGGAAAAAACTTGCGGAAATTAATAACTTGACATGTTACTAGCTTTAGGAGACCTTACCTACACCATGTCCTTTTCTTTAAACTTATGATACTAAACATGCCCCTTTGGCCCATGAGTCCTTGCCATATAGGCTAGCTGCATTCTCACAGCCTCTTGGATCTTATTGTGGTTGATATATATATATATATCATCTATCATCAAATGTATCTTGAAGATTTCAGGGCAGGGCTTTCCATTGTGTAGTCATCTCAGTGTAAAACCTGTGGATTCATTTATTGTATTATTGATATTATCGAAGTCTCCTTTGTTTTATTCACCTAACCCCAGTGATTGGTTAAGGTATGCATACTGAAAAGCCAATTTATCTCCTTCATGATTCGTTTGTATGGGCTGGATTGCGGGTTCCTGATTGAAGTGAGGCAATGGGTCAGCCCTTGTCTCAGAATCCCAGCTCTCCACTCAAGAGATGTGAATGCAAAACCATGATTTAAGAGTAATACCTTGGGTTTTTGCTCTTCGGGGGAATTGTGTTTTATAGAGCATGTAGGGCACTCCTTAAGGTGGCCTTTCTCACTGGAAATGCCTGAATGTTCTTTGAAAAGACATCATACATTACCAGCAAAAATTTGGAAATATCTGAAATTTTGGTAAGGGCCATAGTGGGCACTGACCAACACTTTGTTATGTTTGATAGCCATGACAATTATCATTGCCCCAGCATACAATTTGTTTGGGTGTTTGCATCTTACACATATGTGCATTTTCTCAGTACTATAGGATCTTGGAATACATCCAAAGCCAGTAGAATTGTTGTTTCATGGTTTCCTCCATTTTCTTTGATCCGTAATGACCAATCAACTTATGCACATGTCATTATTTTGGTCCTTTATCTGCAGGGAATTAGTATTTTCATAAATTGTCCTTACCTTTGATCATTATTTGGAGTATTCTGTCCTTGTTCCAATATTGCTGATATCTCTGAGAGTTTAGTTTAAAGGGCCCCCCCTTGTGATCAGCATTGTATTGACTGAATGATGTCTTCATATTGATGTTCCCTCTCCTGCCAATATTGGAGGTTCTTGTGTTTTAATTCTATGGAACACATCACACAACTCACACTTAAGGTTGATGATTGCTTCCCATTTCGAACTTGATCATTTCTTTTCATACTGTGCATGTCCAACTGGAATAATTAATGATGCATTTGTTTTGGGTCAGGAAATGGGACCTCAGTACTATGTTTTTTATTCTACATACTAGATGACCAATTGACTCCCTGTGGAATACCATCTCTAGCCAAATTTGATAGTTCTCGCTGGTGGTCCTTCCATTGGCAATGATTATTTAGATAAGGTAGTTAGTAACTTGCAAACAGGCTTTCCCTTTATCCTCAAACTTTTGAATCAACAATTTCAAAATAATAGACACCTGGCTGCCAGAATCAAGTAATGCCAAGATACTGTAGGTTCCTATACCAATTTTGATAATTGGATGCCCTTTGATAGGTCTGTCTGTCTGTATGTTCTATTTCCAGTATGATTGCCATCATGGACCTAGACTATAAGTTGAACAGTTCCCCCTTTATGCATTTGACATAGGGAGTGATAGTCCCTAGAGGCTCTTGGCACCAGGACTTTGCACCATAACTTCTTTTTACTGCTGCCTGACTTTGATCCCTTTTGTGTAAAATTTTCTTGGTGATTGTTTACTTAGACTATTTGGACTTTTGGCTTGTCAATTCTATGGAGTTTCTCTGGTGACTCCTGGGTAAGGTGCCCATAAGCATGTGCCATTTCTTTGATGTCAGTAATCCTACTTTCAAACATCATTCTCTGTAACCAGGCAGGTATATTGTATCTTATTGTCCTTATTATGTGTGCATCAGTACTTGGCAACCTTGTTCAAGAAGAATTGGGTATCGGTCTCCTTATAGTTTACTTTGGGTATCGGTCTCCTTATAGTTTACTTTGTATTTTTCTGTTGAGAGAGTATGCAAGATTCTGCCCTGCCTTTCCTCATTCCATTAGCTCTGTAATAGCAAGGACATTGGGGGTTTGTCTTGAAGAGAATGTCATTAATCTTTGGCACATCCCTATAGATAGTGACTGGCAATTGCTACTTGCTCCTCATGGCTAGCTGGGTTAAAGAAAAATAATTTTTGAGACTTTCTAGATGATCCTGTGGACCGGCTCTTAGCTCTCCATGGAATATTTGCACCTGGATAAACCATGCTATATTTGAGTGTCCCCCATGATTGCCTTGTTGAAGGGCCTTTAGCTAATTCTGTAGTTGTGGGACCTCCGGCTGCTATCGCAGTCTGTGTGGTTTTCATTTGTCAATCTTCATTGTCTTACTAAGATAGCACTTGGACCTGTCCTACATCTACTGTGGGATTATGTATTTGTATTGGCTATGACTTTTTTTTTATCTGTTCAAGTTCCTGGTGCAGGTCTTCTACGGTTTCTCTGAAATTCAGCTATATTTTCTTTTGCATTTCTTCTAAACTCAATTTTAACATCTTGCATCTGTTTCTGGGATGCCTCCTTGTTTGTGCTTGACATTTTCTTCAAGTTCATAGATCCTCTCTTGCATGTCAGTTTGTGATTCTTGGAGTTCTCTCAATTTGTCCTTCTGATTCACAATATTTTGTTGAATTTCCTCCATGATGGTTTCCAATGCTGGACCTGATCTCAAACTTTGTGGTAGTCATCCTTAACCTCTCGTATACACACTATTTCTTTGAAGGTTTGTCTTGCCCAGTTCTTTATCTTCTTGCTTTGCTCTTCGATCCTCATAAATCTTTCGTTGATATTTTTCTTGATCTCCTCAGTTTGCATCCTAAACTCTTCCTTCACTTATTTTTTTTTAAACTTTTTTTTACTTCCTCACCTTGTTTCTGAGTCTGTTTTTTGAGGTCCCTTTTCAAAATTCCTTCTTTACCTTCTCACTTTGTTTCTCGGTCGGTTTTCTGAGGTCCTTTTACTTCCTCTCTTTGTATTTTAGTTTTTTGAAACTGTTATCCTTCGCAACATACTATTGTGAAAGCTGCATCATGGCTGTGAAATTTTGTTCAGCCCCTGATGCCTTTTGTCCTAGTTCTAGGCCATATAGTAATTTTGCCGAATCCTTGAACGTTATTTCTAGACTTAGTTAACTGTTAATATCTGTCATTGCTTTCTGTATCATTGTCCGTCTGACTGATATCTTCTTGGCTTTTTCCACACTTATCACTTTCAATTTCTTTATACTCCATTTGATTTGTTTGAGACTATGTAGACTTCTTGAATTTTAATTTATAATGCTCTATACACTTTTCCTTTATCGTTTAATCATCTCCTGCCTATTACCATTCTGTTACCCACAAACCCTTAATATTTCCCATGCTTCTTTTTTACAATACCTTATCTTAATTATTATTTATAAGGATGTATACTATGACGTATTCCCTTTAGTTACACTAGTAGTTAATCAAAATGAAACAAAACAGAATGAAAAAAAAATCTTAACACTACGTATATAATACAAAAAAAAAAAAATATTTTTACCTATACTTTCTTTTTTGCCTTTATGCCAGTTGTTCTCTTGCACCTGAAATACACTCATAATTCTTTTATTAATTGATTATATTGACATAGTATGATATAATAAAATGACTATATACCCAACTATCTCAAAAATTATAGGAATCATGTCGTTTGGTCCAGATCCTGTTGAAAATTTTTATTTAGGGCACCTGCCAACATGTATACAACAACTTACAAAATAATACCTGAGCCACCCAAGCTCACACACATGATGAATAAATAAATCAATTGGGGGAAAGGGGATTTTTTTTTTTATAAAAAAATTTTTTTAAACATCGGAATGTTACAGTTGAGAATGTCTACACAAATGTTGTGTAGGTTACATATAACAACAACAATATGTAAGTGGATTATATACAAGGGTTTGTACAACTCAGGAAAGAAATATTTTATTATCACTCCGATTTGTGAGTATTATATCTCTAAGGGCCTCATTGCATTGTAGTGCCAAGCCTGGGGGGGGGGACCTATATCAGTCCAAATTGTACGTTCATCCAATAAGACCTAGAATCTGAACAAAAGTACCTCGTATCCAGTCATGCCCGAGATACACAGGTCAGAAGCAATCATGTATTCTGCCCTATTTGCCCATTCCCCAAATCTATAACACTATGAACAACATCTTCAGTGATACAAGTGAATTTATTTCATTCCAGTCCTGGAGAAACATGATATCTTAAAGCTATTGATGATAAAATAACAAGTATGATTGTGATCTCAGGTAACCCAGTTCAGCAAGCCTCAAATATGAAATTTTATAACTAAATTAAGATTAATAATGATTTGATCAACTTGGATATTTTGATATATATGATGTTTAATGATTTTAAAATAACAAGATTATTATACATGTGTGTTTATTTACAGATTTCATGCTAAATAGGTTCACTTATGACATATGAGATTATTATATATTATTAAGGAATGTCATAATAATGATCGTGTAATTACAAAATGGATACACATATCTGTGTACAATTGATATTAGTATGGTTTGTTTATATGCTAATTATAAATTAAATAAACTTTACAAAATAGTTTAGTGATAAAGATGCTATTTAGAATCAAGAAAATAAATCATTAATGATCTTCACAAATATATTTAATAAACAGACACTTTGTTGTCTGCAATTATAATTAAATTAATATATGTAGAATAATAATATGATCGATGCCTCTTCAATCATACAAGAAACATACATGTATCTAGTAAAATAATCGATGCTCATTCTAGCATTTGTAACTTATATGGAATGAAAAATAACAATATAGCTTACAATAAAATGAAATAAATATGTGATTGTTTGCATATTTTAAAAAACAAGACTTTGTGCATCAAATTTTGGATTTAAATCATAGGAGTCATTCACTTAAAGAGTCAAATTGCTTAAATGCAAACTTGTTCATGACATTCTAATATAATAAATTAAGATTTAGATTTATCACAGCATTACGACTTATAGATGTGGCTTAAGCATGAATCTAAAATATTTATAAATAGCAGTACTAGCATGATTGTCAGCAATAAGAATTTCAGTCTATTTTTGGCCAGCAAGATGCTTCATCATTTAGTAAAAGTGGAATGTATGCCCACTTTTATGGCGGAGTATCAGATACTTGGAAAGGAGGAAGGCAGAAAGATGTGATGGGCCAGCTGTTCCAGTCATCCCACGCAGAGCATTTGCTACTCAATCCAAATTTTGTTCTAGGGCATGACCAATGCCATACTAAAACATAAAGATATGAAGGAGGGGATTCGGAGTTCCCAACAATCCCATAATCATGAACAAAGCAAAATATAAAAATACGAAGGCTGACCTATTACTGCTGGGAATAAAGTAAATATGTCACTAATGATGTTTGAATAATTAAAGCATAAATATAAATTGAGATCAAGCGTAATGGCATGATTTTATATACTAAACCAACTATAAAATAACTATTATTAAAATAATAAAGTAAATGTCATAATAATGATGAATACATTATCCTTCATTAAGTGAGTCCCCTATGCATTTGAAATAAGTAAAACAATATTTAATAATTGTCTCATGCTCTTAGGATCTACAGGTAAATGGTTATTTCATTATAGTAATCAAACAAGTCACGGACATCAATAATATTTCAAATATTATAAGTAGAAATTTATTAATAGCGTTTATAATTAACAGTGAATAAATGTAACTAAGAAACAATAGCAGCATTTAATAATCTGCTTTTAAACATATAGGATTATTTAATCAGTACTAAACCCAGCAAGCGAGAGTGTTTATCATAAATGATTTAAAAGAATCAAATATCCCTTAAATGAATGGGATTTATAATACTAATAGATACATTTGCAAGGTTGAGTTAGATTGGCATATAATTGACAGTTTAAATAAAATGCATAAATGTAAAATACTAATAATAATAGGATTGTACTGCAGTAAAAAGTTTACACAAGAAATAGATGTGAGAGATTGCTTATAGATTTTATATGGTTACAGAGAGTCATAAGAGATTAATTACAAGTAACACAACTGGCCTTAGATTACCAGCACATTAACATATACAGAAATACATTTATAAAGTCAAATTGGGGCTTAATAGGCAATTATAGCAAATTAAATGAGTCTTTAAGGTGATTTTGAGGATTACCTTCTGATGTGATGGCTTGAGAGATCCATGTTCTTTTAGGCTATGTATATTGGAGCATGGGCAGTCCTTATTTCACTAAAATGGAAGTAGCATTTGTTACAAATTCACTTTTAATAGCATTTAAAGATAGTCCATTGGCTTGTAATTAGAATACAGCATTATGGCATGGAAATGATCTTGGGAAGATCAGGAAAAGGGGAATTTAGTCCTTTTACTCAGCTGTCATAATGTTAAAAAATTTGAGCAGCATGGATTCAGCTTAGTGACCGAATTCAAAATTAACTGTCTGTTTTTCTTGGTAGAAAAATGAGTCCTATTTATATTCGGTTACAGTTTTTCCAGGAATGCTTTTAGAAAATAATCTGAGGCGATGCGGATACCAACTTACCGCATGTGATCTCTATCAGCAGGAAATGTACTTTTGTTTCTGTGCAATAGAAGATGCAAAATGTTGATAGGCCCTTGGAGGTATTGTTCAAATCCATTTCTAGTTTAGAAATACATTCGCATAACTATAATTTAATTAAAATATTTCAAAACTAAATTTAATTCAACAGAGCAATTTTGTTAGTTTTTGGCTAATGGATTTCTCTATTGTTTGTTAAACTTTCCATTACTTTAAGTGCCTTCAAGAGCCTTCCAAAATGTTGCATTATTCTCTGCCACCATCTTATATTAAATAAAAATATATAATAAAATATTAAACAAATAATGTTAATATTTACATCACATATACATATCCACTGCATATGTGTGGACACATGTACACAACTCTACCTATTATTTAAGGGATTTTAATTATAATTAAATTTATAATTCTAAATATCACTACTACTTATCTAAATAGTTATTTAAGGTTGGGAAGAGTTACATGGATGTGCGGGCTGACTATATTGTCCAAGCATGTGCAGAAATGGGTTTGAACCCCATTTGGTGGTTAGTTAGGTTGATAACCCATGAAGCGCGAATCTGGATTGCAGATTCACCCCTTCAACATTTGCAACACTAGCATAAATTAAACATTTTTAACTTGTACACATCTGCAGTTTTGGAGAACGTTTCCTCATCCACATGTATTTATTACAAGCACAAAGATGTGCATAGAAAATAAATGAACAATCAGATAATTTAATAACTAAGAATAAGTTTTTAGTAACCATTATGCACATAGTTGTGGATATGTCTTAGGAAGATGCCAAAACCATTAAGTTCATGCATATTCTCCAAGTTATTGTAAACAAAATAGTAATATTATTTCTACATTGTCAAGAATAAATAAATAATTTAATTTTTTAATCTGATTAATTACATTATATAAAAATTATTACCTATTACATTTTCTTTAAAAGTTTTAACTCTACAAAGCAGTTTTATGTATATCCATATATGAATGTAGAAGCATGATTTGTAAAGAAAATGATTTATTAATCTAAATAATTATAATTGTATTTTCAAAAAACTGAAAATCATACAACGAAAATAATTGAACTGAATAAATGTATATATTTGAATGCATGCTTAGAAAATAAGAGCTTCATGATATAGTGCTAGAGCATCTGTTTGACTTGCTCGTAACTTGAATTCAAATCCTAACTGCTAAAAGTTATATTTATTTATTTTGCCAATTACTATCTGAATTAGGATGGTCTGATCTTAACCAACTTAACTAACATTCAATATCAGTTACTGGTTTGAATGTTGCTGTGAAAATTTCTAATTAGAAAATAAAACAGGCTTCATGATCACTGCTTTTTTTTTTTCTGTGGACCCTTGGCCTTCAAGTGGACTATTTGAAAATTCTTTTACTTTACCATATTTGAAAATTGTTTTACTTTACCAATTTATATTAAAAAGTGAAATCTAATGTTTTGAACATTATTTTTTTATTTTATACAGCTATGCTCATGATTTTTCTAAGCTAACTGCTGAACAAGTCTTATTTTTAGATTCTCACTTGTGTAAATTTTTATATAGCTTTATGATATTTTATAAATTTAAATCTTATTAAATAGTCGGGGTATTTTTAAATAAAAATATTTGTATAAATTTATTAAGATTTTTAACTTCCCTAATAAATTAATGGTAGATATTTACATTGATATTACATATAATCATAAATAGATAGCGTATGTGAGCACAGACTTTCACACGACCCACCACTCTTCACTCTATCTAATAACACTGATACACTTAAACACATATATGTTGAAAAGATAAATAATCACCAATATACGTATTTCATGCTAAACCAGCAATCATCAGTTGGTCCAGATTATCATCTCTACACATATATGCTATAAGTGCACAGATATATATTAAGATAGACAATCCTAATACTTTAATGGACAGGCTTTAATCTACTCCACTCTCCAACTCTTCAACCATCCATCCAATTGAAAATCTAATGATGGAATGCTCAAAGGCCACCCTGAGGCTGAGCTTCTTGTCACACCACTGTTGGCCTAAAGTCAATCTGAATCCCACATGTATAGGACATAATCCATTTAATGCATATGCAAGGATGGGCAGACATCTCTACAATGTAATAACTGAAACACAGGCTTATTATATACCTGTGTCTGTCTATATATATATATATATATATAAAATAGATAGGGTATGTGAGCACAGACTTTCACATGACCCACCACTCTATCTAATAATACTGATACACTTAAACACATATATGTTGAAAAGATAAATAATCACTAATATACATATTTCATGCTAAACCAGCAATCATCAGTTGGTCCAGATTATCATCACTACACATATATGCTATAAGTGCCAGATATATATTAAGATAAAGTCTGTGCTCACATACCTTATCTATTACATATATATAGACACAGGTATATAATAAGCCTGTGTTTCAGTTATTACATTGTAGAGATGTCTGCCCATCCTTGCATATGTATTAAATGAATTATGTCCTGCACATGTGGAGTTCAGATTAACCTTAGGTCAACATGGGTGTGACAAGAATCTCAGCCTCAGGGTGGCCTTTGAGCATTCCATCATCAGATTTTCACTTCGATGGATGGTTGAAGAGTTGGAGTGTGGAGTAGATTGAAGCCTGTCCATTAAAGTATGAAGATTGTCTATCACAATATATATCTGAGCACTTATAGCATATATGTGTAGAGATGATAATGTGGACCAACTGATGATTGCTGGTTTAGCATGAAATATGTATATTGGTGATTATTTATCTTTTCAACATATATGTGTTTAAGTGTATCAGGGTTATTAGATAGAGTGGAGAGTGGTGGGTCATGTGAAAGTCTGTGCTCACATGCCCTATCTATTACATATATATAGACACAGGTATATAATAAGCCTGCGTTTTAGTTAATACAATCATAAAGGGTATATTCAAGTGTTTTTAAATTGCTTATTCATTTAATGGGTTAAGAATACAATCAAGCTATTATAATCTTGCTTGATTATAAAAAAAATTTAAATTTTGACATGTCTTAGTTAATCTAACATTGCAATCTCTACATCATGCAAATACTTTCTTACAAATATTTTTATTTTTGTTTACTATTGTTTGTTTATTATGTTTTTTTCACACATTCAAGGACTGTTAACTTATATTTAATGGACTTTAGTATTTTTAGAGATGAAGGTCAATTTACATTGTTTTTATGGAATGAACAATGTATGTTCCTATTTTTTTAAAGAAATTTTATGCTAAAATTTTAAAAATCCTTATTTTAGAATAAATTCAGCAATATGAATAAGTTTAGAATCATCAATTCTTTCAGTATTAGAATTGAACAAAGAAAAAATGAGAGTTATACAAGAAGGAGTAAACAGTAAATGAATATTATAGTAAAATGGTCAGAACTCCCAAATAAGTAGCAGTTATGAAAGAGAAATTTATATTACACAGTATCTGACTATCTTCCAATAAATAATGAACAAATCTTTATTATTTTTGATACTTTGATATTATTCCTCCTTTGACATATGACTCTGGTGACTTTTTTATCAGGTAATATTTATTTAAAATTTATGGTTCATGATGTCATGGCAATCAAATCCTGGCATGACTAAGCCGTGTCATCTTTTAACATATATACATGTTGACCTGTGAGATTTTGTGCTAGCGCATCATTTGTAAATAATGCTAATTGAAAAATACATTTAGAGGTAAAATTTGTTATATTTGTGTTTTTCATTTTTATTTTTTTTTTGCTAAGCATTTATATACATTTACAAGTTAAACTCTTTATATTTGTGAGTTTTTTAAAAAAGATATTTAAAATATATGGTTAAACTTACAGTTCAACATTTTTAGATAAACATGCAACTTTATATTACAGTTCACCATTTTGTTTTTTTAGGTTAAAAAAAAATAACGGAAATCTAAAACTTTGTTACAACTCTGGATTCTTTTTCATATTTCTTTCTTTTTCCATAATGAATATATCTCTCCATCATTGAAAATTACATGTTGTTGTTTTTTTAATTTGAAGTTATGATGGTGCAAAGTGCCATACTATGCTGGGAGGGGGAAGGGTGATTTTGATGACATGAAGTGCCATAATAAAAAGGCACAATTCACAAGTATCTGTTTTATTTAGTATCGTTATCTCTTCTTTCTTTTTTCCATAGTGAATATGTGTCTCCATTTTTTTTTAAATTTTAACTTACGTATTACATGTACTATGATATATTATTCTCAATTTGCGATATGTTTAAAATAATGGCTCCACTGGATCTGCGGACAAATTTTATTGATTAAGTTTGTCCATGCATTCCTTGAAGGCATTATTTTAAACACGTCCAAACAGAATAATATATCATAGCAGGAATAATCCCAAAGTACCTTATTTTTTATTGTCCTTATCAAATTCATTTAAATATATATACAAATTAAAACATCAATAAAATAACTAATAAAACTTGTGAATAATTCAGTTATGATAGAGATAGTGGAATACTGTATATGTAAATTGGGATACAATATATATATACGTCATATATTTCTGCTGAAATCTAGGTAAATAGCATGTGAATGTGTTCATGCAATCACTTTGTATTTAAAAATAAAACATAACATTTACGCACTAACATTTAAAGAATCTTTACTAAGCGCAGCAATATATATTTGTTTTTTAATTTCTTTTTGCTGTCTTTCAAACTTGATTTTTTTTTTTACCAAAGGTAATTTTGATCAGTCTTGAGCTTTTTTTTTTTATTATTATTATTCAATGATAAAACAGAGGTCTGATTTCAAAGTATTTTTCTATTTGTATTCATAACACAAAAAGAAGGAAATCATATTTTTAAATTAAACTTGACGTTTAGTGTGATGGGTTATTTTTAACTCAATTCTGATTTTGTTTTTAACTTTGTCTGTTTTAGTAATAAGTTACCACGAAGTTAATTTGTCAAGATTTCCACTCATGACCAAGATTGTATGTGTTCTTTATAAGTAAAGATAAAAACATACAAATAGATCTAGCACCGATAGGAGTATGACGCTTCTTATTATTTTACAATCCCCCTCTCCCCTTCCCATTTTAATAGGAACCTTATCTTATCACTTAATATTCAACTTATTCACATTAGCGTCGACTTTTATTCTCTAGCTAATAATAACAAGATACTTAATGACCAATCCTTTATCTGGATTGATTATGGTCAACTATTTTTTAAAAAATTCTAAACCTGCTAACTTGTTTCCGCTCTTACATAAACACCATATTTTCTAATTATTATGCCTAGAGATTTTTCCCAAAATGATTATATTAATCAAGCCTAGATTGTTTAATTATTATTTAAACCTAGTGAATTATACTTTTTCAATTAGAAAAAATTGAAATAAAGCATACCATTTAATAGATTATTTTATATTTAATTTACTATTAGTTATTAAAAGAAATTGCAAATGTTTGTTTTACTTATGATTATTGTGTATTAAATAGATTGTTGTTGTTTTTTACTAAAAAAAAAAAAAAGTAGGTTCAATTATCCGTGCCATTTGAATTCAGGCTTTTATACAAATGCCAAAAATCACAGCTAAGGATTGTGCCTTACATCTTAAATATATATATACAGTAAATATATTTTAAATATGTTTATATATATATTTACAATACAGTTTAGTTTTAAATTATATCTATTAAGAGTTAAACAAAAATAATTAAAAAATACTGAATGGGTCAATTATGAAGAAGACAATGGTTTAATAATTTGGGAGAATATCCTTAGGTATGTAGAGTACTAAAATCTAGATGAGTAACCAATCACATTGAATATGTATACTGTATCACAATCACATTGAATATGTATACTCTATCATTCTCTTTTTAAAAAATAAAACAAAATTTTCTATCTTCTTTTATATTTCTTATGACAAAAGTTAATGATAATGAAATGTTAAATTCGCAAATTTCAAATATACTTGCCTTTACAGATAGCAGCAGCCCATTTCGCGACTATGCATTATAATTGAGATAATTTTTATATACAGTATATATATTTTATAATTTAGATAATTAAAATTTTGTTTTAAATGATACTGAGCTAATATTAGTAGCAATTTTTTTTTAATCTAAAAGATGATGCTAAGTGCTTTACTGTTATGTTTATACTAATTACTAAATCTATGCCACCATTCACAATACTTATCCTATTTGGGTTGGTATCTTCTTCTTTTTTACTTACTTTTTGCTATAAAAGTCTTTGTATTATTGTTTGCTGGAACATTCTTTTTGCTCAATCCAATTTAATGCTTTTTCATTCTTTATTGTAACTAGCATCTTGACAATTACAAATAATTCTACCATGAATTTTTCTTTCTTTTTAAGTATATTGTGAATTTGTGATTCATTCGTATTGAATACTATACATAAGAGAAGTATTTCATAACTTTTTTAAGGCTTGGAAAACTTATTACCATTATTAACATTGCACTTTGCAATGCAAAGTCACAGCAATGCCATTGAATATATACAACAAGGAAGGGATAACATTTTTTTTTATAAGCAAGTACAAATTTCTATTTTTCACATTGTAGATTGTTAGTGTGGATAGTTGAAGGTTGCTTGAAAGTCTATGTTCAAATCCCCTACTTTTACAATTAAGCTTCAGGTGTATGATGAATGCCTGTACTTCAAATATTATTAAATCCATGAATTTTGAAAGAGCAGATATGATATAGAGTGTATTGATATTATTTAATGATCTGACTTTTAGCTTACTTTGTCTGCATTACTCAGTGACTCCAATTATGTTGTATCCATGAAGTGTCAGTTAGAAAATCCTTTCTAATAATAATAGCTATTACTATTGTATAACATAAAGAGTGTAATATGAAAGAAGAGTTTTTAATATTCAGCTTGATGTGAATGTCAGACATTTACTTAAAAGATTGAAAAGTTTATTGAAGGGGGGCCTAAAAGTTTATATTATTTAATAGCCACATTGCTTGAAAAACTTATCTGCATAACTACCTTCCACGCTAAGGTATTTATCCAGAACTTTATCAATTTTTAAAAATCTTCTGTACAGAACTTGTGATTTTGCAATAGTAGTTATAGAGCAAAATAGGTTCAGAATTTTTGTCCCCTACTAATTTTTTATTCTCTGTACATCCTTCATGTGATTTCTGTGTATCTTCTTGAGCTTTCATGCAATCACTTATAATGAATAATTGCTTTTATTTTTAATTCATGAAGATTATTGCTATTGTTTAGTTCTGAGTAGGGGTATATGCTTTGCTCTAATGATTTCAGTTATGTATATAAGCACATCTCTTATGAATTTTATTTGTATTGTCAATATTTACTATTTATAGAAAAAACTTTTTATTTTCATATAAAATTTATAGTTAACATTATTTTTTCTGGATCCAAGAAACTAATCATTGAATGAGATTGTATTATTATTCTTCAACTAAAATACATAATTTTTTAGTTATTTTTAAGCCTGTATAATCTGGATAAAAAAAGATTATTAAAAAAAAAACACATAAAATATAATTGAATGATTAATTGTTTGGAAAATAATGGAAAGTTTAAGTACCAGAAGTAGTATGTTGAATTTAGGTCCTGAAATTTTCTGTGTGAGAGTTCATAACTTTTCATGAAATCACACAAATCCAACAAGTATGCATATAATTTATCTCTAATTTTTGATAATATAGTAATGACATCTGTCCTTGTTTTTAATCTTGTGTAAGCATTTGTTATATATAGAACTCGCAAAATAAGCTCTTAACAAGCTTTGAGAATATCCTCAACCCCAGTTCAGTTTCTGCTACTGGTGTCATCAGTGAGGTGGCAGGATATTCAAGCATTAAAGTAAAAATACCAGGACAAGCCCAGCACTTTACCTAATGTATAACTATTAAGTAGAAAATCTGAAATTTTCAGACATCCATATGTCTTCCAATCCAGCTATCTAACTTAAATAGCAATATGGGACTGAACTAAGTTCAGATTTGGGTAATAAGTTATTGTTTTTTACCTATTATCTGTCTGTTACAACATATATATAATATTTATGCCATAAATATTATTTTTAATTAGGTATTTTATTTTTATATTTATTTTGTATGAATGTACATAATATTTGTTCAATTTGATTTTAAATTACTATAATGCAATTTACAAAATTTGATGATTCTTGAATATACTTTAAGATTATTTAGTAATCATTTGTTAGGCAATAAATTATTATTTGTGTGTGTGTGTGTATTAACTATACCGAGTTCTGAATTTTTGTTATACATTTAATATACCACATATGAGCAAAATAAAAAGGAGAGAGCTATCAAGCGTTTGTCACCTAGCAGTTAGCATAGTTGCCTTCCAAGCAGCTGACCTGGGTTTGCTTCCCAGTCAATGCATTTGACATATAATAAAAAGGGAGAGAGCTGTTAAATGAATAATATTCATGCTGGAATTATTAATTGATATATTAATCTTTAATTGTTTAAAGTTTATATCCGGGCTTAAAAATTGAAAGGAAATTTGTCATTTAATAAAATGATGTTAAATAATTTATAAAATTTATCTCATAATATATTATTAAAATGGAGTTCATTCAAGTAATATTGCATTGTAAATTTAATTGTAATAGTTTGCTATAAATCAATATAATGAATCCTTTGGTGCACATACCAGAAGTAGCTTGTAAGAAGATTTTTGAGGCATGCATAAATGATCTTATTATTAGCTTTTATTTTATTAAAATTATTTGTTTTGTATAAGAGAAGTTATCAAAAATTGATTGTCCTCAGCATAATGCACTCTATTTTGTATTAACTTTTCTCTCCCTTCTACTTATAATTGCACATGAATTTATGTGTGTCAGCGATCACCATACACTGTGCAGGGTACAAAGAAAACAGAAATTACATTATGTGTGTCAATGTAGCAAACATGGTACAGAATCAGACATTGTGTGAATGCATTTTAAAGTAATATTTGTATGTATAAAGAATTTTATAAATTATCTTTTACAAAAAGATTTTTCTCAATCTTTTATTTTTTAGAAAATTTTTTTTGATTTTTTTAACATGGCCTATGCAAGTAAAAAATGTCAGTAGAGTACCAGAGAATACTAAAGCTGGTGGACAGAAAAAAATGGCATGATTAATAAAATCAATAAAATGGTTTGTTTTATGTTATACTATACAGAATCTCATCAAAACAATGGCATTATTAAACAAACCATAAATATCTTCTTGATAAAAATAAAAAAGAACAAAAAGAATTTATTCACAGGGCATTAAAAATACAAATGTTCACTCAACATCATTAATTAAATATATTGTCAGTCAATCAAATATAACTACTGCTAGTTACATTGTCTCAAATATAATTGCCAAACACAGAAAACCGCTTGTTAGTGGTAAATATCTAAAAGAAGCATGATTAAAATGTGTACCAATTTGTTGTTTTTTTAATGATTTTGAAAACAAAAAACTATTCAAAGAATAAAAAATATATCATAGGCTAGAAATATAGTAAAATAAAGAATCTTGGAAATGGCTAAAAAATATAATCCATCAGTAAAAAGTTACATAACTGGATCAGGTTGTTTAGTTATTTTTTATTTATGATTGTGTTGCAAACAGTATCAAGGAAAAATTAATTAGTTTATTATCATTAGTTCCAATAATAAAATGAATACATATTTGCAATGCAGTTGTAGATAAATTTGTTGGCAAAAAAAAATGAATTTTTCCAAAATTATATTGATAACAATTTGATAGTGCTTGTGATATGATCAAACAGAAAAATGGATTTGTGAATTCCTTTACCAAATATATTGGGCACACAGTTCTGGATTGTCATTTTTATGTACAAATACTAGCTTCAAGATACTGGAAGATATGAGTTTTGTAATAAAATTAATCTATTTTATATCAACACGCAGTTTAAATAAATGAAAATTCCTGAAACTCTTAAATGAGATAAACTCATTACATAATGGTTTACTTGAGCACAATATTGTCTGACAGCTAAATCATGGAAAAAATTTTCAAAAATTTGTTGAGTATTTAGAGGAAATAAGATTTTTTTTACACACTGAGAATATCGTTCGACAATAGTCAATTAATGGTCTTTCAATGGTTTTCAAATACACATTTTAATCATATTAAGCTTTTTTATTAGTTTGTGAAGATGTTAATGAAATAGCTATTGACATGTTTAATTTATTCAAAGCTAAATTAGAAAATTTTAATTGTGATATTATTTCAAATATATATACACCTGGGTCTCTTTTTACGTGTACTTATTCAACACGATTTTGAAGTTACACGATTCGTGTTTTACCGGAAGTCGAACTTCGATATTGCGCTATTACTTTAAATAATAAATTTTGCGCACTTATGTTATATCGAAAGTAATAGCACATTATTGGAATGCGACTTTCAACTTAGTAATTTCAATATTTTCAGTGCTTTATAATAGTAAGATTTTATGCAATAATGAAATTAAAATCATGATTTCCACATTTTATGTATACACACATTAAATTTTACAAGATTATAATGTAAATTTGTTCAAACATTGTGCATGTTAATTTTGCATTTTAAATCACATTCTGTTTTTGCTTTTTAAAAAAGAACGTAATCAATTATTAATCATTTAGTGTCCACAAGTTTATTTTTAAAAAGTCAGTAATAGCAGTGGGCACAATTAAATTTGACAATTAAAAATTAAAATCTGATTTTTAATTGTAATTAACAATTTAAAAATTACTTATGGCGACTTGAAATAATGTGATGTGAAATTTGATTTTTAAACGGAATTGAAAATTAAAGACAAAAATAAGAATTTAATATTTAGTTGTTAGTTTTAATTAAATTTTTCCCAGCAGTGGTGAATAAATATCTTTTTATTATCATAAGTCTAACTTCATAAACAATTAATAAAATCGTTCTCTCAAAGATTAATTACTAATTACGTTGTCACCAGAAAACCATTGTCACAACATGAGTGTGAAGTTGGCGCTAGTTGTTTGCAAACGAATGTGTTTTTGGCAAATAGCTATAATAATTAAAACGTGTATAAAAAAATTTAAATTACTGTGCTGTAAATTATGCATAAAAATATATTATTTTGAATAAAATTAAATATTATAGTTAAAAAAAGTTTGTCTTGTATCAATTTTTTTTAAATTTGAAATTTTTTATTAGTCATATTTTATTTCCTTATTTTTTTTTTTTTGCGCGAATTTTAAAGTAATTTTACGTTGGTGCTTTGCTTTTATGCGAATTTTGAAAAATCACAGACCACATTCCCCCTTTTTCAATGTAAATTATGTCTATTTTTGCGCGATTTCGTTTGCGCGTGTTTTCTGAGGAACCTATCTATCGCGTAAAACGAGACCCAGGTGTATATATATTTGTGGATATAGAATTGCGATAATACAATATAATATAAATTGGTGCAACAGTTTTCTAATTGATTCAGTCAATGATCTTTTTTTCTCAAGATTTTTGTAATTCAGATAATGAAGAAAAGTCAAATTTTATTTTATATCTAGACACAACATCAACAGATGAACTCATTTTGAAAATTTTCAAATAATTGAGTTTTAATGATGTAAAATTGCAATTAATTGATTTTCATTCAAGTTCTATAAGAAACAAAAATTTGTTGATTTGCCAAGTGATTTGGAAATGGCTGAAAATGATCAATTATTGGATATAATTTTTAAAAAAATGCTAAAAATGATATTTTAACAACTTGGAATGCTATTTGACTATATGATAATTTTTTTCTCTCTATCTTATGCATGTGAATCATTATTTTCAAGATTAATTTTATAAAAAACAAATTCAGAAGTAGAATATCTGATGAATCTCATTTGGCATGTGTATTACTAAAAATGAGTAAATGTGATTCTGATATAAAGCATCCAGCATTTAACTTACAGCAGCAAAAGTGTCATTTAAAAATTTATGTTTATGTCAGTTCATCTTTATAAAATTCTATACTAATTTTTTCTAATCTTTTCTCTATTAAAAAACTGGTTGTAGCTCAATAGTTTGATAAATATTTGTAAATTTTTGGCACGTGCACTTAAAAAAGTTCGCCACAACTGCTACACACAAATATTAACTATGATGATGAAAATATGAGTGATCAAAAATCTTGGTCAACTGAAGAAAGTTGATTTTTTTAGAAATACGTTTTGATAATTATTACTTTTTACATTAAGAGTATATTGAGTTTAGAAGATTTATTATATTTTATTTTAAATTTGATATTAATTTGATGTGGCCTGATGTATTGGCTATATATATATATTCCTAATTGTCTATTGTTTGCGTCATTAACACATTATCTTTTCTTCTCGAGTTATTCATTAATTAGATGACTCTTTGCTTCCTAATGTATTTTATTGCTGTCAATACCAGCTTGTTTTAAATTAGATAAAAATCTTTTTCACTTTTATAATGATGGTTGTTAGTTGTTTTTTTTTTTACAATTTTGTTTCGGTTGTTAATTAATAGTTGTAAACTTCTAATTGCGGAATTATAATATTGATTTTATTATTATTTAAATATATATATATATTCAAAACATCAAATAATTTGTTCTTTACTAGTAATAATAAAAAAGTTTGTAAGTTGAGGTTTTTTTTTAATTACCGAATTATATTTTTCTCTTTTTTTTTTTTATGGATTAATAATTTTTTTTAAAAAGTTGATTAAAATGTATGTTTGTTTGTTTTTTACAATTACTTTGTATAAATAAAAATTCTTTTAAATATGTCAAAGACAAAAATAGATTGGGGAGAGAGATCCTATAATTTCATATTTATCATCTTCTATGGAAATGGAAAGGGGGATGGGATGTTGATACTATAATTGCTGAAATGCTATTAAAAAGAAGGTAGCATGTTATTATAGTAAAAGACTCATCTATGCAGATCTCAAGTATTTGTTTGAATAATTTATTGTTTTAAGAATTCGAGTAAAGAACTATCATGATTAATTCAAAGTCCACTCAAAAATATTAATGTTTATTTACACGTGATGTTAATATTGTCTTTTAATAATGATTTAGTTCGTGTATTAAGTTATGGAAGTTTATTTTGAATGAAGACACTTTGAATTCTGTAATTATTTGTTAAATGGTTATTGTGCGTTTATTAAATACAGTTCATATATAGATGAATCTATTATTCAAAGAATAATGATTACTAAAAAAAGATCAATTTAATAAAAAAAACCTGAAATAAAATTAAATCATCAATTTTCAATCGTTATCAATGCACTGCAGAATGAAGGTCTTTTTAAGCTAACACAGTTCTCCTTTTTGTTTCTTTGCTTCTTCATATTCCAGAAAATCTCAGTGTCTAAATGTACATATATCAATTTGTGTACACAGAAGATATTTATTGATTTTGATCTAAATATGGTAGAAAGGAAATTTCTGGTTTAAGAATTATATACTGCAAAGCTGCAGTAGCTGTTACATTTTATTCCAAACCTCGAGTCATTGCACATGTTGTCATGTTTTGTTGAGAAACTTAGATTAGATTGGAATATGTATTGGTTATTAAACTGCGTGTAAACAGTACTTTTCAACATTCACACACACACACACACATATATATATATATATATGTAAATGCTTTTTTATGAATATAATATACATATATAAATTAAGATTGTAGTATAAAGAAAATGTTAAAATAATAATATAGTTATTAATATTAAATTGAGGACACACATTTACATATTTTTACTAAGCATGTGTTCATTCATAAATTTATGAAAAAATAAAAATAAGAAAAAACAACTTACACTACCATATTTTTTAAATGAGATAAATAATGAGAAATGTTCTACTCATTGTAATTAAGTATATTTTGAATTTTTTTTTTCATTAACTTTTTCTCTTACAGAAATATAATTGTAATCTTATTATCGTGAAATTATAGCCCTTCTAATTGTTTTGATGTTTTAAGTCTATCAAGTTTAAGTAGTTTTTTAAATTTTGTAAAACTTTCCGCATTAAGCTTAGAAAATCATGTTATTATGCAAAATGCTGTGCATCATATTTAGAAAGAATAAGAAGGATAAAAAATGTGCTTTCAACATAAATAGGAAAAATTATGTTACTAAACATGATCATATCTCACTCTAAAATATAAAAAATGCTGCTGGTGTATCATAAAATTTATTTACAAATTTTAATTATTTTTTAATCATGCAAAGATGCTCAGATGAAAAAATGACTGCTCATGTATCATAAAATGTATTAAATTTACAAATATTAATGTTTTTTGTTTGTTTATTTACATGAGGGGGGTAGGAGTAGCATATAAGTGAAGTCATGTATATTAATACAATTTAATTATTGGCTTCACTATATGTGAAAATTGAGTAAAATTTGGCCATGCAATATATTGTACCTATATTGATATAGGCACATATAATTTTTATCTAAAATTATTATTAAAGTAATCTTTCATAAAAGAAAAACATAAAATTAAATGTTGGAGAGTTTATTGCAGCTTGTTTTCGAAAAAGATAAGAATTAAATAGTTTTTTTTAGTATTCGTAAAAATATAATTTAAAAAGTTAAAACATACAAATCTCTTTTCATTCAAGTTTAATTAAAGAAAAAATAATGTTAAAACTAATATATGACCGTATATATGTGCGATTGTCAACAATAGAATAAATGTTATTATAAAGTTAAAGAAGATTATTATTAAAAAACATGGCAATGGTTATTAATTAAAATATAAAACAACATCTCTGCATGGCTATTACTAATTAAGCAATCTTCCAAAACACGTTTATCAAAGGATTAATTGATAAGGAATTTGACAACAGATCTTTGCCGGAGATATCAGAAAGACAACAAGGCGCAGGTATAAATAGACCTTTTTTATCGGACAGTAATTCATTCCACAAATTAGTTGAGACAATCAGTTCACAAAGTAATTGAGTAGTGCAGTTCAGAAATTAATTGAGCAGTTAACAAACAAAATGCAGTGTTGAGAAGATCTTGGGAATGCACGTTTATCTCCAGCCCAAATGTTCGAGAAAACAGAAGATCTGCCTGTGAAATAATGTCAGCTTAACATCTTAGAAAATCTCAATCAGTATCTATTTGTCTCCGATAGCAATAATCGTGAAAAATCAGGAAACTCAGCAAGGAAACGTTCCAGCCGGCTGGTAAGCATTTATAATGGAAATATCCTCACCGAAAGCAGCCTCCAAAGAACAAAATTCTACGTCAACATTCAAAATCCTAAGTAAAACATTTGCTTATTTTCGTTTATACTGTAATAGTCATTGCATTTCATTAATTCGTGGGAATCCTCCAAGAGTCTAATTATATGAACTCGATATCATACATAAATGAACTATTGATATGTGTGTGATTAAATTTCAAATGCTATGTAGTCCTTTATTATCATTATTATGTGTGTGCATGAGATAATATGTGCGTGGTCATTATATCAATATTTATTAGTTAAATTAGAATGTTTTGTTATTAAATCTATAGGAATGTTTAAACTATTTAGAAATGTTAATTTAAAATATGCGTGTGTTTTATTAGAATTATAAAATGTTTAAATTTAGTAAATAAATGTTAGTTAATAAATTATCTTTAAAATTAAACTATATTTGTCGGTCAATTCTTTTTATCAATTCTTTTTAACAAATTCTTTTATTAATTCTTTTAATCACTAATTAAGTATAATCTATTAGTGATTACAAACAGCTGAGCTAGTCGTGGATTTAGGCGTTGGGTTAGTGGCCATTGCTCAAAGTGCGTTATTTATTCATCCTTGAATAGATAGCTGGCGCCCGTGTTTATACACAAACAAAAAAAGGTGCTTTGAACTTGGTGTTGAACTCAACAGCCGAGAAGAAGTTATGTCCTGGAAATGTAACGCTAGTTATATATTTTATAGCTATCGTTTGGGCATACATACTCTCCGAGTATGTTCTTCTCTGCCTAAGAGACCGGTGTTTCGAATACACATATTCGAACACGGTTCAATATATTGAGGTAAACAATATAAAAACATTGAGAAAGAATGTTTAGAAACAAGTGAAGAACAATAACTGAGATGGATCTGAGATCTTATCCCTAGATATGAAAATAGTATTATATATTTGAACTAAATGAAGAGTTGAGTCCTATGCAAAGGGCAGAACTTTTGATAAGTCACTTCGACAATAGAAGTGATATAATCATTTTAATGGACATTATTGGCAATAGTAATGATACACAAAATAGTCACTGATAATTTTCCTGAAGGTTTGTGATGGTATATTAGATTTACTGATAGATGATGGAAATAGTCCAACGCATTATCACAGCCACTGGGAATGGTTTTTAGAATGAAAAATTATATTTGAAAAATAATTTTTTTTTTTTTTTACAAATAAGACATGATTAATTTTTTAAGAAGCCAAAATATAGTAAAGCTAGAAAGATTTTTGAATCTAGGAATAAAAAGCAAAGCAAATAATTTGAATGAAAAGTTTGAGTATAAAGATTATTGTTAGAGAAACTATGAAGTAGATTAGATTTTCAGGAGAAAAAAATGTTATTTATGTGAAGAAAATGAGAAAAAGAACATAACTCTGAGATATATTATTGGATAAAATTTTATCTATTTTGAATGGAACTCTTAAAAATAAAACTACTTGTTCATTTTGTAAACTCAAAAGAAAATTTTCTAAAAAGTTTCTTGTGGCTGATTTAATCATAAAACTTAGAAATATACAAAACTACATGTATCTAAAAAATTTATTTAGTGAATTTCATAAATGAGATATGTACACTAAAATGTTGTTGATATATCACTATTTTTAAAACTGTATTATTTATTTATTAGACCCGATTTTTTTAAATGAAAAAGTTGGGAATTTATTGTTTTTTTCATAGTTTTAATAATGAAAAAATAAGAAATGTAAGAATAATAGAATGATAGTAGCTGGAAATGATTTTATAGTTCTTTTTTAAAAATGGCTTGAATATAAAGAAACTTTTCAGAAATATAATAATGAAATGATTACTTAAATTGGAGTATGTGACTTTTATGCATCAGAAACAATAATAACTCTTCTTTTATTTTTCTATTATATTAAATCATGAAGAAGGTTTTAAGAAATGAGTAGAGTAACTTCAAAACACATTTCTCAGTCAAAAGGGCCCATCAGTACATTCACCATCAACTTTGCTGGACCAGGTGCTATCTCATATGGGCCCTTGGATATGGCAAAAAATCCAAGGCCCCGAGATTGATCAAGATACAGGGCAACAGCTTTGCAGGAACATCCATGTTGGACAGGATGTGTGAATACTACTGCAGGAAATTCCAACCCTTTGGTGCCTCAAATTTGCGTAGAAAATTTATCACAGAAAATTCTGCCACTCACAAAATTACCGAGGCCAGAATTCTTCTGAAACTCAAGTCCATGCCGGACAGAACGCATCCTGGCTTGCACGGCATTCCTAAGTTTTTACTGCTTCATCTTTGATATTTCACTTAAACATGCTTATGTGACAGCCAATAAGATGGAATAATGACATCACATGGACCTCTCAATTCTCAAACACAAGTCAGAACTATAAGAAAAAGATGGAATAATGACATCACATGGACCTCTCGGTTCTCAAACACAAGTAAAAAAAAGAATAATAATATAACAGAATTGTTTTTCTTTTTCTTTAACATTTTTAATACGTGTAAATGTAATTTATTTATGCCATACACTCACACACACACACTGCCATTCACATCGTTTATAAAACTGGCCTATTACAACAATCTAAATGTTTTTAGAAATTATAATTTTAATATCTAAAATCAAATTCTTAACCTTCAAACCCCAAACTATAACTCTTAAACCTCAAATTGTAATCATAGATAAACAGAATAGAAACTGATAATAAGAAAATGGAAATAGAATAAAATATTAGAATTTAGCAAATGTAGGTTAGCTTTGAAGAGAGTTTAATATTTGAAATATACAATGAAAATTAAACAGTTTACACACACACTTCCTATATATGTGTTATTACTCTTATTTTTTAACAAAAAAAAATTAAATATTGAATAATTAACCGTGTATACTACTCTTTTTGAGTTTTTTTATCAACACACAAAAAATAAAGAACATATATGTTGCCCCACTCTCTTTCTGTTTTAAGCTTTCAGAGCTTGATCTTGTAGGGTTAAAACTTGGGTGCCCTACAGCTTCCTTTACTATATAAAAATGTGATGATGATTTTTGTTCCCCATTTTTTTTCCTGCACATTACTACAAATTTAGCTAATGACTAAATTGTAATGGCACAATATATATATATATATATACTTTAAATGATCAAATCTGTGTGCATATTTTGCTTTCTCAGCCCATATATTATTTTATATTTCTATAAGAAAAATTAATTTAATGTTTTATTAAAATATATTTAAAGTGTTCACTGTTATAATTTTTTTATAATTATTAATAATATTAAATTACATTATTAGAGTTTGGCATTTATTAAACGATACTCAATAAATGCATATGAATCTTAATGCTATAAAGAACTTCTGTTATTAAATATCTTAGTTATAAATATTAGAGCTCATTCATTCATTCATTCATTAGCAGCCACTTGTGAATAAATGTAACTATTCTAATTTCAGAATGAAAGAAACAACAGAAATGAAAAACAAAGAATAAAAAGTTAGAGTTGAGTTTTATAATAATTATACAAATCAGTTTGAAATCTAAAAACCAGTGTGAGATTACATGTTGGTTCTTCAGTCTGCTATTTGATATTATTTGATACTGTCTATTTAAATTCTGCAACATTATTTTTTCTGCAAAATTTCAACTCCTTATCTAAAATATAATTGTCCATTGTAACCTAATCTCAATATATTCTTTCTATGAAAGTAATCAGTATTTCATATTTTTAGGAAGTTTATTGATATTTGCATATCGAACACATGATGTTTTCTTACATTCAACAAATTGTTGAACTCTTGGAATATCTTTAAATGAAATTTTTAATACTACTAGAGTTACATTAATGCATGAGGTAGGCATTAATTGCTTATGGAAAAAAAATTTCTTACAATTTATCTATCTGTTCAGTTAAACTTCATGGAGAAACATATTTCACTAAAATCAGATTTATCAATCTTAAATCTTTATAGTTTTTTAGCTTATCAAGTAAATTTTCTACACTTTGTCTATCAATATTTTGAAAAATATTGAAATCTATACCATTGTTATTATTGCTACTTTTTACTTTATGACTATTACTATTATTGATATTACAATTGTTTCAATTATTTTATTGAGAAATCCACTAGACACATTAAATTAGTCAGACTGCGCAAGTCAGGCTATTTTTCGATCCCCTGTTTTACAGTAAGTAAAAATATTTATCAATAGTAGTTTCCAAAATAATTTATTAAAGATTATATTATTACATTAGAGGTTATTTGATACATATTTTGTTCAAAGTGTTTTCTCATTTCTTCATTTGGTTTTCCCGAATTTGAGTCAATTACTCTTCTGTTTTCTCCTTTTTGGAGCATCCTGCTATTGGTTGGGCCATGGAGAGGATAGATCCAGCATGTCCTAAGTCATTGTAAAAATAACCTCAGGAGTTATCAGGTTATCTCTTGTTCTTGGTTTTTTTTTTTTTAGATTGCTCTGCATGAAGTTAATAGGATTAAAATTTTGATGATTAAATACTAGCTTACATTTAGTTATCCATAATAGATGATCAAGAATTAATGAGAGTCTAATTTCTGGGTATGATCCTTTTCTGATATATTCTTTCAAATTAAATAATTTAGATTGATTTTCCTTGATCTGACTCATTAGTGTATTTTTAAGTTGCATTAAATATTTATCAATAGTATTTGGTAAACATGTAGTAATTTTGCTGAATTCATTAAATCACTGTGTCTTAGTTGTAATTTATAAAAAGCAAAAGTCTATCATTGTTAATATAATATTACTATTTAAGTCTTCTTAATGGCAATATTTATTATTCATAATTGAAATCTGTTGATAGATAGATCAATAGCTAGATTGATTGATAGAAGAGATAAGTAGATAGGTGATTGTTTGGGTGAATGAATAAAAAAGGAAATATGAATTTTGGATAATATAAAAGTAACCAAAAGATTCAAACAGTGATATTGACTCTCGCCTACATTATATCAATTATATCTAGAACAAACCCCTAAAATATGAAAAAAGAAATGAAAAAATTCTCTACATAATAATAAAATACTTTAAATAGGGTTGTTATGTTGATGATCAAATAATTTCAGTTCAAGATCATCGTAATTTGAATTATATATTTAGAAAATTAATAGAAAACAGAAAATAGGACTGGAAATAAATAAAACAAAAAAATATATTTATTGGAGGAATACACAAAATGGACAACAGATTGAAAAGTGTGTCACATATAAGTATTTTGGCATAAATATTGTATAATGGGGAACAACAGATGAAGCTATAAGAAAAATAAATGTATTGAGTAGAAAAGTTTTGCATTATTAAATGGAATATTGTGGTGTCTGTAAAAGTCAATACCCAACAAATATATGATATAATAATGAAAAATATCATTACATATGGAATTGATGTTTGGCAATTGAAGAAAAGATTGTTAAAGGAACTGATGACTGCTGAAATAAATGATTGGTGAAGATCTGCAGGAAGGTTAAGGAGGATGTACATAAGCAATAAAAGAATTTGAGAAATAATAAATACTGAATACATTATAATAAATGAAATCAGAACAATTCAGTTGGATTAATAATGATATATAGAGAAGATAATTAAAGAAAAAGTATTAAATAGATATTAAACTGAATACAACCAGAAAAGAGAAATGGAGGATATCCAAAAAGGAATTGGAAAAAAGAAATAGAAAAATTAGAGACAGAAATTTGAAGGAAGATCTATGGATGGACAGAAATGGCAATTTGGAATTAGAAGACATTGTAGAGCATTAAGGAGAGATGAAGTCTCCAAAGCAGTTTGTTTCTATTTTTTTTTTCATTATTAATATTCGATTATATTATGGGGAAATTAAAAAGTTCGATTTTATTTTTTGATCATTAGTGTATGTTTTGTCTCATTCAAACCTGTTATTTAATAAATGTTTATTTTATCATTTAAAAAAGCCAATTAAAACTATAGATTTTTTTGTAGTTAATTAAAACAATTTGCATGTTATATATATATATTGTCTTATTAATTACTTTTATTAAATAATTTTATTATAATTGTTTTTATTTCTTATTGAATTATAGCTTGCATTTTTATCAACCATTTTTATAGTTATTTCTAATTTCTCTTTATTTTTTCCATTTTATAGATTTACATTTTGAAGTCTCATATATAAATCTATGATAATGTTTTGCATTAACATAATATGAAGAAGTAGTTTCACTTTTGCCATTAATAGCCCTTCCTTCCATAGGGTAATTACCATTGACAAAAATTATTAAGTACATTAGTTATTTTACAATTTCTGCTAAAGAATTCATAGCAGCCATTGATCTCTTGTGTGCAAAGGCTCCTCCAGTGTTTATCCATAAAGATATATTACAAGCCTTCCTTTTTCAATATCATATTAGTAAACTTTATTACTTCATCGTCTCCAATGTTGCTTATCTCAGTACTTTTGAGTTTTCAAGTAAACCAAAATGGCACCCCATATTTTTGATAAATGTAGTTTCAAGGGTCTATAATCTACATAAGATATGTTAGTTTTTAAATTAAAACAAAATTAATAAATCGATTGTTAAATTTTTTTTTAAAAAAAGAATACATTCTGATAAATTTCATTAAGAAACATTATTTCAATTTTTTTTTTTTTTTTACTTATATTATGCAAAGTGACGAGATGCTTTTAGCATTATCATACTTTGGTTCAATTCAGCATGGTTTTTTTTTTGTCAGCATGTTTTTTTTTTTTTTTTTTGGTAAATTGTCATAATGATAAAAATTTAGGATCTTCCTATCATAGGACGTGATGCAGTGAACTATTTCTATGGGTCTGAGATCCTACCCTCCCAAAAAGTATACGTTAGCAGTCATGATATGATTGCATGCTGTGAATAAAGTGTAACTATTGTATTTATATTTTGTTTTCATTTTTCTGTTAGTAATTAATCCAAAAGAAAAAAAACTGGAAATACTGTAATTAATTTTTGCAATAATTTCTTTTTTAAAAAATAACAATAATAAAAAATAAAATGTAATTATTAAATACATTTCCTAGCAAGCATTTTTTTTGTAAATATTTTTTGGGAGTTCCTGTAACTGTAGATTTATTAAAAATATGGGCTGTCATCTTGATTTACTTGAAAACTCGTAAGTATTCTTATTTCTTAATATTCAGTAAACCATTGTCCTATCTATTTATTGTTATAAGCCAATAAACATCACATGACCACCACCTCTATGTACATATTTCCATTTTAAAGTTTTGATTTTTACCTCTATAATATTATTTTGTGCTTGAATCATTATTTCCAACAAATTTCTTTCTATATTTTTTTGTATCACTTACAATCTTTTATGCCTTTTATAATTTGGAATTCATCTTTTATACTTATAAGTCAATACAGCATAATCCATTGATTAAAAACTTTTCTTTGCAAGGCTAAGGCCACATTTTGTTGTTATATTAAATGTACCATATGCATTTAAATCACTTTATTAGCTTTTGTTGATACTAATTCATCCAAATCTTCATTGTTTCTTATTAAGAATTTTTTTTTTTTCTGTTTATTCCAGTTGTAGTTTACAAATTTTTGACAATAACTATATGTCTCAAAATAGATATCAAATCCAAAATGATTCAGTTAATTATCATATATCATCTAATATTATCGAAAATAATTTTGAAAAATTGAATGCATTTTATAATTTTCTATTATTTTATTAACAGTATATTTTTTGTAAATTTTATTTGAAATTTGAATATCATTTCAATCTCCTGGTTTTTGAAGCATATGGGAAATCAAATGTATTTTTATAATCAATAAAATCTAAACACAACGTGAATTTAATAATTGCTTCTATGATTTATATTGATTTCTGTTTTTAGATTATTTATGGTACTAAATTCACATCCACATACTACCTGCACTTATGGCTGATCAATTTTTTTTTTTTCCAATTTTTAATATGAAATATTTGTAAAAAAAATTTCAGAGAATAATAACAATTAAAAAATATGTATATGCATGTTTATATCTGCTATTTATATATATATAATACAATATTCTATAAAACAAATAACTTTATCAGTTTAACATTATAGTACTATTTTTAATCATTTCAGCTATATCATATTCCCTAGCGACATTCCATCGTTCATACCTGAAATTGCATATTACATCTCTGGTTTACATCTGAGATTTTATCTATATCTATTGAGCCCATTTTCTCCCTTGCTAAATCAATCGAGAAAAGTATCATACTTATTTAAAAGGGGGGAAGGGGTTTTGAACTTTTTTTTTTCAAGACTTTTTTTTTTAATTATTCCAATTCTATTTTACTTTTAAATAAATCATAATGTTTTATATTCTTAAGAATGTGTTTTAATCTTTTTTTTTTTACTTTCGATGATGAGGGAAGATAATAATGATAATTAAAACGTACCACCTGTTTCATTCATAATATTTCATTTTGAAATTAAAGCATGTTTGTGCATACAAAATTCTTTTAATTTTTTCAATAAAAGCATTCTTTCTTTTCTCTACCCTACCGCTTTTAACTCTTTTTATGTTAACTGTGAAATTTTATGATTTAATTAAAAATTATTTTTATAACAATTAAATATGTAGTTGTCGGTATGATAATTCAACTTTAAATTATTCAAATTTTCTAAGTTTTAAGAACTGTAAAATTGAGCTCTACCTAAACTGCTGTATATGCCTTCTTTATTTTAATATCAAAACACAATTTAAAAATTTTAAATTCTGTGATCATTATTAATATTAAAACCATTGAAGTCTGTTAGATTTTAAGCATTATCATTAAGATTTATTTTCTGTTAGAATTTCTCTTTTAGTCTCTAATCGTAAATATCTATATAAGATTTATTATGAAAACAGTCTTCAATTATTGCATTAAATTCTACTATCAATTTTTTAAAAAAGAGAAGTCTTGCCATCAATCAATTTAAATATCTTTATAACATGATCAACTTTATTCTTCTGGAAGCTTGAATATGTTACACTTGTATAATTTATAATTAAATTTAATTCAGATTTTAAATGGAGTTGGTTACAGATACTAGCAAAACTAACGACTGAATAAAGTGAATTGGAAACATTCATCTATAACCGAAAATTTTCAAAAGAAATCCTTGGTATATTGGTCTATAACATTTACTTTTTTGAGTATATTTCACATAATTAATTTCTTATTAATGGGCATTCTTGTACTTCATGTCTTAATGCTTCTGATCATGTAGTGGGCTCAAGGCTAAAGATCCATGGATCACAGTTTAACTCTAATCATTTCTGGTGCTCAAATATCTTATTCAGCTAGTGACAAACCATTAGTATATAATGTTCAAAAACAGAAATGGATGTCATTGATGAGAGAGATGAAATCAAGCCCAAAATGGACAAAATAGGAAACAAACAAATGATAAATCAGCTATTAGGATTTGTGTTCCATATGTAAAAGGAACTACAGACAGTATTGGACGTATATTAAAACTCTATAATATAGCTACAGCATTTTCTACTCATCAAAAGATCAGCAATATAATAACCAAGCCTGAGGGTTCAATCCCTCTTGAATCTCATGGTGTTTACCAAATCTCATGTAAAAATTGTAAAGCTTCTTACATAGGTATGAGTAATCGTCACATCAGTGTTAGGAGAGATGAGCATACTAATGCAGTTAAACAACACTCATCATCAGCAGCACTCTCACTCCATACTATAGATTCAGGTCATAAAATTGATTTTTCTAGTACCAGGATCATACCCAGATGTGATAATCTCTACCAGTGCAAAATTAGAAAAGCCATTGAGATACTTAAAAGGCCAGATTTTATCAATAAGCGAGATGATACATGCAAACTTCCTCCTATTTGGAAAGATTTTTTTAAAAACATTCTTAAATTTAACATTTTTGCTATTGATGGAACTTAAACGTTTATTCAAATGAGTGATTGTAGTGCCTCTACAACCGTCTTTCTACCTATTATCACTTAGTGGATGACTTGTGTGACCAAATCGAAACGTCAGAATATTAATATTAAAATTTTTTTAACACAGATGAACCTGCAAAATTTGTATTTTATATATATATTGTAATGGTCAGATTTGTACATTCACATAACAAAACCTAGAGTCCAGGTGAAAGACACTAAACCTGATCAAAATGGGATAGGAAGATCCCATGTCCAACCAAGCTTCAACCCATTTACTAGTGTTCATATGACTTAACATCTTATGAATGACATTTCTGAGTTACACATGAGTCTTATTTAATTTGTAATCCAGCTCTGAACAGGGAGAGACATAAGACCCATAAACTGACCATCCATGCAATATAAATGGGCTAACTAAACTAATAATATTAAACAAAGTAATATTAATATTTAACTAGAGTGCATATCAATCATAACTAAAAAATAATAATTTAATTGGAATGCTGGTAAAATGATAATGCAGATGAGGCAAATTTAGGAAAGTTTTATTAATAATAATAAAAAGAAAGGAAAATTACAATCAGCTAGAAATCAAACTATATAATCAATCTAATGTGTATGTGTGTGTCTTACAATGAAATGAGATTGATTTAAGTAATACAGTATATAATAGCACTATCAAATGTTTAATATATTCATGCATGATGAATAAATTTTGCCTACAGAAAATTAATTAATATGCCAAACAATATTTCTGTACCCTGGTTTGCTAACTGATACATAACAATGCTAGCCAAAGACATAATAACAAGTACAGTGGGAGCATTGTGGCTGTTTGAATGGATTTAAATAAGATTCGAGCATAATATAAAGCTCGAGAAAGATGCAAATTAGACTCAATCAATCAGAGATTCTCATGACTTCAGGTAAATTTGGAATATATATTATACAAAGGAAGAACAAGCTGAACTAGCATTACATATAATGTGCTATAGGCATGTACTAAATATTATTAAAGATGGTGGTGCAGGATTCCACATATAAGATATACCTTGAGGCTGAATGGCTTGCTAATGAATTACTTAAAATACGAAGTCCGGAACTTGGATAGGCTTAGTAAAAGTTTTGACTCTGTGTGCCCCAGTTTTACATGTGATAGCCTTACCCGAACAATATGCTCTCTGGGTGCAACTTGATGTCTATCATGGAAGAGGATAGCCAACGAATGATACAGTCTTTGCTGTTTCCCATGAAGATTAGAAAGACACTATTGTAGGAATACATATTTTGGAGATATGCACCTGCAACACACAAGCCTAATGGTGCCTTAAACAGATAGCTACTATCTGTGTTGCCAACAAAAACCCGTTTTTAAAAATGCTATAATGAAAAGAGCTAAATATTACTACATTAATAATCTCATTTAATAGTTAATTAATTTGCTTTCTCTATTAGATTCTATGAGGAGGGGAGGTATATTTGAAGGGATTAAGTTGAATTGTAAATTATAAAATATACTTTAATACTATATCTCAATGGCTAGGCTTACATTATCCAATAAAAATGACTTAAAATCATAATTCATAGTTATAATATGGCAAAATCTTAATCATTTTATATTATTTTAATGATCGCTTATCCTAAATCTATATAATTTTAAACAGCGAGTCAGGGTAAGATAAATAATCATTCTTTTATATTTATTAAGTTGGATATATGAACAATAATATCTCCCATACAGAATTTCTAAAATTAATAAGCTCATTGTTTCGAGGTATATTTGGCATATTATCACATATATAAGAAAATGGAAATTTAATATGTAAAATCAATATAACATTATAGGCATCTCTGCAAGCATGAAAGGAAAATATAGATTTTAATTAACAAAGTGATTATTAATTTTACATTTTAATATGTGTAGTATTATATATTTTACAGATTTACTATTATAGAGAATTAGGCAAGTATTTATCAGTGGCATTACATTTAATTTAAATAAAAGCTTTAGAAATTAGGTTTGAACATTCATTTAAATTTAAAATAGCTATAGCTTTGAAAGTTAAGAATTAAAGTTTATTTTAGAGCTCATTGTGGTGTTCTTAGGAGTTGTTACCAAACTTCTTAGTGGGAGCTTCTATGTTGGCACTTATTGGTGGCAAATACAATAATAATTCTTATTCTCAGACTAGACAGCATTTTTCCAGTTGAGATCTTATTTCAGTAGGTTATGAACAGGAATATCTTCCATTGCTATGATGTCTATGTGCTATTTCATCACATAGGATGGAGATCTCCATTCATTAGACTTGAGAAACAGCAATTCCCGCCTGCCCTATTCAGCCATATTAAAATTCAAACCAGCATGAATTATGCTAGCAGATGTGTCCTAAATTTTTACAGAGCATTTTTACATAGGAAAATTTAGCCTATTTATACTTGCTTGTGCTCAAGTTACAATTTTAATAACAAATTTTCTTGAGTGAGACAAACAATTATCACCTTTAAAATTTTAGATTAACAAAATATTTTTTATCTTTTGTTTGACCCCTTCATCAGGTTGTTTTGCAAGGTTCAGTCATTTACTTTTGCTATAAGATTTTAGTAATAGTTACGGTTGGCTAAATCTTGTTTATAAGATGAAATATATTTTTGACAACATTTATTGTCTAAACAAATTTTAGATTTCATCATCACATTAAGCCAGATAGATCTGCATGGCATGATTTTACTTTGCAGGTTATTTTAGAACAAATTTAGAAAAATATATTAAATGATCGGATATGATGCTATATAGGTATGCTGGTAGTACATGGAATACACCTATACATATGCAATTTAAGTGTATTAAAATACAAATTGACTTGTAAATGGAATTAAATTATTACTTAAAATTATATACACCTGGGTCTCATTTTACGCGATAGATAGGTTCCTCAGAAAACATGCACAAATGAAATTGTGCAAAAATAGACGTAACTTACATTGAAAAAGGGGGGATGCGGTCTGTGATTTTTCAAAATTCGCATAAAAGCAAAGCACCAACGTAAAATTACTTTAAAATTCGTGCAAAAAAAAAATACGGAAATAAAATATAACTAATAAAAAATTTCAAATTTGAAAAAAATTGATACAAGACAAACTTTTTTTAACTATAATATTTAATTTTATTCAAAATAATATATTTTTATGCATAATTTACAGTACAGTAATTTACATTTTTTTATACACGTTTTAATTACTGTATTATTGCTATTTGCGAAAAACACATTCGTTTGCAAACTGAGGAAATACAACTAGCGCCAACTTCACACTCATGTTGTGTCAGTGGTTTTCTGGTGACAACATAATTAGTAATAAATCTTTGAGATGATGATTTTATTAATTGTTTATGAAACTAACAACTAAAAATTAAATTCTTATTTTTGTCTTTAATTTTTTAATTTTCAATTCCATTTAAAAATCAAATTTCACATCACATTAATTTCAAGTCACCAAGTAATTTTTAAATTGTTAATTATAATTAAAAATCAGATTTTAATTTTTAATTGTCAAATTTAATTGTGCCCACTGCTATTACTCACCTTTTAAAAATAAACTTGTGGACACTAAATGATTAATACTGTAATTGATTACGTTCTTTTTTAAAAAGCAATAACAGAATGTGATTTAAAATGCAAAATTAACACGTGCAATGTTTGAACAAATTTACATTATAATCTTGTAAAATTTAATGTGTGTATACATAAAACATGGAAATCATGATTTTAATTTCATTATTGCATAAAATCTAACTATTATAATGCACTGAAAATATTGAAATTATTAAGATGAAAGTCGAATTCCAATAATGTGCTATTACTTTCAATATAACGTAAGAGTGCAAAATTTATTATTTAAAGTAAAAGCACATTATTTTAGTTCAACTTCTGGTCAAACATGAATCGCGTAACTTCAAAATTGTGGTAAATAAGTCCACATAAAAAGAGACCCAGGTGTACATATTTTAAATAAATATTACTGTAATCTATATATAACAATCTGATTATAGACATAGACACTCGCCTATATATACATGCACACACAGCTATACAATCTTATAGGTATCTTAAGTACTTTTTAAGGATTTAACTCTGGCACAGATAGAGGTTGGAGGTGTAAATAAGGGGAAACATGACATGGGAAATATATCATTTTAGTATATATATATATATTGTAGATAGGAGTCAACTCATTTTATATATATATATATATTGTAGATAGGAGTCAACTCTGTCTATATCAGGCATTACAAGCTTTTAAATTTAACTAGTAAAATTAGAATGAGAAAATGATAATATTTTATTTTCTCGTGTTTTTTTTAATATTATTAATATTAATTTACTTAAAGGTTTTCCATTTCTTAAATGATAATGTGAAAGTTCCAAACACTTCTTTTTAAATAATAATGTGAATATTTATAATTTGTTATGATCATTATAAATGAGAGAAAAGTATAAAATAAATAATTTCTTTTATTCTTTCTCTTCAGTAATTTTATCTACTAGATTTAATTTTGAAAAAAAAAGTACTAAGATAAATATTTTTTCTCTTCAATAAGTTATTGATAATTTTTAATTTTAACTTTTAAAAGGTGATAAGAGGAATAAATAATTAAATATTATGTTTATCAGATTTTTTTAAAAAAGAAAAAAATTAAGTTTTTTATATTTTTGTTAAGAAATGTTGTTTTAATTAATTAAAGTTTTTTTCCATTATGTCTAAAACAAAAGTAATGTTCAAACCAAAGGGTAATTAAAAGATTATTTTATTTTTGGCACAAGAGAAAAATAACTACAGAGGAATTTTTTATTAAAAGGAGGGAAATATCCAAATAATCTTTTGTAAAAGTAGTCTCAATTGGTTAGAGTTTAATGCTGTCATTTTTGAAATAAAATGTAATTAGATAGGAAACTTATATTCCAAAAATAAGATATGGGTCACGTTAAAGCAGTAGCTTGAGGGTTTTATGAGGAACAGTCATTTTTGATTTGGCATTTCAGATATAAAGAGCACAGTGGGAAATAGTGTTATAATTTGAAGTAAATTTCATCTCACTACTACTTAAAAAAATGGATTTGAGGGAAACCATGTGTTCAGTTTTAGTTAGAACCTGAGTATCATCAAATCTCATTATGTAACTTGTTCACTAGAAAAAATGTAAAACAGGAAAATACCTCTGAAGCAATTTGCAACAAGCCTTGTTTCTATCCAAAAGCATGACTATCTCACTCTGTGTAACTTTACCCAAAAATTAGTAGATTAATAAATGGATAGATTTAACTATATAGATTACCCTAGTAATATGTATTTATGGAGATGCTATTATATAGAAATTTGAACCTACAAATGGAAAAGTTCAAGCATGTCTGAAAAAGAGGGTAGTTAAACTCAATATTAGAAGCCAACATGAAAGAAAACTGAAAATTTCAACTACCAAAAAAGGGATCAAAAATATGGTAATGTAAGGTATTGTAATGTGCACATATACATTTCTCAATTGGTAATAATAAATAATTTTATTAATTTTTTTATTGAAGCATATATTTTTTCTTTATCTTATTTTCCCTCCCAAATATAATTGTATAGGAGGACCTTTTCATTTTCATAAGAAAAGAGAAAAATGGTTTGGCTAATTTATTTTTTTTATATTTGTGAAATGTTTTACAATTTTATTATTGCAAGGAAATAATTTTTTTAAAAGTTAAGATTAATTAATTGAATTAGTAAAAATCAACTCATGCTATGAGAAATTATATTTTTGACAAAATGTATGAGAGTTGGAATTATATATTTTTTCAATATTCTAAATTAGTTTATTAGCTAATTTATTAAATAATTGTGTAAAAAATAAGTGTTAATCTTTTTATTATTCCTGCTATATGTTCTAGAAATTAGCAATGTGTGTGACTTGATTTCATTATAGCATAGTGTTTTAAGGATTTGTAAATTGTCCCAGCAAAATGTTTTAAATTAGAGGAAGCTTATATATTCTTGTTCACAATCCCTAGGATCTTATGATCTTGAGCTAGTTCTGGAGCAATAATAATTAATTTTTTATATATGGGGGTTTTGTGTTTGGACATCCAGATAATTTTCTGAATGGTGCAAACCTCAAGATTATCTTTAAAATCCATTCATTGCATTTTATTTTTTGATAATTCTGTACACTCACAATACCATATGGCCCGAGTATTGATGATGATATGTATGCTTTAGGATTTCAGCATTATTTTTATGATAGATACACTAGCACTTAAGTATGTGAATCAAGTTGATTGTTATATATTGTGCCCTATGTTAGTCATTGGCTATTGAATCTCTTTTACATCCAGTAATAAGGGATGATTTTATTCTTATTCAATGCTGGTGATACAGCTTATATGCATAAGTATTATTATTTTTGTTATTATTATAATTACTTATTTTATGCTGATGCTGTCATGCTCATGCTCCTTTTATGTTTATTTCTTTGTTATTTATTATTGTTAATTCATCATGCTTTTTTATATTTGTTCATTTTATTTATTATTTGGGGATGGTGATGATTTCTCATCCCACTATGTTATCCTTCTTCCTTCATATTGTTACAATATAGATAATGAATTATAATAGTGATAATATTTTTATAAAAATTATACCAAACCACAAAAGTACTTTCAGATAAGTTTTTAACTTTTTTTGTCTGAAAACCATTTACATTCAAATATAGCAGATGTAAATGTTAGCAAATTGGCACTTAATTATAGCATTCTATTTCTATTTATAAAAATTGCTCCTTAATTTTTTTTTAATTATGATTTCTCTTCTCGTGAAGTGTCTTAGCATTTTTAAGATCATAATTAAAGATAAATTCACATGGTTTTTCATGATCAAAATTTCTGTTTCTTTGATCATGAAAAAACGTGAATTTATTTTCAACTTTGATCTTGAAAAAGCTAAGATTCTTCATGAGGTGAGGAACCATAATAATAAAAATGGAGGTAATTTTTATAAATGGAAATAGGATGTTTATAAATAGGGACAATTTGTTAACATTAAAATTCAGACATTTACTTCCACTATATTTGAATTTAAATGGTTTTTAGTCAAAGAGGATTATGAAATTAACTGAAAGTAATTCTGTGATTTGTTTATAGTTTTTATAATATTTATTCCACAATGATTATATATATATATATATATATATATATTGTGCCTTTTGCTATATATCTAGTATATATATATATATATATATATATATATACTAGAGCAAGAGAAAAGATATCAGTATCATTTATTTTTATCCATACTTACAAAAGCTTATAATTCTTGAGTATCAAGTAAAACAGAATAAAAATCTAATCTGTGCCTTGTAAAATCTTTCTATTTTACTTAAGTTCAAAATGGCCAGCACATTGGAAATACAGATCCCTTTTGTTATACTAGTAAAATTAATAGTCATGATGAATTGCAGAATAATTAGCCATACTGTTTGTTTCTTTGATAAGATACATAAATGGATGAATGAATGAAGAAATTGAAATAATAACCATTAAATTAATAAAATAATGAATTTATTTATGTAAATATAAGTAATGTAACAACAAAAGTAAATAAGTAGATGATTACCTGATAGGCATACAGTTCACAATTTGCTAATGCATCATTTTATAGAAACTTCATTTAAAATTTTTTTAATATTTCCTATTGTTTTCAGAAAAATAATTAAATGTTTTAAATACTTTTGTGTATTTCAGAAATGCATCATAATTCCAGATTCACCCACATGTATTTGTTCTAAATCAAAGACGTACTTTCCAATTATTGCTCATTTAGATGGGTATCTTTTGTTTGATAGGTTATTTGGCAGCATTTTCATCTGTGAAATAGTCAGAGATATTTTAAATTTATTTATTTATCAAATATTTTCAATTATATCTATGCTTCACTTCACATATAATTCAAATGCTGACACACCCTCTCACGGTATTAACCAGAAGAGCACATTACAAACATCTTATATATAAAAAATTGTTTGAATGTACTAAGTTTTATAATAGAACTAATGTATTCATTGGTTAAATCAAAAGGAAAAAAATACCTAGCCAACCTCAACAAATATAAATATATTTTGCCTTAGTGAGAACATCAATCTTTCATTTATTGTTTGGTATATGCATGCTCTTAAATATGCATTAATAGAACATATTTACTTTTTTTTTTTTGTATTAATTAAAGCCAGCAATATTATTGATATAAAGCAATCTAATAACATTTTATCTCTAATAGTTAATTGAGCATATACATATCAATAAAAGATTATTGTGGGTTTTTTTTTTTTGTTTTGAATTTAAATTTACCATGTTATCTTTAGGATTAATTATTCTATTCTTTTATTATTATTATTATTATTATTATTATTATTATTATTATTATTATTATTATTATTATTATTATTATTATTATTATTATTATTATTATTATTATTATTATTATTATTATTATTATTATTATTATTATTATTATTATTATTATTATTATTATTATTATTATTATTATTATTATTATTATTATTATTATTATTATTATTATTATTATTATTATTATTATTATTATTATTATTATTATTATTATTATTATTATTATTATTATTATTATTATTATTATTATTATTATTATTATTATTATTATTATTATTATTATTATTATTATTATTATTATTATTATTATTATTATTATTATTATTATTATTATTATTATTATTATTATTATTATTATTATTATTATTATTATTATTATTATTATTATTATTATTATTATTATTATTATTATTATTATTATTATTATTATTATTATTATTATTATTATTATTATTATTATTATTATTATTATTATTATTATTATTATTATTATTATTATTATTATTATTATTATTATTATTATTATTATTATTATTATTATTATTATTATTATTATTATTATTATTATTAAAGAGGGTATTTGATGAATATAAGTTACCAAAAGAAAAATGTTTTGTTTTGTTTTTTTCATTTGTCTTCGGATTACAATAAATATAGTTAATAGAATATTCTATCCTTTTTGTATTAAGTTCTTTTTATTATTCACAATATCTTCTTTCATCTGACGGTTTTCTTCATTTTTCGTGTGTACCATAATCATAAATGATGTATCAATATTACTAGATAATAAGCTGAATTGCATCGTCTTAATTCAGACTTCTAACTTTTTTAATTACATAGATGGTTATATATATGTAGATCAGTTGTGAAAGAGAAGTACATTCGAAACTTCAATTGTCTTTCCAGTTCCTTAGAAATATAATTAATGACAGCAACAGACTTCTTCCCCATTTTTCATTATTGTTTCTAGATGTTTGTAAGTAATTCAGTAATTAATATAATTTAAATTTTATTGATTAAAAAAAGTTTTGTTAATTTTTTGAATTTTCCTTCTTGTTTTGTCTTAAAATGAGAGCCAGTTTCTCGTTATTTTTGTCATAAAATCGATTGTCACAAATGACAGTAAATACATTTTATATGTCAATATTTCATTGACTTATTTTTTTTTAATAATGAATTTATTATTTGTAGTAGCATTTTTTTTTACTATTACCATTAAACTAATGCATTAATATTACAGTTTATAAAACAGCGCTATATAAAATAAATATCTTGTTACTATTAAAATAAATGTATGAAATTATTAGCGCGTGTACATGTATATATTGATTCACTATCATATACTTTCATTCATTCCATACATTACAGTTGAAACAAAAGTTGTGCCCTAATATTTTTACAATTATTGTGTCATATTTTCAACGAGTTTTAACTAGTTCATTTCATCAAAGAGATTGAATCATCTTGCTAGTAAATGTATCTTATTATATATATATAATCATTTAGCTCTACATAGCATCATTAAATTTGTGTTTATTTATTTTTGTTATTAAATGATAATATTATAATCAATTTGTCACTTAGTTCTTAAAACTTTTTATTAAATAAAAAGCAATACAGTTTATTTTTTCATGAACTAATATGTTGATTCTAATATGTATTAAAATATCTACATTAGAAGCTCATATCAAATTTATTTATACAATTTTTGAAACTTAAGAGTTAAATATATTATTTTACAATTTTAAAAAGTAAATTCACTAATGAAAACAAAACCTTATTGTTATAAACAATAACAGTATGAATGACACTTAGCTGTAGGCATGAACAAAGAAGTATATAAAATAATGCAAGGCAGTATTTTAATCAAATTTTTATAGCTAATAAACCAAATTATATTTTCTTAAGCATTTATACTATTTATTATTGTGATTGGTATCTTGAAATTTAACTGTTACTTTTTTAAGGATATGATATATTTTATTCTTGATATCCATAGTTTGGTTTTTACTTCTACAGGTTATTCATCATTTGTCTGACAATCTTAATTTATCTGACTTCCTGGATTGTCTAAAGGATACTATCTCAACTATGAATTTCATATATTTTCATTGTATTTTTAAAGCTGCATAAACTGCTGGAAATGTTAACATTAAATGTAAACTTTAAATAATATTCGCTTTTAATTTATATATATATATTGGATTTCCATTTACTTAACACTTTTCTAGTAATGTTTATAGTAGCTTTTTTTTTTTTTACATTTTTGTAGCAAAATTCTTGTAACTTTTTAATAACATTTACTTAAACTGTATGAAAATGTATTTAAAAATGTTAATTAGTTAAAAATTGTTTCTACCTTTAATTTTGTTCCAGTTGTTATGTAGAATAAAATAAAACTCATAATAATTAAAGTAAATTAATAATTTCTATTGTAGTTCAAAGTGACAAACTATGAAAGTCTAAAATAGAAATACAGATTCATCAGTCAGGTAGATTAATTTATTTACTGCACAATACTTTATTTTATTTTTTCTAATTTCATTTTGAAATTTTTTTTAAATAATAGTAAAGTATAACTGTCATTGGAATTTAAAAGTTCTTTTCCTTAGTTTTATTCAAATTTAAAGAGGTGTTAAGTTGTCAGTTTCAAGGTTATTAATGTTAAAACTGTTGTTACTTATAATGAAGGGTACATAGTAAGTAAATTTGTAATTACATGTTGGATTACTTCCATCATTTAATTGTTAAATGCTTTTGGAAATATTCAGATTTTATTTACACTTTTTAAATACATTCAATAGCATATAGATTAATATATAATGCTAGGTTTCAAGAAGTTATTATGCACTTCTTTTTTCTTTTTTTTTTAAGTGTCATAGCATCGGCCGGGACGCGAACCCGCAACCCGGGCAACTGCCTGCAAAGCAGTCTCGCTGACCTCTCGACCACCAATGCAAGACTGCACTTCTTTTTTTAAATGTTGCCGGTTTACCAAGGACAGCACCAACATGAGAATCAAACTAATAGTCTTTAACATGAATACTGTACTTAATTTAAGATGATATCCTAATTAACTAGGCAATTTTGTCAAATGGCAATTATCAGTAAAAATGTTATATATTTATCTCCTGATTTCTTTATTATTTCCTTTTAAGGAAGAGGTTAATGAGTGTTTTCAAACATTATGGACTGTTACTCTAGATTGACTTACAGGGTTATTTGATATTGTTATGTGATCAACTTCTTTAATTTTTTTTTTTTTTTTTTTGATGATCTAGTATTATAGTTCATAAATGTAAAGGTTGCTAATTTAATTCTCACACTATTATTATTAATGGACAAAACAGTAACATTTGAAGAAAAGAAGAGAACACAATCACTGAAAATATTGTTAAAACTAACTTAAGTGTTATTACTACTTGGTGAATGTATAATTTAAATAAAATTTGGAATTTTTTAAAAAAACATTTAACAATAATTGCAAACCCACCATACAATAGTGCCACCAGTGGAAGCCTTAGTAATCAGTAGATGCAACAAGGTTTGTACATAAAATCCATATCTAATGCCTATTCATTCAGTGCCCTCAGATTAATTTCTAGCTTGTGACTTTCATCAGTGATGAACTTTGGATCTGAGACCACTGCACCTAAATCTTAGGATCTAATGTAACTTTCCAGCAGTCACCTTTTATCTATTTAATTAACTGTAATTATATGACTCTAAGATAAAAACACAATAATGTTTTTTCAGTCCAAGCAAAATTTGCTTATATAGCCATATAAATCTGAACCAAATTCAGTATCTATACATTTTGGTATCTTGGTTGTTTTTTTGTTTTAAACCATAGTCGCCATTCTATTTTTTTGACAGAATTAGTATAAAACCATTAAAATAGTCCATGATCACATTTTTTGTGCTTACACAAGCAATTAAAACAGTATAAAACTCTCCATGTGTTAGTACCACCCACTGCAAGCCTTAGTAATAAATTGATGCAAGAAGGTCTGTGCATAAAATCTCTATATAATGCCTATTCATCTAATATCCCCAGATTAGTTTATAGCTTGTGGCTTTGATTAGTAAGGAGTTGAGACCATTGCACCTAGATCTTAGAATCTAATCCAATACTCCAGCAGCCACCTTTTTTAGATCTATTTACTTAACTATAAAGCTATGACCCCAAGATGAAAATGAGTGAGTTTTAGCTTAGATTGAAAACATTATTGAGTTTTCATCTTGAGCTTATACCTTTATTATTAAGTAAATAGGTAAAAGATGGCTTTTGGTGAATAGCATTAGATCCTAAGGTCTAGTGCAGTGCTCCATGATCCAAAACTCCTCACTGATGAAAGACATAAACTTGAAACTAGTCTGGGGATATTGGATGAGTCAGCATTGGGTATGGATTTTATGCACAAACTTTATTGCATCCATTGATTACTAAGGCTTGTACAGAGTGGCACTACTGTATGGAAAGTTTGCTAATATTTTGGTGATTTAATAATTCAAACATATTAAATATATATACAAACATATATCCACTGGCAAAGCATTGCTGAAAGTCAAAAATAGATTGTCTCTTTTTTGATTTGCAAATTTATTGCAGCTCTGAAAAAGATATACATGGATACGTATGTGAAATATTAAATACAACAACCAGAAAAAATATAAATATAAGAAAAAGGATTGTACAATAGAACAAATATAATCAAAGCCAAAATCAATCAATCTTTTTTTAGAGAAAATAATTTTGATGGGGAAATTAAAAACAAGAAAGATCAATCAATCAATTACAATAGTCACAATAAATATGATTTATGTGCTTTATAATCATGAAAATAAATTATGTACTATTTAATGAAATATGAGTAACCATGAGTAAAAAAAAAAAAAAAAAATTTATTGCAGAATAAATTCTATTTAAAAATTGAAGGAAATTAGATGAACAAAGAAACCCTTTGTATGAAATTTTGAAATGTATTATAATTTTTAATTCTGTTGAAAAGTCAGTGTAACAAAAGTCAAGGTACACATGCTTGTGTGTTAGAGGTTGTATAAAAATTAAAATTATTAAATATATTTACTTGCAAATTAAAGCTATTGATTTTTAAAATATAAATTTATTTATGCTGTGTCTTTTTTTTTTCTTTGTAGATTATGAATTTACCAAAATATACATCTCAAGTTGTAACCCGATTTATCAGGGTAAGAATCTTTTTAATCATTAACTTTAAAAAATCTAAGTTATCTATTTTCTATAAGTTATGATATAACTTCAGTATCTTTTAAACAGCTTGAGTGTGAAATTAGGAATTATAAGGGCCAACTAAATGTTGATATCTGTTATTTAAAAATATATCATATGAAGTTATCATTATAACTTATGTTAGAAGTATTAGATAATCATTAACCACAAAAAGTTATATTTAAAATTATAAAATAAACTTGTGTTTGACCCAGGAATTATATTTTAAAAGTGAATTTTTTATATTGATTGTTGATAAACTGAAAAAATAAATGAACTTATTCCAATTGAAAGAATTCAAAGATAAAACATTGTGTAGCAAATATAGCATGATTTTAAAAAATTAGAAGTTAATTTTAATTTATAAATGTGAAAATTCTGAAAAATATTTTTAGATATTTATTACCAGCTATCTGAAAATTGTTTTAAAAAAAGTTATTTTATTTTATTAAATACATTTGGAAAGTGGTTTTAAATAGAAGGCTAACGTGTGGTTTGTTAGTTAATAATGAATTGGAGAGCAAAGTGGCATTTGATTGTCTCTGTCTTTATAAAATTAATGTAAGGCAAAATGTAAACATCAGTTATGTATTATTTAATTTTATATATATATTGTGAATGTTCAAGTTGATGATCCAGGTATATATATATATAAAAAAAAAAAATAAACAATTCAGTACAATATAAGTTTAACTAAATAGGATCGATATTATTTTATATATTTCATATATGAATGCAGTCACCATAGTAACATTATTACATACAGTTCAATGTTTTTTATGTTGAGTATATGTGTTTATAAATTAATTTAAAAAAAATATTATTATTAAAAAAATATAGATATGTGTAAATTATTGATGTTTATCAATAATTTAAAAGGTTATTATATCAATTTTGTATTTTGGTTTGTAAATAATAAAAAAAATTGTAATCGAATTTGGATTTAATTTTCATGTATCTTTTTCTCCGAACTTACCCCAAAACCGCGCGAAAAGAAACTATAAGAAAATTGATAGAATTGAGTTTTTAATTGAGTAATATTGTATGGTCGTCAAGATACGAAAAACGTCAGAAAGAGAACATATAAAAAAGACGCGACAGAATATAACAGGACTCTTTATCATTTTGCAATAGTAAAGGATAGATCTATTTTCTGTGTCTTAACAAATAAATTTTTTCAATATTTTTTTTTTGTGTGTAAAACCATAAAACATGGAAAAATAGTGGAATTATCTGCCCGTTCAATCATTTAGCGGGCAGTTGCGAAAAGTTTCCGGGGAAGCGACAGCAAAGTAAAAAAAAAAAAAACCTATGAAATAAAAAAAAAAATGCTTTATAAAAAAAAAATGGATTGGCGTAAACATCGTCTCACGAGCAAAGGAACAAGACCCAACTGGATCAATTCACATCATAATAGGGATAATCAAAGTGCACTCACCTCTTCGGACGGAAAAAGAAAACTTTTAATGAAGTATTGTAAAGTTTACGATTATTATTTCTGACGGAGAAACTTCTCTTTACACTATAACTGAAGTCAATCGATAGACCAATAAATAGTGAACGAACAGACTTATATATATATGGTATGATTTTTTTTTATATGAAATGTGTGTGTATTAATTTTTTTTTATATGTAATAAAATGGGATGATTTTTTTTTAATTATCTCTAAAAGTAATATAATTTATTAAATGAAAATGATCGGAAAGACTCAAATATATTTATTATTTCATATTCATTTATCCGTAATTATTTTGATAAACAAATAGATTTTGATACCCTCCTATTTCACATTTTGGTATCGGTTATATGTAAATTTTTTTAGTAAAATATCTAAGAGCCTTTCCCGTCATTTACTCATTCATTTTTTTTTTGTCGTTATCGTTATTGCAACACATATATAGAGATACACATAGCAATTTGATCATTTTATTTAGTCAACCAATCTAAAATATAAAGTCATTTCGGATGTATTTTATCATTAATATTGCCAATTTTCTTTTCTATAATCTAATAAATTGAGTTAATTTAAATATCAAGACTAGTTTAATTATTTTGTTTTATTTGGATTGCGTAAGACGGCGTAGCTATTTAAGTAACAGGATTCAAACTCAGCTTGGTAAGCGAATTGGAATATAAGATAAGGTATGTTTTGCTTATTAGTATTTTATTTTGTTTCTATATGAATTTCATATTTATATTTGCATTCGAATATTATATATACATATTATCATTTATCTTAGTTAATATTACAAAGTCAATCATTTCATGTTTGTCTGATTCCGTCATAAAAATCTAAATAGATTATACTTTATCGTTTGGTTCAGAATAATTCGTCTTGGATATTTTTCTTAAACTCCTATAAAATGAAGAGAATAAACTTCATTGACCGATTTAATTGAATATTGTTTTGATTTGTATAAATATCAATTATAATCATATGTTGCCAGTCAATTTTTATTCAATTGTTTAAAATTTCAAACAAGTTGTATTAATACTCACAGGTGAATAAACATCCAATAGAAGCTCGATATATCTTTTATGTAATGTGGTTGGACATTGTAAAGTTAGAGATGAGCTAATAGAGTGTTGATATTAAACTCCAGTGAAGTATTCTATTTTAAAACCTAAACGAAGCACTAATTAAGCATCACTTTATTGGAAGATATTTGTGAATTATTTATAAATTATTTTGTAGCTTCTTAGTAAACCATCGACGTCTATTAATTTGTTTAAACATTTAAGTGAGCGCATAAATTTTCAAAGTGTTTATAAAATTATAATAAAACCAGTTGATGCCCACAGAAAATTATTAATTAGAGATTGAAGTAGAAAGAAATATATATCGCTTATTAACACGAGTGTTTATCTTTCTATTTAGCGTTTATTAAGATAGATATATGTATATTTGGGTTCAAGTATTATTTTGTTTTGATATTTAAATAATGTCTATATGTAAACAAATGTTTTGTAAAGTACTATTACGGATACTTAGAAGCTTATCCATTAAGTTAAAAAGGCAGCATCTTTAAATAATAAAGTAGATTTAAATTACTATAACAGTAACAGGCTAATAAAATATATATTGGAATCTGTTTTAGTTATTAATTGGATTTGATTTTGATTAGATTGCCAATCAAGTAGTTAGCCTAATCCTATATTTTTGTTTAGGGCAATAGTAGTTGGTTTCACTGCTCTTTGCAATTTATGTTGTAATTGTGATGGATTTGTTGATGTCTGGAGCAGATAGTCTCATTATTCCTCCATTTCACTTATAACTTAAGTAAATTAAACTTTAAGAGAGATTATTTGTGCTTTGTGATGGTTTATTATATAACGGCGACCCGATTGAGCTAGACCAGATTAATTTAAATTAGATTTTTAGATTTTTTTATCAGATCAGATTGATCATCCTAACCATCACCTTCATCCATCAATTCAATCAGTTACAAATTGGCACCAACATTTTGGGCCTTCTTTCTTCAATTTAAATGGAATACAGCATTCAACAATTCCGACGGTTACAAAATGGCGCGCCAACTCGGGCCGAAATAACCAATTAAAGACCCAAGTTTGAGTCTCATATAGATGCTAAAACATGGTATTATTTTTATATGCATTGGTGGAGTTATATAGCTGATTATATTGTGTCATAGGTTTAAATAAGATATTAGAATATTTGTTGTTGTCGTTCTTTGGGGATTTTATTCGCAGCTGCAGGATTGAACGGATAGATATGTTTTATGTAAGAATAAATAAAAGTAAAGTATTTCGCAATTTATTTAAAATAGAGATATTATATTTGACATAAATAGAAAATAAAAATGGAAAGCAATAAGAAAGAAAAATTATCAAAACCTGAAGGAGATTTGTATCCAATTCTGAAAGAATTAATGGAAAAGATGGGTGATATGAAAAGTGATATAAATAAAAAATTTTGTGATATGAATAGTGAAATAAATAATAAATTTTGTGATATGAATAGTGATATAAATAATAAATTTAGTGACATGAGCAGAGAAAATAATAAATTAAGAGAAGATATAGGTAGTGATATGAATAACAAATTTGAAGGTGTGAACAATAAATTGAGTGATATTATTAGAGAGAATAAAGAACTTAGAGAGGAGGTAAATATTAAAATTGGCTTATGCAAAATCGAGTTAAATGCTACCAATGCCAAGTTTGAGGAATTTAAATATGACTTAGATGCTCAGTTAAAAAAATCTGATAGTAAATGTGATAGCAGATTTAATGAGTTAAGGGACCAGTTAAATAAATCACAAGAAAGATTAGAAAATAGATTTGAAAACTTGAGTGAGGAAGTTAAAAATTGTAAAGTTGGGCACAAAGAATTAGAGAAAAAGTACACAAAATTTGAGAAAGCTTACAAGGATGGTCAAGAGGCTTCAAAAGTAGAAGTAAACAATCTTAAGCTAGAGGTTAAGGATCTTCAAAGCCAGATGAAAGTTGAATATAAAGAGGTATGCAAGAAACATAACAAGGCTGATAATGAAATAAAGAAATTACAGAAAGTGTGTAAAGAATCGCAGAATAGTCTACTAGGTGTCCAAGAAGAGTTAAGCAACATTGAGCAAGTGAAGGCAAGAGAGTTAGACGATTTAAAGGATAGACTAGATAGTCACCAATCATCATTGCAACAGTTAGAAAATTATGCTAAAAATCAAGAAGAGGTTTATAATGAAATGAAAGATAATAGCAAGATACTGAAACAAGAAATAAACAGGCATTTGGAGGAACAGGAAATAAATCTCAATCATAGGATATCTATAATGTTGGAAGATAAAATAGTAGGAATAAAGGATACTATGATAAAAGGTAATGATAGTCTAATGGATAAACCATATCAATATTTGGCCACAGAAAATAAGTTAAATAGAAGTGATCATGATATACCATCAATGTATGGGGATGAAAATAATAAATTAATACATAGTCCAGAAGAAATTAAGAAAGAAAGGATAGATGGAAACATAGCAAGGTTTATCCAACTCAAAGTCTTCAAGGGTGATTATGATGAAAACCCCATAGAGTATCTAAGCGCACTGGAAGAGCTATTCTCATTAAGTAGATTAAGTGAGATGGAAAAATTGTCGGTGGCTAGTAATCATTTGAGTGCATCTGCCAAACATTGGTGGAAGTCCTTGTTTAATAAGCCCGAAACATATGGGGATTTTAAATATGTATTGTTGAATAGTTTTTGGGGGGAAGACAAACAGGACAACATTAGGCACCAGATTAGCCAAGATAAATATAGTGTTAGTAAGGGTAGCTTGACTCAATTTTTCCGGATGCAGACAGCAAAATTGAAAATGCTGACTGCATATCCGTTGTCGGAAAACCAAATAATTCGTATTATAAGGAGAAACCTGCCACGCCATATTGAGCAAACTCTGATCGCTGCCGATAGGCATACTGTTGAAGAGGTGTCCGATATACTTGGATCACTTGAGGCAAGTGAAGCACCTGCAGAAAGTGGTCATAAATACCACAGAAATAATCCTACTTACAATGTTTCTCCCATTAAATATTATAGAAATAGAAGGACCTTAGATAATAGAAATGATAGGTATTATAGAGGCACTAAATATGCCAAGTCTTTAGCACCAGTAAATACAAACAGGGCCAATCCCAAAGGTTATGATAGAGCAGAAAAGGGTGCATGTGCAGCAGGAAGTTATCCTGTCAGCATATCACAGAATACACCTGTGAAAATGCTAGGGGCTAGGCCTAAGACTAGTCCTTTAAATTAAAAATGGCCTCGTTGGAATGTTCCTCACTGCGGGAGCCTCATAGTATAGTGAATTTGGGGAGCCATGATATTTTTAGTTATTTGGAATCAATAAATTTTGAAACAGAAGATGATGATTATGATAGGGATTTGGAAAGTTATATCCTTAATTATTGTCCAGAAATTGTTATAGTTATTCAAGGTACCTCAGTAAGGGCTTTACTTGATTCAGGGAGTCAAATTTCCCTTATCTCTGAAAATTTTTATAATAAGCTTGCTGAAATCGATTCTGAAATCCCTATGTTGCCATTGAGACAGACACAGGTTATAATGGCAAATGGTCGAAAGGCAAAATTGTTTACTCAGCAAGTATGGCTGAATGTGAGAATTAATTCAATTACAGTAGAACAAATCTTTTTGATTATGTCTGGACTTATTCATGAGGTCATAATAGGATCCGACTTCATGAATCGGTTTGGATGTATTATCGATTATGCAAATCAGGAAATAATTATAAAAGGGGAAAAGCATAGTTTTGAGAGGTCAGTACCCATTAAGAGTGTAAATATACTAACCATCCAAGATAATTCTACAAAGTCAGATTTATATGCAAAAGTCAATGAATCATCTGAGTTAGATGACAACTATAAGCAAAGGTTTTTTCAGATACTATGTAGATATAAGGATGTGTTTTCTAAAAAGCCTGATGTGATAAAGGGATATGTGCATCGGATACGCTTGAGGGACTATAGCCCCTTCCAATGTAAAAGCTATCCTATCCCTCACCAATATAAAGATGAAGTAAGAAAACAAATTGATCAAATGGTTGAGTGGAAAATTATTAAGAAAAGTCCCTCAGCCTATAACAGTCCATTAGTGGTCGTTCGTAAAAAGAACGGGTCCATACGTATTTGCTTGGATGCGAGGTTCTTGAATCAGTTAACGGTTCCAGAACGTGATGTTCCTCCTACTGTGCAGGAATTGCTCATTAAATTTAAGGACAAAAAGGTCTTTTCTACAGTCGACTTAACAGCTAGTTATTGGCAGGTATATTTGCATGATGAAGATCAGCAATACACTGCCTTTAAATATGAGGGCTACTCATATGTGTTTAAAAGAATGCCTTTTGGGCTTATAAATAGTGGAGCTGGACTCCTCAGATGTTTAGACAAGGTATTGTCTGATGAAGTAAAGGGCATCATTACTATGTATGTAGATGATGTTGTGATTGCCTCTGAAAACATGTCAGAGCATTTTCATCATCTTAATATGTTTCTGAGAGAGTGTGAAGAGAAACATATTAAAATAAATTTAAAAAAGAGTAGAATAGCTGTTAAGGAGATACAATTTTTAGGACATATTGTAGGATATGAGGGAATAAAACCGCATCCAGAGAAAATAAAGTCTATTCAAAATTTTCCCATTCCAGAGAATAGAAAGCAACTACGTTCTTTCCTTGGTGTCTGCAATTTTTATCATAGATTTTATGAAAATTTTGCATATGACACTGTTCATATATTAAATCTATTAAGGAAAGATGTGAAATGGAAATGGACTGAGAACCACTCTATAGAATTTAAAAAAATAAAATCAAATTTTCTAAATACTGTAATCTTATATTACCCTAATTTCCAAGAAATATTTTATGTACAAACTGACAGTAGTGGGTATGGTCTAGGAGTAGTTTTATTCCAGCTGGACCATGAAAAGAAGCCCCGTGTCTTATATTTCTTGAGTAGATTGTTGAAAGGTGCAGAATTACATTATACCACCACAGAAAAGGAAGCCTTGGCTGTTGTATGGGCGTTTCAAAAGCTTCGACAGTATCTGCTTGGATCTGAAATAGTTGTTATTACAGATCACAAGAGTTTAGAGTTTATAAATCGAAGCTATCTAAATAGTGAAAGGCTAGTTAGGTGGAGTCTCTTCCTTCAACAATTTAATTATAAGGTTCAGTATTGTAAAGGAAAAGACAATATAGTAGCAGATATTCTAAGTAGGAATTCTGTCAAGATAGACACCTGTCACTTAAATCTCGATCATGCTTTTATCACTGTAATCTCTCTGGTAGTTGATGAATCAGTGGAAAATGATTTAAAGAACTTAAAATTTTTACAATCTGGTGATCCAAAGTTGAGTGCTATTATTCAATATTTGGATGCGGGGATTGAATCAAAGGCCATAAAAAGAATAATCAAGAGTAAAGTAATTTTTAGATATAAGATGAGTGAAGGTCTGTTGTATTATAAGGTAAAGGAGGACCATGAACAATCATGGAGAGTTGTGATACCATCATGTATTAGAAATCGATTGATATATTATGTGCATTGTCTTTATGGGCACTACGGACCCAGAAAGGTAGAATATGTTGTGCGCAGACTGTTTTACTGGCCTGGATTGTATGCATCCATAATGAACAGGCTCAAATATTGTGAGATCTGTTTGAGATCTAAATATGCTAACAAGTCATATGCTGGGACATTGCAACCAATAATACCTGCTCATCCCAACGATCTCTTGGCAATTGATTTCTATGGGCCTTTACCAGCTTATAAAAGGTTTAAGTTTGTTTTGGTCACTTATGATGTCTTCTCCAAATTTGTAGGGGCATATCCGGTGACCAGGGCAAATTCAAAGAATGTAATTAAATGTTTGCAAGAAATACAATTTGTAAATATAGGGAAACCCAAGGCTATCTTGACAGACCATGCTACATCATTCCTATCTAAGGAGTGGAAAGGTTGGATTGAACGGCAGGGTATAAAACATATTCTGTGTTCAATTAGGAACCCACAATCTAACCCATGTGAAAGAGTTATGCGTGAGCTGGGTAGATTATTTAGGGTATACCTAGGAAGCAACCACCGTGCATGGGTGAATAAATTAAAGGATGTCATTCACTATATAAATATAACACAGAATGAATCCACTAAATACACCCCAATGTATTTGCACTTTGGATATAAAGAGCCCATATTAATTAAAGCACCATTACCTATTATAACTGAAGAAAAGGTAGATTATGATAATGACTTAGCAAAGGCTGGCCAGAATTTGAGAGAGATGGGACAGAAAAGAATTACCCAAGCCTCTCATAAGCCTTGTATATTTAAAGTAGGAGATTTTGTATTTGTAAGAACTCCCCAAATCAGTGACCCGCAGAATTATAAATTCAAAAAGTTTTTGAATATATATGAGGGACCATTCCAAATAAAAAGAAAAGTGGGGGAGAATGCATTTCTCATAGAAACCCCGGAAGGTGAAAAAGGTACCTTCAATGCCCGAAGCTTAAAGCCAGCAGCACCACCCAATTAAATAAAAAGACATTCACTAAAGTAACTTTATTAGTATGTCTCATGATATTTATTATTATGACCAAAAGTCATTAGTAATAGTGTAGATACACATATGAAAGACTAAAAAAAAAAATATATAGAGTGAGAAATATTTATAGTCAAAGTACTTTTGAAGATTTTCATTGTATAGTATGCAAATACCGTTTAAAATTAAACCTTGTGGAATTGACTGATGATGGTGAATGTGTTATTTAATGCATTGGAGATGTAGAGTGTAAGATTTTAATGTCTGTGCTATTTGTAAATTGTAAATATTTGTATAGTTAAGTCTTTTCTTTGAGGAAGTTGGCAGAACTATAGATGTGTGTTGTGGCTCATAACTCTATATAAAATTATATTGAAGTCTGAAGTCGACAGATGTCCCAGACTTATTATTGTTCATTGGCAGGTAGGAAGAAATCCTTGATGGCAGGATTTATCTTTTAATATGAGTTATAATTTTAAAGAGAAATGTTTAGTAGTTTCCCTAACCTGTATAAAATAAAGCTATTCAAACATAAATGTCCCTGATTAGCATCAATGTAGAGCACAGCTTAGTTTGTAAAGTAGTTGTCAGATCCTCCAGAAATTAAAATTAGATTTGATTGACCTTTAATCAGTTTACTTTAGTATTAGAAGTGATTTAAAAATGGGATATCTCTATTGTTTTGAATCTCCAGCTCACTGTATGAGTTAATTTTCATTTGTTTAGATTATTTTATAGGAAAAGTGACTTTAAAGGTTGATATTTTCAATGTCCAAAGCAGGAATTGAATAAATATAAGATATTAAATAACTAAAGTTACATTCTCATTTTATGACAATATTGAATGTTTAAAATTTAGGCCCATAGTAGTGTCACTGAAGTGAACTACAGATATGTCTAAAGAAAATAATAATAAAAGCTATTGTTGAGTTTTAAGAAAATAAAACCGTGAATATGTATATATTTTAACAATGCAATGAAAATATATGATTATTAGAGAGTAACTAATAATATTTGGCTTATAAATGAATTTTGTTCCATAATATATTTGGCTTGTATGAAGCAAATACTAAATGATTTTCTTGTTTGACTCTAATTTTAGAGCATTGTTGTCCAGAAAGTTGCAGAGAGGAATATAAAGATGTAATAATTTGATTGTGAAATTCAAAAAAAAAAAAAAATACATATAGGTGAACTAATTAGTCAAGCATAAATGGAATGAACGAATTCCACATTGCTTCTATGAGAATAAGATATTTTAAATTTTTTTTTTACTAACATTTCAAATGATATTAAAATCAAGACAGATGGAAATGATAGACGTTTATCTGTGCAGAAATTAAAATGTTTAATGATTTTAGAGAGGGAAAGAAAAAGGTGTCGTTATTTTTTTTTTTTTTTTTCTGTAGAGGGGAGATGTTGTGAATGTTCAAATTGATGATCCAGGTATATATATATATAAAAAAAAAAAATAAACAATTCAGTACAATATAAGTTTAACTAAATAGGATCGATATTATTTTATATATTTCATATATGAATGCAGTCACCATAGTAACATTATTACATACAGTTCAATGTTTTTTATGTTGAGTATATGTGTTTATAAATTAATTTAAAAAAAATATTATTATTAAAAAAATATAGATATGTGTAAATTATTGATGTTTATCAATAATTTAAAAGGTTATTATATCAATTTTGTATTTTGGTTTGTAAAATAATAAAAAAAATTGTAATCGAATTTGGATTTAATTTTCATGTATCTTTTTCTCCGAACTTACCCCAAAACCGCGCGAAAAGAAACTATAAGAAAATTGATAGAATTGAGTTTTTAATTGAGTAATATTGTATGGTCGTCAAGATACGAAAAACGTCAGAAAGAGAACATATAAAAAAGACGCGACAGAATATAACAGGACTCTTTATCATTTTGCAATAGTAAAGGATAGATCTATTTTCTGTGTCTTAACAAATAAATTTTTTCAATATTTTTTTTTTGTGTGTAAAACCATAAAACATGGAAAAATAGTGGAATTATCTGCCCGTTCAATCATTTAGCGGGCAGTTGCGAAAAAGTTTCCGGGGAAGCGACAGCAAAGTAAAAAAAAAAAAAACCTATGAAATAAAAAAAAAAAAATGCTTTATAAAAAAAAAATGGATTGGCGTAAACATCGTCTCACGAGCAAAGGAACAAGACCCAACTGGATCAATTCACATCATAATAGGGATAATCAAAGTGCACTCACCTCTTCGGACGGAAAAAGAAAACTTTTAATGAAGTATTGTAAAGTTTACGATTATTATTTCTGACGGAGAAACTTCTCTTTACACTATAACTGAAGTCAATCGATAGACCAATAAATAGTGAACGAACAGACTTATATATATATGGTATGATTTTTTTTTATATGAAATGTGTGTGTATTAATTTTTTTTTATATGTAATAAAATGGGATGATTTTTTTTTAATTATCTCTAAAAGTAATATAATTTATTAAATGAAAATGATCGGAAAGACTCAAATATATTTATTATTTCATATTCATTTATCCGTAATTATTTTGATAAACAAATAGATTTTGATACCCTCCTATTTCACATTTTGGTATCGGTTATATGTAAATTTTTTTTAGTAAAATATCTAAGAGCCTTTCCCGTCATTTACTCATTCATTTTTTTTTTTGTCGTTATCGTTATTGCAACACATATATAGAGATACACATAGCAATTTGATCATTTTATTTAGTCAACCAATCTAAAATATAAAGTCATTTCGGATGTATTTTATCATTAATATTGCCAATTTTCTTTTCTATAATCTAATAAATTGAGTTAATTTAAATATCAAGACTAGTTTAATTATTTTGTTTTATTTGGATTGCGTAAGACGGCGTAGCTATTTAAGTAACAGGATTCAAACTCAGCTTGGTAAGCGAATTGGAATATAAGATAAGGTATGTTTTGCTTATTAGTATTTTATTTTGTTTCTATATGAATTTCATATTTATATTTGCATTCGAATATTATATATACATATTATCATTTATCTTAGTTAATATTACAAAGTCAATCATTTCATGTTTGTCTGATTCCGTCATAAAAATCTAAATAGATTATACTTTATCGTTTGGTTCAGAATAATTCGTCTTGGATATTTTTCTTAAACTCCTATAAAATGAAGAGAATAAACTTCATTGACCGATTTAATTGAATATTGTTTTGATTTGTATAAATATCAAATATAATCATATGTTTTAATTGTTGCCAATCAATTTTTATTCAATTGTTTAAAATTTCAAACAAGTTGTATTAATACTCACAGGTGAATAAACATCCAATAGAAGCTCGATATATCTTTTATGTAATGTGGTTGGACATTGTAAAGTTAGAGATGAGCTAATAGAGTGTTGATATTAAACTCCAGTGAAGTATTCTATTTTAAAACCTAAACGAAGCACTAATTAAGCATCATTTTATTGGAAGATATTTGTGAATTATTTATAAATTATTTTGTAGCTTCTTAGTAAACCATCGACGTCTATTAATTTGTTTAAACATTTAAGTGAGCGCATAAATTTTCAAAGTGTTTATAAAATTATAATAAAACCAGTTGATACCCACAGAAAATTATTAATTAGAGATTGAAGTAGAAAGAATTGTATATCGCTTATTGACACGAGTGTTTATCTTTCTATTTAGCGTTTATTAAAATAGATATATGTATATTTGGGTTCAAGTATTATTTTGTTTTGATATTTAAATAATGTCTATATGTAAACAAATGTTTTGTAAAGTACTATTACGGATACTTAGAAGCTTATCCATTAAGTTAAAAAGGCAGCATCTTTAAATAATAAAGTAGATTTAAATTACTATAACAGTAACAGGCTAATAAAATATATATTGGAATCTGTTTTAGTTATTAATTGGATTTGATTTTGATTAGATTGCCAATCAAGTAGTTAGCCTAATCCTATATTATTGTTTAGGGCAATAGTAGTTGGTTTCACTGCTCTTTGCAATTTATGTTGTAATTGTGATGGATTTGTTGATGTCTGGAGCAGATAGTCTCATTATTCCTCCATTTCACTTATAACTTAAGTAAATTAAACTTTAAGAGAGATTATTTGTGCTTTGTGATGGTTTATTACATAACGGCGACCCGATTGAGCTAGACCAGATTAATTTAAATTAGATTTTTAGATTTTTTTATCAGATCAGATTGATCATCCTAACCATCACCTTCATCCATCAATTCAATCAGTTACAAATTGGCACCAACATTTTGGGCCTTCTTTCTTCAATTTAAATGGAATACAGCATTCAACAATTCCGACGGTTACAATATATATATATTGTAACCTTTAGCTTTATCAGTAAAGCTACATCTCCAGCTATATAATTGGGAATATTTTTTAAAAAAAATTTTTTCATTAAATTAATTTTTATAGCAAGCTAACTTATTACGGTTTGATATTCAAATGTTAATGTTAAGTTATTTTGTAAGAGCTTTTATAAGTTTTACTTACTTTAAAAGTTATTTTTAATATCCTATTGTAATGTTTTAAACTCACATGTTTTTGTAGTAACTTTCAATTGCCTAGATTAAGGATATTCCTACTCTAAATATTAATGAGCTAATGTTAGAAAAATATTAAGAGTCAAAACTATTTTATAAAGGTACTGGTGTGTAAAAATCAATGTTAGAGTTAAACTTTAAAGTTAAGTTTGAATCTTTAATGCTCATTATTAGTATTTAAATTACTTCTTTTAAAAATGCAGTTTATTCAAGTTGTTTGCTAATAGAAAGTATATTTTTCTTAATACCAGTTATAATAAAGATTAAGTCAACTAAATAAGTTTTAGTTACTTAATTAAAGAAGACACATAATTAATTTATTAGTAAAAGGTATTAATTTTAAATAAAAGAAAGCATTAGCAAATGTGTGTGTGCTTGGATTATAAATTTCAATTTTAACTTCCTGGTTGCAATATTAAGTTATTTTTAAATATTTATTTTTAAAAAGCCTTATTTAAAATTTATTCTGTGAACTTCACCTTTATTAAATATTGTATAAGAATGTTTAAAAAGAATAGTGAAAATTAATGTTTTATTTAAAAACATTGTAATTTCTTATACAATATTTTGTTTTATTTTTATTGTAATAATTTTTAGTTTTATAAATAATTGTCTTAAAATATAACATTTTAAATTAAAAATCTAGTCAATTATATAAATGAGTTTATTTTTAGTAATGTCTCCCAGGATATCAGTTGTTCTTTAAATTTTAATGAATTAAGATTAAGGAAGGGCTTGATTTAAGTGTCAGTTTCAATCAAAATCAATTTCTCAATAATATAAATAAATGGGGAGTTGCACACATGTGCTTACTTGTTACTCTTTAATACTTTCTATTCAACTTGGGTAATTTTTCTGGTGAAATTTACTTATTAATTTTTATTCAGTTTAATTGTTTATAACAAATTTTATTTGCTTAAACATGTACCGCTAAGTAACTTTCTCTAGGTCCAGAAATTTTAAATTGAAATTATTATAGTAAGTTTAAAGTCTACATAGCAAAGAAACATAATGGAAATTTTAATTAAACATTTAACAATAATTGTCAATTATTTCTATATAAATTGTCTACTTTGAGGAACTTTTATTGATTCTTATTTTCTCATTAATAGTTTATTAATAGTTAATGTTTTATATACTGGATTACTAAATCTGCTAAAAACTTTATACTATTTTTGATATTTTAAAGCTCTTAATTGTGTAAAAATGCTTTTGCTCAAAATATTATGATATGCTGAGAATAAGAAGATTGTTAAAAGACTAAAATGTTTGAATATTCTTCAGCAACATATGTTTTAAAAATGCTTTTTTTTTAAAAAAAAAAAAAGAAGTCATATCTCTAAAAAAAAATGGTTTCCTTTGGATTAGTTTATCTTTAGTATGAATAGATTATTAAATTCCAGATAATAGAACCTGTTTAGTGATAATGGAATTTTATTTACTTATTATCGTGGCAGCAGGATGGAAATCATTCACTCACAAAATGTTCTTATATATTTCGTAAGGATATTTCCTTAAGTCAATGAAATTAAAATTATTGACTTAAGCTGTTATTCTGAAATTGTATTAGTTTTAAAAATAATATTGTAAAGTATTAATGGAATATTTTTGTGAAATTGTCAGTATTACTCTAAAATTATTTCTTGTATTAAATAAGTGCAACAAGGCATATCTTATATGAATGAAATATAAATGCTCTTGAATCATAAATTTTTATTCAAATTTATCATATGCTTATCTATTTTGTAGTAAATCTCTACTATATCTCATCGTTATCATTATTATTAGTTTCAAAATTTGCTTTCTAATAAAATTTTACTTTGTTAAAGCAATAAATGCTCCTCATGTTTTATCTTCAATATGCATTTCAAAAATAGATAATAAGTAATGAATTGATATAAAATGTTATAGGTGCATCATTATTATTTGTGCTTTATTTAAAAATATTCTTTGTGAAATTTGAATGACTATTAATATATTTTGTGCTCCTGTTCATCAGGAAATCTATTACTTATTGGTAATATTCAAATGCTGTACAAATAATTTAAAATTGCTGTGTTTTGATAAGTAGAAGAAATTTTTAGCATTTGCAGAATAGTAGTTACAGACTGTATCCTGTACAATGATAGAACATTCAGGATGAAGGACTTTCAATTTATTGATTTTGGTAAACTGGGTATAATTTTATGTTTCAATGTTATGCTATTGTAATGTCATATATTTTATTTATTTTATGCATTTTTTCCTGATAATTTTATGAATTATTTGTAAGTTGAATTATCTAGAAGTTACCAAAATATTTGCCTTTTCATAACACTGTATTTTAAAGAGTTATTTGTCTCTTATCATGAATTATTTATTTATTTGATTGTATATAATAAATTGAAAGTGGTTTATATTCTTATTGCTTATTTTAGGCCATGCTTTTATTATTTTGGTAAATGATTTTTACATTATCAGTTTTACACATCAGTTCATTATTGTAATATTATTTAAAAGATTTAGTGTTAGACTCTCTCTCGTTTTTTATTGTACATTCTTACCATTATTTTTGTATTTTTTCCAAAAGATTGTGGTTTTGTCACTCTCTTGTGGATATTTATTTTGCTAGCATATGTTTGTAAAGAGATTGTGTTATGTCTCTCATTATTATAATATATTCTGTGAGATATACCTTTAATGTCTCATATCAAGTTCTGAAATGTTTTATTTAAGGCAATTATTATTGTTCCTATTATACTTTTTGATGGTTCATTCTCCTCATTTTTATATTTAGAGCAGGAGTTTCTAAAATGGTCGGTGTTGACCCCTGGGAGTTAATATAACATTATCGGGGTCAATTAAAAATCACAATATAATTATATATAATGTTTTTGAATATTGTTTCAATGAATTTAATATATGTTTGTTTACCAGCAAAAATTAAACAATTCACCACTGTCTACATGGAAAACGACTATGGTTTGAGTCACACAGGGCTGGTGGAAATTGCCAAGCCTATGCTTCAATTATCCAAAATAAGGCTTATGTCATGCATAATACCCATCAAGCATTAAGCAGTATGCTGATGTTATTAGTATCTCTACAGCCATTTTTACACCACTGATCATTTAATATTTCATGTAATTATTGATATTTACATATGATAAAGTAGGTAAGATTATATGTATTACTGTCTGCTGAACTTACTTCATTTTTTTTTTTTTTATAGGACCCTAATTCTGCAATGGCAGCTTTATTCTAAAAAAAATTGACAATATTCATCAAATTATTTGAAATTTGGATTTATTCATTCACTAATAAATGAAATGATACCTATTTGTTCTCTCTGTGAGAAAACTTTTTAAAATGATGCAATGAAACCAGCTAAAATGAAAAACCATCTTGAGAAAGTTTATTCTGATAAAAGGGATAAAGATCTTGATTTTTTTAAAAAACTTAAAAGAAAAATGTGCAACTTGTCCAAATATAAAAAGTTTTACGAAGCTGTGTGCTATAGCTGAAATTGAAGGATGATTAATAGCTTTAAACAAGATTTCACTCAAAATAGCAAAAAAGCAAAACCCCTACACAATTGCAAAAGATGTAGTTATACCTGCAATTAAAGATGTCATTGAAAATGTAATGAAAAAAGTCTCAGTTAATGTTTTCAAATGCTTACCAATTAAGTATGAATTCTGTAAAATGGTATATTGCTGAAATGGCTGAAGACATAGAAAATATAATGGTTTTAGTGCTCAAAAATTGCAAGTTTTCTATTCAACTTTAATGAGTCTGTTTTAGTGTTTCTTCTCTTTTTATAGCTTACATCAGATATGCTTTGCATACTGTTTTGTTTCCCTTGCCCTATTTTTTCATTCTGCAGCTCACAGTACCGCTATGAATATGAGGCAAAAGACCTCGAAAGCGCTTAGCGTGTAATAATTTCTGTGTATCTTTATAGCTTCTCATTCAAGTGTGGCATACGCTTTGTTAATTTTGTATATCAGATATTTTAGTAAATTAAATGTCAAATTATTGATGAATTTTTATTTGCTAAATATTTTGAAAGTAATGGAAAAGGTATGATAATATTTCGGTGTTTAGAAGATTATTTAAATAAATATGACATTCCATTTAATAAGATAATAGCAGGATTCACTAATGGCACACCTGCAATGTTAGGCCATTACTGAGGTTTTGCAATTTTTCCTAAAGAAAAAGTTCCTGGTATATGTACTAATTTTGCATAGAACCCACCTAGTGGCAAAATATCTCACTCCAGATGTGCACAATGTTTTACAGTTTTGTATTAAATCTCTTAATCAAATTAAAGCCCAACCTCTTAAATTGAGATTGTTTTCCAAACTTTGTGAGAAAAATGATGAATTATCAAACCCGTTACTTTTACACTTCAAACTCAGATAGTTGTCTAGAAATGCATGTTTACAAAGACTCGTTGAGTTATTTGATTCTACTATAGAATTTCTTACCGAAATAAATTCTATTCTGAGTGATGAACTGTAAAAACATAAGAACCACATTTTTTTATTTAGCTGACTTATTTGCAAAATTCAATGACATTCAAGCACAGCTCCAAAATAAAGATATCACAGTTATTCAAGCTTGGACAATTCTTTTAGGTTTCCAAGTTAAATTAAATTTGTTTAAATCTTCATAGTTATGTAAATATTTTCAGTACTTTTCAAATCTACAACAATTGCAAATAAAAGATGAAGTCTTGGAAATATATACAAATCATCTTCAAAAACTGAGTAATGATTTTAAACTGCTCTTTGCAGATTTAGAAAATATTGATATCCCATAATGGATTATTACACCATTTTGCACTCATATTGAAAATGTCTACATCAACTTGCAAGATGAACTTATTGAATTATTAGCTGATCTTGTAGCAAGTACACTTATTAAAAGTTTAACTTTGAGCAATTTTTGGATGAATATAAATATAACACAAAAATACACAAAACTTTGTGATATGGCATATCTTTTCTTACTGGCATTTACAAGTTCATAAATCACTGAAGCTGGTTTCAGTCATATTAATTCTGTTTTAACCAAATAGAGAAGTAAGTTCAATGTGGAATTCCAAGGTGATTTAAAGCTAAAGCTTACTAATTTTGAATCCAATATTCTTAACCTTGCTAAGAATCATCAAGCCATCCATTTCATTGATAGTCAGTCAGAAAATTTATTAAAATTATTATTATAAAATTGTTATTACATATCTTAATAAATGTAAAATTTCAAAATAAATGCATAAAAATAGTAAAAGCTTTTTTATTTGTTTGTAACACATAAATAAACCACAAAAAAAAAAAAACACATTTTGTGAGGGTCGTTAGGAAGTGTTTTTTAGGGGATCGATAATCAAAAAAGTTTGGCAACCTCTGGTTTAGAAACTAAGTCCTAGCATATTTACTGCTGTCAAATGTAGGTGCTACCTTATGAGTTCATACCATCACTTATTTTGCATAGCTTTATTTATATTTAAAACGGAGATGTATTGTATCATGTATTTTTTTGCATAAAAATTATGTGTGGTGTACTGCTATGATTTAATTTTTGGCATTTGATATTGTAATTACTTCTGAAAAATGTCATCTTTCTTTTCAGTGCACTCTTTAATATTCTGAGTTTAGGTTGTTGATTGTTCTTGATGTGATGAACTATTTGTTGTGCTTTGCCAATATTATAAGATGTAAAACTGATAAACATTTATTTTAGAAATTAAAATTCTAATTTTTGGGCCTCAATAAGTGATATACATCTCCTTCAGCATTTATTTCATTGTTAGATTGGATATTTAAAGTACTCAATGTGGGACAACATAATAGTATGATTGTATTGTGAAAATGGAGAACTTCTTATAGTAATGCTAAAACTGAGAAAGGTTTTCATTAAACAGACAAACTTAATAATATTCAATAATTATTTAATCTCTAAATTAATTTTTATTTCTATCTGTAAACTTTACAAATTATATTTCTCCTCAGCAATTGGATTGTGCAGCAGATTGTTTAAATAATTCACCTTTTTTGATGAAATTGTGGATTTCCAAATTTGTTATCTGTTTAATGTCTTTACTGTTAAAATAAATGTTATTTTTATTGTTAATTTTGATTTCATAGTCTTTCAATCATCATCTTTACATATTGTCCAGAAATCTTGATACTATAAAATCTATCATGGAGTTATCTTTTATATTGAACATTAAGAATACATGAACATATGAAATTGGGTATAATAATTACTTTGTTAAAATTTTCTTGTAGATATTAAGAAAGCAACTAAGAAATAAATTATTCATTTTCTTAACTATTGAATAATCATTTTAAGTCATTGCATTTATTAAAAGAAGACTTCTTTAATGATAAAATTATTATTTACTTTATATATGGTATCCTGAGTGGCCATAAAATTCCTTACCCTCTCATTATATCTAAATGCTACGCAGGTATATTCATTTTAATTAAAATATTTCTTTTAAAATTTAATATTATTATTAACAGTTAAGTAGAGATTTTATGAGCATGAGTATGTCTCTTCATATTATTACTAGGATTTCATTCATTGCTTAATAATTATTAAATGGAAAGAAAAGAGTAAAAAAAAAAAAATTAGTATTATAAAATTTCAATTACAGAACCCTGAGATTTTTATATTACATAAATGAATATGAAATACATTGTTTTGCAAAAGAAATTCATTTTGAGAAGTAATGAGGAAAAAATATTAGAAAATATATTATTATTCATTCAAAAATTAAATGTGGATCTGATCATAGCAGTGAAATGCTGATGATGGTTATTAGATGTGTTGCAGTAGGAAGAGGTGTTTTAAAAGAGAATTTAATATAACCTAATCATTTGATAATGTATGCTTTCCATATTATGAGCCTCTGTAATTTGTGAGATTGAGATGATAGTTCTCTTAAAATTTGTTAAATGTTTCCTATTATATTTACAATGCTTATTAATTGCTATTATTACTCTTATCGCTTCTTTTATTATACCATTTAGTAATCCCTCTGAGCTTAGCCCCTTAACATTTATTTATTTTGGCACTTATTTATTTTAGTGTTATTATTTTGGCATATATTTTAGGTTATAATATATATGTACCATTCTTACTTGTACCTTTTTGTTTATTTAATCATTTATTTTATTCTTTTAAATAAATATTTATATAATATAGTAAAATATTAATAATTATGCATTATGTATTTGGCCTATGGCATCTTTAATGAATTTCTTTAAAAATTTATATTATATAGAATGTATTTAAATTATACATGTTATACTCATTATTATATTTTTAAATATTTTTACTCAATTATGACATTTTTGTGGGATAAATTTACTATTTAGAATATAGAGTATTACTTTGATATTCACTCTATTAACTTGAAAAAAAAAGTTTTTTTTTGCTGATCTTTCAATATTTATTTCTTTTGATGAGTATGAATTCTTTGACATTACTCTCATCTCATTAAATCTATATGAAAGCAAAATATTGAAAATTAAAAGACATTAATCTGATCAAAGAGCATTATCAGAACAAGATAAATAGATAAAAATTAAGTTTTTTAAATCATCTTTCAAATTTTGTTGACATTTCATAAAATTTATTTTATTTTCAACCACTGTTGATCCATTGCAAAATAATCTCTCCAAATTAAATTAAATTCCTCTGTTCCCATAATTAAATTGTGTGAACTGAAATTTTTTGTATTAATATTTTTTTTTGGTTGTTCTAGTTTTAGATCCAAATGTAAGTTTTAGATCCAAATGTAATAATTAGTAAAACATATATATTAAAAGCTTTTTCTTTTAAACATACAAGCATATTTCATTTTATTAAATTATTTCTACCAGATGCACTCTATCCGAATTTATTTCTGTGATTAAGTCCATTCATTATATTTCCAACCATATTAATAATCTGACCAAAGTATTTGTGGTTGTTAGCTTTTTATTCATGTTTATCATTTTTTATTTTCTTCTTCTGATTTACTTTTCTGCTTTTATTTTTCTGTTTTACTTACTTGCTTTCATCTGGTATTTCTATTTTCTGAAGCTCTGAAGCATTATTGCATAGACAACTATATCATCTATAAAATCTAGATAATTAAATAATCTCCATTCATATTTCTTTTTTTAGCTTTTCATTTTAATAAACAAAACACTTCTCATAAATCTTCGGTAATTTGTTTTGGAGATGTGGAATTATTTTATAGTCCAACTTTATCAATATTAATTTTCTTAGTGTTATTATGTAACATTGTCTCTGCTATTGCATTCTGCTACATATTTTTCAGAATATGATAATATCCTTACTCTATATTTTAATGATACAAATTTTTAATCATTGTAGAAATGCTTATAGAAGTGATTATCCTTGATAATTCACAAATCCAAAACATAATAGTAGCTCATACTTGTTAATGTTTTTTTTATATTTCTCTGAATTACTAGAATGTGATCTGCTGTATTAAAATCACTTTTATAACCAACTGTTTTTATATATTTTGATTAGTTTGAGACAAAAGTTCCCTGTAGATATAATTAACTCAATAAAAATCTTGTATAGATCTAATAGAAGAATAATAAGTCTGTAATTTTTAATATCTTTTTTATCAAATATCAAATTACTATTGCATTTATCCAATCATCTGGCACTTTTTGTATTTCATTGTACTTCAAGATTTTTCTTATACATAAACTTTAATGGTATATTGAAACCATCCAAAAAAGCAAGACCAATCATGATCTCAGTGGTAATAATGTGGAAAAAGCCAGTCTAGATGGCTGAGATCAATAATGCTGAAAAAAAACTACTACTCTTCCTCACTTGACTAGCAATTAATATGCATACAAGTTTAATATATTTCTAGATAAGTTAAAACTATTCTATACTTTAATAATCGATTCATATTTAGTAAAACAAATAAATTTATCATGGTTTTATAATAATACAGGTACTCTTAATCTTATTCTATTTAATAATAAAAATCCTTACAAATATATTGTTTCTCACTATAGAAACTAATCAAGACCAACTCAATCTGTATTTAAAACCAAGGCTAGAAATTTTAAATATAAAGTTGATTAATGATTTATAAGAAAATAAATGTATGGTTATAAAATGTATTTTTGCATTTTAGGATACAACATTGTAAAAGGGATTTTATAAAAACAATAAAGCCAATTACTCAAAGCTTTAATAAGTTTATAAATGTAAATGATAACAATCAATCCTTAAGCTATCAACAATTTCAATCTTGCATGACATATATAACACACATTCTATTGTGAATATATTTTTCCCATTTTGTATTAAAATTGTATATCTTTTTTTTTCTTTGAGCTTGTATTGAACATTACATTCTTCTTTTAAAATATGGTAAAATACTTCTTTTAATAATAATACAATACTTAAATTTGTGCACTTGTCACAAAAAAAAAAAAGTTATCAGCTTCCAGATGAACTAAATATTCATTGCTATCCATTACATAATGGGCATATTCGAGCTGAATAATTTGTAATCGACATACACATCCTTATGCCTTTTGAATGAAGACACGTGTGTCACCTGGAACATTCATTGGCTCACTTGCCCAACTACACACAGCTATCTGTTGTGAAAATTCAATTCTTGTCTCTAATAGCCGTACGCATATGAAAAATGTATTTATATATACAGAGAGAACTATCTAATCTAGCATAATTTATCATTGTTACTATTATCTTTTCTTAATTCAGACAGTCATTCCAATGTTTTTTGGTGGCCCACTGATCAACCACAATCAATGTCTTATCCATCCCTGATATAGAGTAATCAAATTGTATAATTAACACTACATATTAAATGTATTATTTCCCTGGATTTTTGTTGTGAGGGGAGGGATGATTGTTCAATATATTATCTGATTACTGAAAATTTATTACCAACTCATTTATAACTTAAATAAAGTAGCCTACTTCTTTAAGTAGCATTCTGTGAGTAAAAGTCTTATTTCTTCTAAAAAGAGGAATATTGCAGGCCCCATAATTAACCAATATTGACAATTATTGGGTGGTGAGCTTTTTCTACTCATATTTTATTCACTTTTTAAAAATAACTATAAATGAACCGAGCAGGGCAAATTCCTAATGTCGACTCCATACGTTCTTCTCATTGCAGCTGTTAGTACTATGTGTTTATTCATATAGTATACAAACATGGACGGGCTGCTCACCAACACACATTAGCCAGCATGGTGAGATTATTAGCTTTTTATCTCTGAGTTTAAGATCAAGAAACACCATGGTCTTCTCAGTTGCCTGATAAGGCAGAATGAATGTTTGTGTATTATAAATAAAAGTGGAAGAACAACATTGTGGAGATGATGGTGTATCGGACAGAGTGGCAAGATTAGTTATACAACTTGCTAAACCACTAAACATCACATGATCACCATCTCATACTAGCACATAATTGTTGTGCCTACTCATCCAATATCCCCAGACTAGTTTCTGGCTAAGATCTAGGTGCAGTGCTCTCAGATCTACGGCTCCTCACTGATGATGGCCACAAGCCAGAAACTAGTCTGGGGATATTGGATGAGTAGGCACTAGATAGGATTTTATGCACAAGCCTTCTGGCATCCATTAATTATTCTGGTTGGCACAGGGTAGCACTACTGTATGGAGAGTTTTGCCTTTGTTTATACAACTTGTATCGGACAGAGTGGCAAGATTAGTTACACAACTTAATAGCAGATACCAAATGCAGATAATTCAGGTTTATGCCCCAATAAGTTTGCATAGTGATGAAGTAATAGAAGATTTTTATATGGATGTACAAAAGCTTTTGATCAGAGGAAACAACATTTTAAAATTGTTATGGGAGACTTTAATGCTAGAATTGGTAAACAAATGAAAGATGAAAGTGCTGTTGGTAATTTTGGTTATGGTAATAGAAATGAGAGAAGACATAGACTTGTGGAGTTTGCTGAAAAAGAAAAACTTTATATTATGAATTCTTTTTTTTGAGAAGACTGTTAAAAGGAAATGGACATGGAAGCATCCAAATGAAGGTAGTGTAGATTGGATTATATTTTGACTAACAGAAAATACATATTTCAAGATTGTAATGTTCTTAATAAATTTAACACAGGAAGTGATCATCGATTAGTAAGATGTAAGATACGTGTTAATGCAAAACTAGAGAGACAAAAATTATTAAGGAAAACAATATTTACAGTTGATATTCGTAATCTTCAGAAACATTCTAATGAATTTAAATTAGAACTTACAAATTTGTTTCAAGTATTAGTAGATTTTGAACATGATTCAGATTTGAATGAAATTAATATGAAAATAACTGATACACTTTTAAAAACTGCAACAAAGATAGCTGGTAGAAAAAAGCAGCAATTGACCAATAAAATTTCTGCTGAGACTAGAGAATTTATAAAGAAAAGAAGGAATATGAAGATATACAAAAATGATGCATTAAAAAGGATTGAATATCTAAATTTTGTAAAATGGTGCGGAAAAGAATTGAAAATGATATAAGAAAGTATAACTGTGAACTAGCAAGGAAAGCTGTAGAAGAAAATAAAAGTCTCAAGAATGTAAAACAACATTTTGAAATTGATAGGAAATTTATATCTGCAATAAGAAAATAATGGAATTATTACTAAAAAAGAGAGATGATATCATGAAATGGGTAGAAGACTTTTATCAAGAATTATATAGTATTAAAGAACAAGTGCCTCCTATATCTATTGCATCTTCTGAATTGCCCAGAATTTTAAATGAAGAAGTAAGACATGCAATTAAATGTATGAAGAAAGGAAAGGCTCCAGGTAATGATGGAATTATAATTGATATATTAAAAGAAGCAGGTGAAGAAATAGAAATTTTTTTAGCAAAGTTATATACAAAATGTCTAAATGATAAAGATGTACCAGATGTTTGGAAGAATGCAGTATTAATATTAATATTTTAAAAAGGTGATAAAGAAGATATTAGAAATTACAGACCAATCAGCCTTTTATCAGTTTTATACAAAAAAATTTATCAAGATAATTACAACTCATCTATAGAGAACATTGCATTTCCACCAACCAAGAGAACAAGCTGGATTTAAAAGTGGTTTTAGCACAGTAGATCATATCCAGGTATTGAGAGAAGTTATAGAAAGGACAAATGAATATGAGTTGTCGTTATGTTTTGGATTTGTAGATTATGAAAAGGCATTTGATTCTATAAACATTTCTTTAGTGATTAAAGCATTGGATCATCAAGGTATAGATCCAGGATATTGTCATATTTTAAAGAATATTTATAAAAATGCAACAGCAACAATTAGATTACATAATGATAATGGGAAAGTCAACATTGAGAAGGGTGTAAGACAGGGTGACTCCATATCACCAAAACTTTTTACAGCAGTGCTGCAAGAAGTATTTTGTGGATTAAAATGGGAAGCTAAAGGAGTGAAAGTAAATGGAGATTATTTAACTCGTTTAGATTATGCAGACAATGTAGTTGTTTTTGCAAATAATGCTTTAGAGCTGCAGGAAATGTTGCAGAAGTTATCAAATGAAAATAGGAAAGTAGGACTAAAGATAAATGTTAAAAAGACTAAAGTAATGTTTAATTCATTTTCTCAAAATATGAAAATAAAGATTGATTATAATGAGTTAGAAGAAGTTAATAGTTACAAATATCTTGGTCAGATTATTAATACAGATGGAAACATAGTGGATGAAATTAATCATACAATTAAAACTTGGTTGGAATGCTTTCGGTAGGAATAACTTGATACTAAAAGGAAATATGCCTATGTGTTTGAAAATGAAGGTTTTTAATAAATGTGTTTTACCAGTTCTTACTTAGGGATCTGAGACTTGGACACTTAATAGAAGAACAATACAGCGACTTCAGACCACTCAAAGAAGTATGGAGAGATGCATGTTGGGAGTAACAAGAAGAGATCGAAAACGCAATGTATGGGAAAGAGAACAAACAGGTATAACTGACCTCATTGAAAAAATTAAAAGATTGAAGTGGAGTTGGGCTGGATATATTGCTAGAATAGATGATAATAGATGGACAATTGAAATCTTAAACTGGATTCCAAGAGATTGTAAAAGACCCAGAAAGAGACCACGTGTTAGATGGATGGATAAAATAAGAAAGTGTGCGGGGGTGATGTGGAAAAGAGAAGCTAAAAATCGGAGAAGATGGATTGAACTTGGAGAAACCTGCATTCTTCAGTGGATTGATAATGGTTGTTGATGATGGTGAGGATGACTAAATGCCCATTAATTAAATTTGATGGCTAGCATCCTATAAAAAAAAAAAACTCTGCATTATTAATTTTCTAAATAAATGCACTAATTTTTCACAAAGCATTTCCGTAACTTTTAATCATACAGGCATTAATTTTTTTTTCTCCATGTGTCAAAGCATCGGTCGGGAAGCGATCCCGCGATAACTGTCTGAAGGCATCTGCGCTGATCTCTCGGCTACCAACGCTCGACAGACATTAATTTTAAATCACTCTAAATTACAAATATAATAATTTGAAAATATATTTATATTACAATAAAATATTCAAACATAGCTATATAAATATGCTTTACGTAGTATCTAATGTATAAAATAAAATTATTTAGTTTAACGCGTTTTCGATACCGAGCACCATATTACTACTATTCTTACTAATACTTAAAAATTAACTTTTAAAATATATAGATATCTAAAATTGCTAATCACTCGAAAGCTAAATTTTTATTTTGAACATTATTTTTCATTCACCCTGGGCTTTTTTTTTTTTTTTTGCTCTAATTATTTTGAAGCATAAATGCCGATTGCTATTTACTTTAGTAATGAAATCTAGAGCGTTTTTCAGATTCTGAATTACATTATCCAGAAGCTAACTTGCATTATAAATGACATTTCTTTGCTGGGAAAGACAATATTTGATTTTGAGTCTTGATTGCCCATCTGAATGAAATAGTTCTCTTCCTGCTACTGTGTTAAGCAATCCTAAGATATATATATATATATCATTATTTGTGTGTTTAAGCAGTTTTGTTTTTTTTTATGGTTTCAGTATTTATTATTTGCTTTTGAGGATGTTCATGAGAGCACTTATAGTAAAACTGATATCTTTAGTGTTAAAAGTTATTAATTAATCACGGGTTTTTTTTTTTATTAATTCAATAAAAAGAGGAGGAGGGGGTCTGGATTCAAGTATTATTTTTATTTTATAGTTGTCTCTTAAATTGAGGAGTTCTTGTGACTATGAAACTATTTGTTTTATTCTCATAACCATTTGTTGTTTATTCTAATATTTTTTAAAGAAATGTTTCTTTGTATTTATTGCGTTCTTAATTTAAAGCCATTAGCGAACTTTTATGTTAACGGAAAAACATTATTCATGTAAAAGAGAATTAAATTATTTTTTGTATTGTTTTCTTTTTTTAACTCTTGCTTTGTTAGTGACATAAAAGAACTCATTATTTGAGAGTGAATTTAAAATTGTTTTAATAATGTATAGATTCGTTATTAAAGTTTATCATGTAAGAAGCTAAAGTAATCCATTAGGTCTATCCAGCTATATTAAACTATTACCAGCAATCACCAGGTGTTTGTTATTGCTTATTCATAATGTTTTATTGTTTATATACCTAGATGTAAGTTTCATGTATAGGCTGCAGTAAAACATTTAATTTGAAGGCAGGAGTAAAGCAAAAAAAAAATTAATATATTTATTTTTTATAATAATAAAAAAGTTTATATTGAATATTTTTATTCTTTTGTTTGTATATTGCATTTAACTCATTTTCCCCTCCCTCTTCATTACTTAATATTTTTAGTTACTTTCTGGGTAATGAGACGTAGCTTTTCCTTTATCAGTCTCTAACTTCCATTGCCTTTAAAAATTCAAATTATTTATTTTCTATCCCATTTTTTTTTTTTTTTGGCAATGAATTATTCATTCAATAACTTTAAAATATGTCGTCTATTTCCAATATAAAAAGCAAAAAAAACCTTTTTGCATATTCATTTAATTTATATTTCATTAAATTCATTATTTCCATATTTTGTTAGAGTCTGCAGACTAATTATTAATGGCTAATGTTTATATATATATGTGTGTGTGTGTCAAATATTCTTGTTTAGCTTTAAAATCTAGATTTTTTTTTTTTATTATCATCATAAAATTATTCATTCCTGATAATGTTTTTATTTCTATGTATTCTTTTTATTTATTTATTTATTTTTTATATCTCCTTTTCTTTTCTCCAACTATGTTATTATTCACCTTTCCCAATTTTTAATGTTGTAGCAATTATTAAAGCTCATAACATATTCATCTCCTTTTTTTATACTAATAAACTATACAAAACTTTTGCACAATTCATTAACATATCATTACTATGTGTAAAGAAGCTAAAGATCGGAGAAGATGGATTAAACTTGGAGAGACCTTCATCCTGCAGTGGATTGATAATGGTTGATAATGATGATGATGATGATGACTATGTGTAACAGTAATCTATCATAACTTTTCATATTGTATTTTGCATTCTTCATCCCATTTTTCCTTAAATTGTCTAAATAATCTTTTTGATTGCTCAAAATATTTCCTAAATAATTATATTTATTTATCTTTTTCATATTTATCTTCCCTTTTCTCCCATAAAACGTTTTTTCTTTTGTTTTGTAAATTAATTATCATTATTTTTAATATTTAGTCACTACTTTAATTCCCATTTTTTTAGCCACCTATGGCATAAGTCTCCAAAATAATTTCATATCTATCCTCTTTTTCTATGCAAAAATATACATCATTTTCAAAGAGAAACATAATATATTGCAATGGAGAGCAATATCTTATTGAAAATTTTGTAATCAATTCTCAGATGAAAAATAAAACTTCAATTTTGGCATTTGAATGGAACTTTCATACTTGTTTACCATTTATATGATTAAATATTTAGTCAATTATCTAATAAATCATTAATATTTATTAATATATTAAGGATTTATATATTGTGTAGTCACGAAAAAAAAAAGTTCTTTATTGCATCCTTTAAATTGATCAACATTTTAAATGAAGATGTGGGACATACAATTAAATCTATGAAGAAAAGTTTTAAAAAAATGATGGTATTATTATTAATATCTTAAAAAACACCCTTGAAGAAATAGAATGCCCAAATGATAAAGATGTGCCAGATGATTTGAAAAATGCAATAGTAATACTGATATTTAGGAAAGGTGACAGAGAAGTTATTAGAAATTATAGATCTATCAATCTTCTACCAGTTCTATAAAAAAAATCTTTACCAAGATAATCATGAGTATCTATAGTAAATTTTGAATTCTAACCAATCTAAAGAACAAACTGAATTTAAAAATAGTTTTAGTATAGTGCATTACATTCAATTATTAGGGAGATACTTTGGATTTGTAGATTGTGAAAAGACATTCTATAAACATTCCTATCATGATTAAAGTGTTATATCATCAAGACATAGACCAGGGATATTACATATTTGGAAGAATAATGATTAGATTGCATGGTAATACTAAAAAGATTTAATATTGAAAGGGATTTACGACAGTGATTCTTTATTTTTCAAACTTTTTATAGCTATTTTCATAAGGAAGTATTTTATGAATTAAAATAGGAAACTAATGAAATAAAAATACATGGATATTTAAATCATAAAGATTTTGAAGATAATATGGTTATATTTATAAATAATACTTTAGAATTATAGGAAAGTTGCAAACATTATCAGGAAAAAAGAGTTAAAAATAATGTCCAGTGTATTTTATCATAAGAAGAAAGTGAACATTGATAATCATTAATTAGAAGTTAACAACTACTAATATTTTAGTAAGATCTTTAATACAGATGGAAACATGATGGACTAAATTAATTATAATATTAGCTAGGATAGAGTGATTTTATTAGAAATAATTTAATATTCAAAGGAAATATGCCTATGTGTTATAAAATATGTCTTATCATTTTTTGCTTCTGTATCTGAGATGTGGGAATTTGATAGAAGATTAATACTACAGAGACTTTAAACCATTCATCAAATTATGGAGATATGTATATTAGTAGTAACAAGAAGAAATTGAAAACGAATTACATGTATGAGAGAACAAATGGGTTTCACTGACATTGTTGAAAAACTTAAGGAACTAAAATGGAGTTGGCCTGAAGAAATTTCTAGAAGAGATTATAAGAGATTATTGAAGTTTTAAATTGGATTCCAAGAGATTAAAAAGATCTAGACAAAGACTACATATTAGACAGATTGATGAAACAAGGAAGTTTGTTGTGTTGTGAAGAAAAAAGGTTAAATATTAGAGAAACTGTATTAAACTTGAAGAAATCTTCATGCTGCAATGGATCAGTAAAGGTTAAAAACTATGATGATAATATAATTATCTATTTCTATGTGTTGTAGTTATATCAGACCAAAATTTGTGTTGAGTAATAAAAAATATTGGTAATATTATAGATTTCTTGGATTTCACAGCTCTATTACTTGTGCTGTACATAGATTCATTTTTATTATTCTAAGCTAAATTAGTGTTCTCCATCTCCCATCCTGATGAATAGTATAGTGGCTGTGATTTTAAATGATTGTTATTTTTATGCTTAATAAAATTGCTGAATAATGTATTTTGAGATGTGGTTGATGGAAGTTTATTCAAATATATTCATATACATGGACATATGCAATATAAAAAAATTATATATCAGACAAGATTGATTTTTTATTTCAGATTATATTACCACATTACTTCAAATATAAGATGCTCCCGAATTTAAGATGCAATTGGATCTTAAGCTTGAAAAATTGGATAAAATTTTAAAAAAAAAAAATGATTTTATTGAAAAATAAGAAACATTTTTATTTACTCAAATAGGAACCAATATAAATACAATAAGCTCATCTAATTGATTATAAATCTTCTTTAGGTATACTTTCACTTTCAACATCTTCTCTTTCAGAACTTGAATTTTCATCTTCACTATTCCACAATGGTACATTATCTTCAGGCCATTTAAATTGTTAGCAATCAACATTTTAAGAAAGATTTTTTTGATAATTTTTTTCAGGTATTTTCTGAGACTGAAAAACCCACTCAAAATTATATGTCTATTGTTTGCATTATAGTGTATTTTTTTAATGTAAATACAGTATCGTGTTGTTTTTTCAGAGAAAAAAAATTTTTGAAATACAATGTTGCCAGTAAATTTTTTTTTATTATTATTAAAAACATTTTTTTAAAATGCAAATTAATAATTTGTCAGATTATTAAAGTAAATGAAAGTTTTTTAAAAATAAATTTCTCTTTATAATTGGAAAAAATAATCTATAATGGACAATGTAAAACATATTTTTGTCATTCAATTATAGAGTGCAGCCAAGCATCATTGATTTATTTCTCAATTTATTTTCATGTAAAAGTAAATTTTTCTATTAAAATCTGTATCATTCTTTTAAAGTAATTAATATTTTCATTAATATTTTTTGAAATAATTATAAATGTCTAAAAAAAAAAGACTTAAACACGTTTTCACTTTAAAAATCAAAATGAAGATCAAAATCATTGACAGGCATGCCCGTATCTCTTTCTATTAATTTATTAGTTGTAAAAAAATTGTAAATATTATTCAGCACAGTTTTCTTGATAAAATAACAATAAAATGTTCTAAATAATGTTAAAATAGTGGTTGAGCAAGAGTTAAAGCCATTTATGAAATTAATCCAAAAAATATTGACATTTGATGTTAAATCTTTTTTTTATCATTAAAAAATATCTAATGTGCCATTCTATACAGGGATATCAATGATTGTGATCATAATACTATGCACATGTTTAGCATAAAGCAAAGGTCCACAGAAATAAAATAAAACATATTTGAATTTACGATATACCCCTCTTATGAGTCCAAAATTTGAGGGAAAAAAGCATCTTATATTCAAATTAATACAATATTTCTTCTCTGTTGAATTGCTAACAGTTAGTAATATTAAAGAAGATTAAGAATAAATATGAGTGTTAATGTTATTGTGAATGCATAGTATATTTTATTTTAAAATATAATATCTTTAAATAAGTTATTTTGTATTTGAATTAGATCAAGCCTCTTATTTTTCTTCATATAGAATAAACTTATTATAAAATAAATTATTTCTATCAACAACCCAATAAATAAAATTAATATGTATGTTTCTCAAAATTATAATAATGGTATCATATGTATTAAGAATATAAAATGACTATTTCAACCATGATGTATTTTAAACTTTTTAATAGTTTATAGATCAATGAGTAACTATTGAAAGATTATGATAATTAGAAAAATCATAATAGTAAACAGATATGATTTACTTTTATAGCAAAAGGAAGTTATGTGCAAATCTTATCACCTAATAATATATATATATAATCTTGACAAAATTATAATTACCAATAAAATTTATATGTATGGTATTTTATTTATGTAATTGGACTTGCTATTGGAGTATTTTTCATGCTACTTTATTTTGATCACACATTTTCTGTAAACATATAATTAAATTTTCAATTTTAATAACATTGCCTTAAAATATATGTATATTTATCAATTTAAATGTTGAATAAAATATCAAATGAATTCACTTATTCTTGAAGCTTCTGATATATATATATATATATTAGTAAAAATCAGTCATATGTCACATGACCTATATAGCTTGTATTACCAATATGTAATATATAAAGAGCATGCTAATAGCTCTAAACAAACTTTTTTTTTTATGATAAATGCTACAAGAGAAAATATTTGAAGCCTTTATCTATGATGGTCCCCATCCCCAGACCGGTTTTGAGTTATGGCTCTCATCAGTGAGGAGCTAGGACATTAGATTCAAAATATTAACTCAAGCCAAGCATTTATCTAATTCTTAAATATTAAGAAAAAGATCCAAATCTTCAGACACCTACATCATAAAAAAAATAAATAAGCTTATTTAGAGCTATTAGCATGCTCTTTATATATTACATATTGGTAATACAAGCTATATAGGTCATGTGACATATGACTGATTTTTACTAATATTATAATTTTGCTATTAGGGCTTTGGCTATATTAAATTGCTAAGCCAACTAATATATGGGATCACTGAATTTAGTTCAGGCTCATTTAGTTTCTTTGGTTAAAGAGCTGAGTTTGAAGGCATGTAGGTGTCTGAAGATTTGGATCTTTTTCTTAATATTTAAGAATTAGATAAATGCTTGGCTTGAGTTAATATTTTGAATCTAATGTCCTAGCTTCTCACTGATGAGAGCCATAGCTCAAAACCGGTCTGGGGATGGGGACCATCATTAATAAAGGCTTCAAATAATTTCTCTTGTAGCATTTATCATTTTTAAAAAAAGCTTGTTTAGAACTATTAGCATGCTCTTTATATATATATTAGTAAGAATGGATTTCCATTCTTGCTATTAAAAGGTGAGAAGGTTGCCTTGACAGCAGTGAGAAATATTGATTACTATCTTTACTGTGAATGTTTAAGTGGTTACTGGTTGGTATCTAATTATATATATATATAAAGAACCTTCCAATAGCTCTAAACAAGCTTTTTTTTAATAATAAATGCTACAAGAGAAAGCATTCAAATCATCTTTAATTAGGATTTTCCCCATCCCCAGATCGGTTTTGAGGTACGACTCTCAGACAAAATTAACTCAAGATAAGCAATTATCTAAAAATTAACTCTTAAGAAGATCTGAAATTTTAGACATCTACAAATCTTTAAATTCAGCTCTCCAATTGAAATAATCATATTGGTTTGATCTTAATTCAGAAATCCCATATATTAATGAGCTTTGTAATTTAAGTTAGCCAGAGCCCCCAATAGCAAAATGATAATAGTAATAAAATCATGTTTTATGTCATGTGACCTATTTAGCTTCCATTTACCTGCATGTAATATAAAGAGCATGTCAATAGCTCTAAACAAGCTTTTTTTAATAATAAATGTTACAAGAGAAAGCATTAAAATCATCTTTATCTTTGATTGTCCCCATTCCCAGACCGGTTTTGAGCTATGGCTCTCTTCAGTGAGGGCGAGTACACCAGATTCAAAAAACTATCTCAAGATAAGCATTTATTTAAAAGTTAACTCTTAAGAAGATCTGAAACCAGTCTGGGGATGGAGACAATCTTAATTAAAGATGATTTGAATGCTTTTTCTTGTAGCATTTATCATAAAAAAAAGTTTGTTTAGAGCTATTGGCATGCTCTTTATATTACATATTAGTAAATGGAAGCTATATAGATCATGTGACATATAACATGATTTTACTACTATATTATATATATATATATATAAGCTTACCTTTATCAATATTGATGAAAATCAGAAATTAATATGTCAGCCAGTTAGAAATTGGCATTTAGTAATTATCTTTTAATAAACTTGTTTTAATAATAGTAGTAGATTACTCCACTGTACATGTGCTTTACAGATTGAATGCTTTTTTTTAATGAATACTCTCCTTTCCAAACACAAGATAAAGTCTTTTTAAAAGATAGAATGAATCACTCTAGCTTTTTCACCCAAACTATAGGTATAGGAAAATCTGAAGCATTTAGAATTGAGAGGGTGATGATTTAACTAATCACTTTAAATTACTTATGAGTTTTCTTAATGACAACTGTGAAATTTTTACATTTTGCAATACGTCATTATTAAATAAAAACTTAAATATACGTAACAAATATTTTATTTATATAGCACACGAAGTTGTAATAATAATAGTAGATTACTCCACTGCACATGCGCTTTTTTTAATGAGTACTCTCAAAATTCATAAATGTAAACATGAAGTTAACATAGTTTAATATCATCCTCATCAACCATTATTGATCCACAGCAGGATGAAGATTTCCAAGTTTAATCCATCTTCTCCGATCTTTAGCTTCTCTTCTCCACATCACCCCTGCACACTTTCTTATTTCAGCCATCCATCTCACATGTGGTCTATTTCTGGGTCTTTTACAATCTCTTGGAATCCAGTTTAAAATTTCAATTGTTCATCTATTCTAGCAATATGTCCAGTCCAACTCCACTTTAATCTTAATTTTTTCAATGAAGTCAGTAACACCTATTTGTTCTCTTACCCATACATTGTTTTCAATCTCTTCTTGTTACTCCCAACATACATCTCTCCATACTTCTTTTAGTGGTCTGAAGTCTCTGTATTGCTCTTCTATTAAGTGTCCAAGTCTCAGATCCATAAGTAAGAACTGGTAAAACACATTTGTTAAAAACCTTCCTTTTCAAACACATAGGCATATTTCCTTTTAGTATCAAATTATTTCTACCAAAAGCACTCCAAACAAGTTTAATTCTGTGATTAATTTCCTCCATTATGTTTCCATCTGTATTAATAATCTGACCAAGTTATTTGTAACTGTTAACTTCTTCTAATTCATCATAATCAATCTTTATTTTCATATTTTGAGCAAATCGATTAAACATTACTTTAGTCTTTTTAACATTTATCTTTAGTCCTACTTTCAACTGATAACTCCTGCAACATTTCCTGCAGCTCTGAAGCATTATTTGCAAAAACAACTACATCATCTGAAAAATCTAAATGACTTAAATAATCTCCATTTACTTTCACTTCTTTAGTTTCCCATTTTAATCCACAAAATACTTCTTGCAGCACTGCTGTAAAAAGTTTTGGAGATTTAGAGTCACCTTGTCTTACACTTTTCTCAATGTTGACTTTCCTAGTATCATTATGTAATCTAATTGTTGCTGTTGCATTTTTATAAATATTCTTTAAAATATGACAATATCCTGGATCTATACCTTGATGATCCAATGCTTTAATCACCGAAGAAATGTTTATAGAATCAAATGCCTTTTCATAATCTACAAATCCAAAACATAATGACAACTCATATTCATTTGTCCTTTCTATAACTTCTCTCAATACCTGGATATGATCTACTGTACTATAACCACTTTTAAATCCAGCTTGTTCTCTTGGTTGGTGGAAATCCAATGTTCTCTGTAGACGAGTTGTAATTATATTGGTAAAAACTTTATATAAAACTGATAAAAGGCTGATAGGTCCGTAATTTCTAATATCTTCTTTATCATCTTTTTTAAATATTAATATTATTACTGCATTCTTCCAATCATCCGGTATATCTTTATCATTTAGTTTAATATATATGTAATTAATAAAAGGACACCATTCTCCCCCAGGCTTGGATAAAAAGGATCAAGAATAGAGTGGATCTACCTATTTTTGAAACTGATACAAATATAAACTTACCCTTGTCAATAGTGATGAAAATTCAAAGTGAAATTTATATATCAGCCATTTTAGCATTTAGAATGCTATTTATCCATAGACTAATGGAGATTGGTTTTCTCCTCCTTATTACATATAGATTAAATTATATATTAAAAACAAGATTATTAAATGAAAGATTCTTTCTTCTTCCTTGTATAACTGATTATTTATTTAATCAACTTAAATATTCATGTTGTCTTTCCAAAATGCTTCAGATAAGCATCTATAACAGAAAGTGAAGTAAAGAGAGAAGGTCTGTTCTTCTTTTTAAAAAAGTTTTGTCTTATGTTTTGGATTAAGAATGTTTTATTTACTTAATAAACCAATAGTTTCAGTATTAATCTTGATGTATTACATAATATTAATCACTGGGAATATTTATTTATCAGAATCTTCAAGAATAGCTGAATTCATTCTATTCTTGATTCTCTGTTCAACATTTAGAGTGTTAATTATCCTTAGTTTGGGAGAAACTGGGTTTTTTTAATTAAAAATATATTGTAATGAATGGAGTGTTGAGTTTACATGGGAAGATCATCATCCCCATTAAATACATAAAATTAAATATAAAAGCAATATAGAATAAATAATATGGTGAATATGAGCAGATAATCAGCATGAACAAAACCATAAGATGCATCTCCAGCATTACAGAAGAATAAATAAATATGTGACTGCATTTGAAAGGTATCCACTATAGACATGCTGATTACTTAGCCTCTGCCAAACTTAAGGCAGAAGTATAACATCTGAATGCACATATTTACTCATAATAAAAACATTATGCTGGTATAGAGAAATATGCTGATCATCATCAATACTACTATTAGTGTCCCATTCAAGTATAAACTAAATTTCTAATAAGTAAGACAAAATGCAGTGAATGGACTTTAAAGATATTTTTGTGCCATCCAGAGTTATCATTTGGATGTCCAAACACACAAATATAAAACTCTACATCCATATAACTAACTGTTATGCTCTGAACTCAGGAAGCAAGAACTTTATGAATTCTTACTGTGAGCAATAAATAAATAAATATAACAGCTTATTCTAATTTATTTTAAAATAACTTTACTGGGATAATTTGAAAACAACCCTTCAAACACCCATTGCCAATTTATGTAGCACATAGCTGAAGAAAAGTTACTTAAAAACTATAATTGTGCAATAGGATATTTCAGGCTAACACGCATATCAAGAATTTATTTTCATTTTTGTTTCCAGTTTAGCCAACACATAAAGATATTCATGCTCTTGGTTGGAGACAAGATTTTATTTCAGGGGCATTTTTCTTTATATTTTTCTAGTGAGGCTGGTTACATGGAGATAGATGTTGTTTAGGTTTTAGCTAAACTTAGCACATGGTTTTCATTGCAGAAAACATTTGTAAACAATTGAGTCTCTGCATTTGCTTCTTTAGCAGCTGAGTTATGAATGGCTGCTCGTTTCAACAGCTTGGTTAGAACTTTTACTACTGTCTTTTTTAGCCAATTTGATTTGAACTTGATCTCTTCAGTAGTTGGCCTAAAGCTGATTAGCTTGGTCATGAACTAATGCTTCTTACAAGACATTAAGGTCTTCTTATTAGCCCACACCCCTAATTTTAGAACAAACCTGTGTCCAATCAATCAACTATCATGTCTCCCACATGATAAAATTTACTACTGACTAATTAGGTCAATTTTAACATAAATAATTGTTCGGCTATTTCTCTCCTTCCAAATTAGATTGGAAAGTAAATCAAAACAAATTAGAATCCTAAATTTTGGATATTCCTCTTTAATTAACAAAACTTTTTTTGAAGAGATAAAAAATAAAACCTTTTTTTAAATTAAAACAAAGTTGATCAAATTGTTAAAAGTTTTTTTTTAAAAAAAAAAAAACTTTACAAATATAATTTTTTATTTACTTTATCTTTTTTAATGTTAAAATTAAATTTTTTAAATAATTTACTGAAGAGAACATTTTTTTTCTCTCAGTACTTTTCAAAATCAAAATTAACTGGTAATTAGATAAAACTATTAAGGAGAGAGAACAAAAGAAGCTTTATCTCATTTAATAATTTTCTCTCTCTTTTACAAACATTTATAAATTATAATTCATTTCAAATATTAAAATTATGTTTAAAAAACATGAAAATTCTCACATCATGTGATAAAGAAATTATTTACATAATACCCATTATTATTATAAAAAAACTTATGGAAAGGTTAAATATTTTTTCATTAATTAAATCATTCTAAATTTAGAAAGCATTTCCCCAACTATTATTTCCAATGCAGCAATGTAATCACATGACTACAATACTTAATACAGTAGAGTTGTGAACTGCACTATTTTGTGCCATGTCCCCTGACATATAGCATGTACAGTGCATAAAAACTCATGTTTTGTTGATAAACTATGCTTAGAATACTGCAAGTATACAGCACTTTTTAACATGCATATATATATAACAGGGATATAAATCAAGATTAAAGTATAAATAATATTTTAAAAATAATAATATAGTTATTAATAATAAATTTAAGAACACGCATATATATTTTACTCAGTGTGTGTTCACTCATGCATTCAGTGAAGCAATAAAAATAAGAAATAAAAACTAATTACCATATTTGTATTTTTAAAATAAAGTAAATGATGAAAATCTAACTTTCATACTTATTACATATGCTTTAGGCAATTTTTTTTAATATTTTTTTTTCTTTTATAGAAAGATAATATGTTGTCAAGAAATTAAGATCTCTCTAATTATTTTGACATTTTTAAAACGGAATCAAATTATGTTCTAAAATTTTGTAAAAAATTTTAGCATTACACCCAGAAAATATTTTATGATGTAAAATACAGCACATCAAATCTGGAAAGGTTAATATAGGAAGAATAAAATGTAAGTGCTTTCAACATAAACTGAAGAAATTTTATTAAATAAATAATTGGATATTGCACCCAGAGAAGAAAAAATGGTTGCTGAATATCATAAAATTTGCGAATTTTAATGATTTTGTTTTTTATGTTTATTTGCATTTTTTTTTTGAGATAGTGTATAATTGAAATCATGTAGTTGGATACAGTATAGTTTGTAACTCCACTGTATAAGCCTATGTAGTAACAAGATGTCAGGATTAATTCTTACTTTTTTCATTTTTGATAATTACAATAAGATGCTAATAATAATATTATTATATTCTACTTAATTAAGCAGTTGCATGAGATTTAATTTATTATAACACTATAATATTTCTTAATTTTTAGATTAATAATAATTTCCAATATTTTATTTTCAAATGCATTTGAATCATTTTCATTCAGAAATATATATTTCTGTGCTAATGATGCATTTATTTTTAAAAAAAAAAATGTTAATAAGAATATTAAAGTGCTTGTTAAATTATTAACATGGAATTAAATAAAAGCTTATACATAGATATCTGTTTAACAGGTATTTATGATAAATAATATGTGGCTTGGCAAAGTTCATAGCCAAAAACTATTTAAAATTAAAATATAATGTATGAAATATTGGTTTATCATTTAAGTCAAAATATCCAAAAATTTATATTAAATTTAACTAAGGAATTAAAGTATATTTCATCCTATTCTTTTTAAGATTGGAAATTATTCATCTACACTTATGTCTTGATTTCAAGTCATATCCTTATAAGTGAATACACATATAATAAGGATAATTTAAGTAATGTTGCAAAATAATGAAATTATTATGTATGAATGCTGTTTTGTTTTTGTTGTTATGAAGTGTTCTTGGTGATGAGTTTTATAAGTCATTTGTGCAAAATGAAAATTAACTTATCTGACAACAGTTGAATATTACTATGAAAACACAATTTATAACTTAAGCTGCTGGATTGTTAGAATTTATTCATATTCAATTGTAATATTCCTCTCTTTACTAGAAAATTAAAACATACAATAAGTATACACCATGCTACAAGAATAGAAAGATTAGTTTCTGCAGCACATTCAGAGATATATTTTGGAGATATAGTCAACCATGAATTAAACTATGCTTTAATTTTAATCTTAGATTTAAGAAAATTAAAGAGTGATGATTTGTTCAAAGATTTAGGGAACATAAGAATTAAAAATATCAGAAAGAAAATGTCTATAAAACTTCAAGGTATATATTGGAAATGATAGTGTACAGATAGATAATCAGGGAACAGAAAAATATAGAATAAATGATGGCAATACAGGAACAAGTGGTTCAATTATAGTTTATCATATGAGAAATATATTTCAACTAAAATCCTTAAAGTTGATCAAAATAATATAACTAATTGTAAAAAATTATGTATTACAATTCATGTAAATAATATGTAAATATATTAGCTGCAGGAATAGCTACATATTGATCTTTTTTTATTTTACTAACATGCACAAAATCATGGATTCAGTTATAATATATATGTAAATATTAAGAATTTTGTATAAGTATTACTTAAGCAAGTAAAAAAATTTAAAAGAAAAAATAAACTTAGATAACCCCTTATTATAAATAATTATCAAACTCAAAGATTATGGACTTTTTAAATTGAAGTTCAACTTTATTAAAAAGATAATTAGTGACTTGAGAGATCAATAGTGGTAAATATTATAAAAACCTAAGAACCTTTTTATGCAATAATTATCCAGAAGCAATGCCACACCTTTTTCAAACCTTCTTATTTTTTTCATTTTTATGCCTATTCATGTTTTATAAGTATACAATATATATAATACTTTTAACCCTATAATGCATCTGCAATTATTCACACACTAAGAACAATGTGACTTGCACACTGTTCCATAATATTTGGCAATGTAGTCAAAAAAAATAACAAGGAATGGTTCAACTTGTACCTATTCTTGCTCAAATTTATACTCAGGAACATCATGACCAAAACATGGCAATCAACAGTCTACCTCAGTTATGCTCTCTCATAGCTTAAATCTTTACTACCATTAATACTCCTGAAAATAAACATCTTAACTCACTTCTTCAGTTTCGTCATCATGATTCTATTAGAATATAACATTCTTCAAATTTGAATTATATATCATTGAAATTAAACAACTTATACCATTATGGTTGTAGTTTCATCAAACTTTTGTGTATAGTTTTATTAATAATAATAAAAAATTATTTTTTAAAAAAAAAAAAAGTAATTCAACTATAAAGACACATTAAATTACAATAATGAAAATCAAATTCTGAGATGAAAACACTTCATTACACAATATAAGTAAAAGTGAAATAAGATAATCCATTAAAATTAAGAACAGTAAAAAAAATTAACAAAGTTTTAGTATTATAATAAGTATAAAGATAAAGTGAAAAGATTGACATAATATTAAATATGAGTCAATTAAGCGTTTATTTATGCTATTATTTCAGATTAGTTGAAAGTGATTGCTCTAATGAATGAGTAAAATTTTATTGTAGATCATTGTAAGGGAAAGGTAAAAATAAAAATGAGGTCAACACAGGCAAAAATCATAGTATAGCATTCATGCTTATGCAACTTATGAAATGCATCACTACTAATCAACAAAATGGTAATTGAAAGTTGTATGGCATAGTATTCAAATGCAAAATGAATGCAGAATAGTTTGAAACTAGTGAGAAATGAATAAGAAACATGAAAGTATATGAAAAATATAATCAGTTTAATCATGTTAATTAAGAATTTGTATTCTAAAAGAAGAAAAAAAGGAATGAATTATCTTTTTCAGATACATCTAGAAAAATTTTAGGAAGAAAATAAACAAGTATCTAATGTGAATTAATTTTGCTATACCCAAGAGCATGAGTTGAAAAGACTAAAATCATCTATCAAAAAGAATTTAGTGCATAATTAGGTAATGATATTGAGAGTAAAGTTTTTTGCTCCGTGTATTTTAGTGCACTGAGATTTTTGGATCAAAATTCACTTATATGATTTCCAGTATTCTCTGTTTGACTATTTGATTTTATTGTTATAGAAATGCCTAGAAATGAAAGTTAGATAAATATCAAGATCAAAAGATTCTTATTCAGAATAGAATAGATAGAAGAAAAATACTTGAAAATTAGAATTGAAATTAAAATGCATAAAAGAAATAAAAATTGCCTCTAATTTAGTAAGCTGTATGATCATTTAAAACAAACTGAAAATTCGTAGGCTACGATATAAAAAATATATGAATAGGATGACATATCTCACCTTCAAAGAATGTATATGAAGCCTTAAATGAGATTGGAAACTGAATAAAATGGGAAGGCTCATATAGTTGACTTCTGCACATATCATTACAACTTACTGAAAAATCAACACATGATATTTTAGCCGTTGAATAAAATGTATAATTGGCTAAGAAGGATATGTGCTTCTATATGATTTATATGTGTGTGTGCGCGCGCGCATGAAATCTATTCAAACCACTCCTTATTATTCCAGCCATTTCTAATTAATTGTTTGTTTGTTTTTAATGCACACTCCCGATGCTAATTTAAATTAGAATTTTGGAAAAAAAAAAAACTTTTATAATTAAAGAAAAAGCAAAAGTAGATCTTTTATTTATAGAATTATTGAGTTTGTCCATTACTATTTTCATTATACAAAAATTTAGATGTTTTTTTTTTCAGTCAAAAAATACAGTTAATGATGTTAAAAGAAATGGTGTTTACATGTGTCAATAATGCTATAGCACATTTAATATTTTTCTCTTTGAAAAACTGTCTTTTTTTGAATTGACTCCGGATATATATATATGGATTTTTTTCCAGGTATGTTTTTAAAAACAAAAATATTCTTTATCTCTATGTGGATGAATTTATAAGACATTTTATATTATATATATATTGAAATGGACAGAGGAGCACGTAATAAGTAGTTTTTTGTTTGTTATTGTTTTTTAAGAAGAAAAAAAGGAAGAAATAAAAAGGGAAGGAAATTAATTAATGATTAACTAAAAACAGTTAGATTAGAGGAGTGAAAAGATGGAATTGAGAATATTCATTCAAAATTAAGTATTGCTAACTGGAGTAGGTTTAAATATAATTAACCTGTCAATTCAAACTCACATAACTAGGATTAGATATAATGTTTGGAAATTAAAATAGCAAGCTAAAATTGTAAATATAATTTATATATATATAATTTATGAATGTGTGTGCGTGGAAAATGTTTTAAATTTAAACATTGAACATTTATAATGGACTAGATGTATATAATCATTCAATTAATATTTTTTTAAAAATGGAAAAAAAATTAAACATTAAATTAGCTTTCAAGTAAAAATTATACATTAGTTATATTATTTTAGTTTTAAATACCTTCAAGAAAAAATAAGCAGAAAAAGATTAAGTTTTCTTCTTGTTTATAATTTTGAAATTTGGGTTAATTAAAAAATTCCATTAGGTAGAGAGAAAAAACATAAGAGAATTTTAAGTAATAGATTTTAGCGAAAATTAATAAAAACTGCATTGCTAAAGGTTTATAATCAAGAGGTAAAACTGACCTGAACAGTGTTATTCTAAGCATATGAAAAGACTGATCAGCTTAAAAAAAAAAATAGTGTGTTCTGAATTTTAAATGTGTACCAGAGGCTGTCTTATTCCTTTTGGATTCTTCCTTCATATGACCATCACTGTTAAATCTACATTTAATGGCAGCCCAATGTGCATAAAATAGAGAGAAGTTTCTTACCTTCCTCTAAATTTATAGAGAATTCTGCTAACTGAATTCAAATGTCAGTAATCCAATCAATACAAGAAAGAACGTTATATTTCTACAAAATGAATGCTCAATGTAGAAAATAACTATAATATATAAAGAAGGAAAATATTTTGACATTATCATGTGTAAAAAAATTATAAACATAATGATTTAAAATGAGCAGTAAATTTGATGTTAAATTGAAATGCTGATATTATAAAAAAAATATTTTTTTATGCTAATAGAATAAATACTTTATATAATTCAACCTCTTAATAAATCTTTTCCCTAAATACTGTTATTGCTAATGATGTGATTTCAATTTGCTAGTTCAATTTTTAATTAGTTTGCTTGCTTGGTTATATCATAGCTACATTCCATTTTAAAAATACATTAAAAAATATCATTAAAATGTACAGTATTTACAATGCAGTGCTTTATTGTGAAGCCATTGTGTTTGCGAGCAGCAGCTAAACAGAGCCAAAGAGTTTAGAAACCAAGGCCAGAGGAAACCATCTAGAAAGCAGCCAGTTGTAAAGTGTGTCATGGAAAGTGAACCAAAAGTGACCTATATATATTGTGTTGTGTGTGTAGCAATAACTTTTCGCTATTAATTACTTTTCATCATTTATTTTTGGTTATTATTTATTGTTTTAATTGCTGGTATTCTGAGTGCTTGCATTTCGAATATGCAACAAGTCGGCACAGTCACCATCTCAAATTTGTGAGTAGCAAATAAGTTAAAAAGTTAACAATCTAGGAAGTAATGAAAATGTTTCTAGGTCAGTTGGTAATAACTGAATTTGACATGAGTAATGCAAGTCATTGGCTGTGATATGCCATGCAGTTAGAAAATTTCATCTTATTAAATGGAATCAAAGATAATGAGAGGAAGATAGCTGCTTTACTGTGTATTTTGGGACTAATAGTCATTGACATCATAAACAAGTATTTTGACATATCCATCAGGAATAAGATATGAAGAAATAATCAACAAACTGAGCGAACATTTTAATCCCAGATCATCCAGACACATTGCCAGATTAGCTTTAAGAAACAGGAGGCAAAGGAAGGGAGAATCGATAAAACAGTATGGAATCGCAATAAAAGAACTATCTAAAGAGTGTGGATATGATGATTGTGTAGACAAAATTCTTGTAGATCAATTAATCTGGGGCATGTAAGAGGACAGACTCCGACAAAACCTGCTTGCCGATGCAGAATTAAAGTTCACAAGAAGCCATTAAAAAGTGAATGGCCCATACCTTATCATGGAACAGGCAGCGCTTTTCAGTAATGAAAATTACAGCAAATCAACAGTGTATAAGACAGAGCAGGAAACAGAAATTAAAAATGTTTTCTGTGTGAACAAAGGTTTTAGAAAAAATAAAATGTTTTTGCTGTAGAAAACCAGAGCACTTCAAAGAGGACTGTAGATTTAAAGACAAATGATGTCATATCTGTAAATGGAAAGGTCACCTAGCACAAATGTGTAAAGAGTCATCAGAAAGTGATAGCAAAAAAGACAATCCAATCCAGGCACAATGATATAATGTATAATATTAACTAGGTATGAACTAAGGGGCAAAGCATTACCATGAGGCATAGGACCATTTCACCAGGATGATACCCCAAACATAGGATCAGAACAGAATAATATTAAATCACGTCGAATAGAGATGACTAAATTACAAACAGAAAATAAGAATTTAAAGCAAACTATGAATAGTTGTCAGATACTGTTATAACACTAAAACCATTGTGTGAATGAATTGGCCTGTAAAATGAAAGAAAAAAACGACATTGTGTGTCATTATAGACCAAACTGCAAGAGTTTGGAACCAACAGTGAATCTATTAGAAAAGAAATCAGAGGTTTTAGAATCCAGAAATAGTGAATTACATAATGAGCTAGAGCAGAAATTACAAGAAAATAAGTGTTTACTGCAGAAGAATAATAATCTGCTTAAAGAAGCTGAAGAATTGAAGGAAAAGAATTATCTAAACAGCTAGAGAGTCGGCATCATTATGAAGTGGAACTATAAGAAGAGATAGTCAAGAGTGAAAGTGGAATAGACACTTTCAAAGATTTTTTAGAAGAAGAGCAATCTTTAGACTGAGCTACCAGACATAAAAACCAGAGAACAAGGAAAAACACTGAGTTTCTCCAAGAGGGAGAAAAAAGCGCTCTAGGCGGCAAGGAAAAAGAAGAGTTTAGATAATTTTCAATGTTACATTGATTAATCAGTACGTTTTTTTTTTCTGGAGTGGGAGGAAATGTTGTGTATTGTATAAATATGTTTATGGATTTATAAGTTTTGTACTCCAGAAAAAGTAAGAAAAATATATTTTAGATCGCTAACTAATAAGGTTTTAATTAGTGATTAAATTTATGTATTTGCAATGAGAACATTATGTTCGATAAATGACAAGAAATATTTGCTAATTACAAATATTTTTTGATACAATACTAATTTAAAATGCAAAGAAGAAATCAAAACTAATAATGGTCAAGAATGAATCCTAGATTGCCAGATGCAAACCTACATGTATAAATAGTTTGTGCAGCAAAGTGTGTTGTTCTATTTCCAGTGAATTTACTGAGTAAACGGTTGCCGAGAGATTTAAGTGATGGTAACTGAAAGAAGCTTAAGTGACAATGCAGTGCTCTATTGCAGAGCCAATGTGTTTGTGAGCAACAGCTGAACAGAGCCAAAGTGTTTGGGAAACCGAGGCCACAGGAAATCATCTAGAAAGTCGGTTGTGAAGTGTGTCAAGGGAAGTGAACTATATATATTTTATTGTGTGTGTAGCAATAACTTTTTGCTACTATCATTTATTGTTTTATTTGTTGGCATTCGGAGTATTTGCATTTTGAATACACAATAAAAAATTATAGTATTTATATCTACAAATCTGTAATATAGATGTAGCCATATGATAATCATGTGATGTATATGCAGACATTTTGGTAATGCATTAGGTAAATGTTTAATTTAAAGAAAACGGATAGATATATTGCTGTATATGAAAATATGAGAGTTTGCTTGGTGTACAATGCATGAATGTTTTTTTTTAGTTTGCTCAAATAAAAGTTAATGTTATTTATTGTAGTATTATTGAGAAAGATTATTCCAACCAATTATGGAGGTAATTTTATTTGTAACTTATTTTAAAGAAAATAATTTATTTAAGAGTTATAAATGAAAATATTTAAAAGAAATAAATAAAAATAAAACTAAATAAAATGTTTAAGCTGTTTTTAATGTGTTTTCAGAAACACAGTGATATTAAGAATATGTCTATCTTAATGTTTTTTCATTACTCAAGAGATTAATTCAAGTTTTCACTATCATAGGGCAAAATATACCTTGATGCCTATATGTCCATGAGTTGAAGCTTTTCTAAATATATAGGAACATATTAAAAAAGTTGTGATTATACCTATTTATTAAAGTTAAATTGCATAATTCTCAAATAAATTGTTGAGTTGTAAACATTAATCTTGCTTGTGCTTGCAAAACAGCAAAAAGCTATCACTTTAGTATGTTACTTATATAGCCAAATAAAGCTAGGAGAGAACTCAATATATCTCCTAATCTAAAATTTAAGTTATTCTAAAAATCTTAGTAATTTGTTAAATATCAACAGAATAACATATTGCTTTCTCCATTTTCTCTTAACAAACTTTCTTTCCCTATTCTAGGATCAATTACTATAAACTTGAATAAGTAACTTACGTTTCAGTTATTTAAGAGGATTGTTTGTTTTTTGTTTTTGCTAAATATAAAAATGTTACTATAATTTATAAACTGAGTTTGCAAATAATCTAAAAACTTGTCTCTAATCAAGTATCTCATCTTGTATAAATGATTGAAACTACTGCAATAACAAAAATTGACTCCACAGACATTGCTTAGTAGGGCTTTTTGGAATGTGTAAAATAATAGTATACATTGGCAGCTGATGTAACAATGATTGTTACTTTTATTATAAAATTGAATTTCAAAAAAATATTAAGTTTTAGAGAAAAGAATAGGTTTTACTCAAGTATCTGAAAACTGTCAGCAAAATTTATTTATTTTATTAATTAGGTTTTGTGCTTTGTTTTTAAATTGTTATAAAATATTATATATAGTTTTTTTTTTTCATTGAATATACTAATGGAAGATTGCTTTTGATAAATTTATTAATTGCATTTATATGTATTTATATTAATTAGCTATCTTATGAAATTTATTGCAGTAATGAAATGATAGATTTTGAAGCTCAAGGTTTATGAATCACTGTTCCAGCTCTTGTACTTCCAATACTTGAATTTTTTATAAAATCCTGACTAATGAGTCATTTGATTATTTATTGCCTAGCTTATAACCATTATTTTTTGGATCAAATACAATTCAGATCCTAAAAGTACCTTGTGCAAAAAAAAAAAAAGTGATAAATTCTTATAAATGTCAGTTATGGAATTTAAAAATATTATTTTTCTATTCTATGTTTCAAAGCAACTTTATTAAGTCACTAAAGTATGATCCACCTGTACAGCAATCACATTCAGTCACCTGCAGTAGTGGGACATAGAGGCTACAATGATACATTGATATTCTACAACTGGACGATGGCTCAAAGCAATAGAACCACCTTATACAATAGATTAGGTATTACAGGTATATATAAAAAATACATTCCAAGTATTGGCCATAATAATAAAAATAGTGTAAATTGCAATAGTTAATTTAAAATAGCCAGACTAATAATTATCTCACATCTGTTTTTTTTAATCCATTTTTTATATATTAATTAATCCAGAAACATTATGTTCTAATCAAGCCAATTTTTCATCTATTTGTGAATCTGTTAAAAATAGAATAGCATTCTTATATTAGTTTGAAATCAGCCCTTTTGGATTTTTTTCTAATGTAATATTTTCCATGATCATTTATTGTGAATTAATTTTTTTTTTTTAATGAAAATGTCTTTTTTAGATTTTAAAATAAATCCTTACAATAAATAACTGATCGGCTTAAATGAAAATTTCTTTAACTAAAATTATTTAATAAATTTCTATCGTATACTATATATGGTGGATTTTTTAAAGATAAACATATAGATTTTTTTTTTTTTCAAATTTATCTTTTTTTTTTGTATTTTCCTTTTATAAAAGCTTTTCTAATGGCATGTATTTAATCTTGAAATTAGAAAATTCATCCATTAAGCTAATTAATTTTTTTTATTAAACAATTAAAATCGTAATAATCTTTGAAAGTTATTCTTATTAGTAAATTGATTACGTTTATTAAAATGAATATATATATAATTTGTTGAAATCTCTGACATAAAGTTTTTTTGTTTACTTCCTATACTTGAACGTCATATGACCTCCCAAGCAGAAAAATAAATATTGGATTATTTCACTTTTAATATTTTGTTGTTGTTGTTTCTTGGTCATAGTGTTTTTTTGCCTACAGGTTTTTTTTTTATATAAATTCTCTTTTCAGACAGACTCATAGCACATATACACAATATAAAATTTATGTAGAGAATTATTATCAAATTCTTTTGAATATATTATTTATTTCTAGAATATATCCAGATTTCTTATTTGTCTTATTTATTTGCCTTCTTTTGATCAATTGTTATAATATTAATATATACCTGTTCAAATCTTCCATTCATCCATCAGTTGTAAATACCATTATAAAATATAACATTTATTCTTTTTGATCTTGCCCATATATTTTCAGAATCTTACAGAGCATTCTTAAATGAAATTGTTGCAATGTTTTTATGTTATAAAAATACAACATGCTTTACTTTTATACAAAAACTCTGTCTATATATATAAACTAATTTATTTAAAGTTGTTATATTACTAGGATGAAATGCATTATTTTCAATTTGTTAAAAGCAACAGCAATACATTGGAATTTTTATTATATCTATTTCTAGCTCTAATATTTTAATTTAAAAACTACCCTTTTATTCACCTTCCCAAGCTCATAAGTATCCAAGCTGAATCTCTTCCCCCTTGCATTAGTGTCTTATAAAGCATCTTAGTTTTTTAAAATTATTTACCATTCCAAAGTCTTTATAGGTTTCTAAGAACCTTATTTAGATTATTGTTTGCTTTGCTAAATATAATAATCATTTGCATATTACAAATCTAAAAATGAAAAAGGTGATCTCATTTTTGTTTTTGTTTTTTAATTAGTCCACATCCTTTTTCATTTTTTGTTTTCTGCTCTATATAATTGCCTGTAAACTGTTCCAAAGACCACTACCATGAAAATCAAGTAGAGGTTATATACAACATGCGTAATAGTTTTATCATATCTTATAAAAGATATATAGCCTAAATAGGCCTCTATTACAACCAGCTATTTCAAACATTGCTATAAATTTTTTGAATAACTAATATACCTTCACCAAATCAATAAAAGTTGTCCCGAGTATAAAAGGCAATTTTCTTATCCCTCTACACTTTTCATGAACTTCTAGAAAAAACTATATCTCTATTGTTTCTGTTGTTTGTTTTTTTTTAATCAAACCCTTCATTTATAACTGGAGTCATTTTTTTTAATAAAATTGTTGAAAGTAGTTTTGCTATAGTCAGTAGCAACAATGTTTCATAATTATTATCATAGTGCTTTTTTATCACCTTAATTCTAAAAAATTGAACAATAGAATCATTCTTAAAATTGGAGTGACTAGATAAATTTACATATATAAGTAAGATAAATATATCAATAAAAGAAATCAGTTTAATTCAATTCATATATAATTATTCAAAATGTGATTTTCATCTCTTCAAAATATTAGAAATAGTACATAAAAGATTGCTATTCACTAATTTAACAAAATTATGGAGTTCATATACCCTGAACGCATTAAAAAAGAATTTAAAGTAATCATAATGTGCAAATGATAGTTTTAATCTATCAATTATTTTTAAGTCTTCTTGTCAGTTGTTGATGCTTCAAACTGTTTTTAATTCAAGCCACTAATGATACAGTTAATCTCAGAGAAACAGAATTCTTCTAATCAAATAAGAACAATCTTACTTATATAGATAACACAATTCTTAAGAGAATTCATATTTTAACTACATTGAAAAATAGAAAATCCAAAGTGACAATCGTGTGTCTAATAGCTATAAAATTTAGCATGAGTTGCAGTTGCTTTAAAGAATAAAGATCAAGGTTTCTCTTAATTTATTTGAAATAAGACTTATTGTTTAATGTAATATTATTATTTTATCATTGTAACTTACTAATCAAAACTTGTCCAACAGTGCGTACTTATATACTATATAGTGTAATGTAATTTGTTTACATTAGATTTCTAACATATTTTATTGCATTCAAGGTTTTTTATAGCAATCTTTCTACCAAGACAAAGTTTGTATTGATCAATCTATGAATTGTTTCAAAGTTTAGTTACAATAGGCAATTCAAGTTCACAGACCAATTATTATTTTTAATAAGGTTGAACCAAAGCTTACTTTTCCTACCAAGGTGTGAATTAGGCTGCAGAAAGAAATTTGCTGTTAACTGAAAAGTGTTATTTGATTTCTTTTGGAGGCCTTAAAGGAATCAAACAAGGCAAATTCTAATATCCATTCTATATATTCTTGCCATTGCATCTGCTATTACTATGTGATTATTCATTCTGTAACAGTACGGAAAATAAGGGGTAATAAGAGAAAATCTGAGGTTACAATGGCCCACAATTCGGTGGCCATTTATAACAGTACACCACATTAGGGCTTAATTATGAGGAGACGGAAAACCATATTCCCCAAATAAACAAATATAGAATTAAATATAAAAGGAATGAACATGAGAGATCTTCACAGAACTAATTATCAGTTCACCAACTTTATACAAATGTAATAATTATTCATTATCATGAATGATCAACAATAAAAATAAATTCAACAGTCTATCTTGTGACTATATTTGAAATATGGTCCACTATAGACCAGGCTAATTATTTAACCACTGCCAAATCTAGGTCAGGAATACAAACAGTAATTATCTGGATGCACATACTTAGATGCTACTCTTATCAAAATACAACAATAAGTCAAATAATGTTGAGATATTAAAAACATGCTGATCAGCATCAATGTTCTGGCCACTTACTGCTTTAATGTATTGGCCAACTATAAACTAAATTTCTAAAAAAAATAATAAATGAAATGTAGTGCATGGACTTTAAAGGATATTCCTTTGTGTCAACCAGGATTAAAGAAGTAATGAAATCATCATTAATTGAATGTCCATGATACTAAACAGGAACCTCTACTTCATATAACTGTTATGCACAAATGTACCTCAGGAAGTAAGAACTATGTAAACTATTACTGTAAGCAAGAGATAAATAAAGCAACTTATTATAAATCATTTTAAATAATTCCTAGGTTTACCTATTGTAAGTAAATACTTTTATTGGGATCATTTTTTAAAAAATCATAGAACATTAAGCTGTCATGAAATAAAGTCACACACACACTGCAATTTATGAAACCGGAATTGGATAGAATAAAGAAATTAAGACCAAAAAATATTTTTAAAACAATTATTTAATAACTAATTGATTTACAATAAACAAAAAAATGGTATGATAGTTTGAAATTTTAAATAAAAAATATATTTTTATAAAAATTATAAGCAATCAGTTGATTTCTATTCATAAATTAACTTTTAATTAAGTTTTTTTTTAAAGTAACTAAGAATTGGAAAAATAACATTTTCAAAATCAAAGATAACAATCTTTGATTTAACTTAATTAATCCTTTGCTAAGTTTTTAGAAGGGAAAATGAATGAAAAGAGAAAAATATGGTTAAAAAAAAAATAATTAAATTTTTTAAAAACTATTTCATATTTTTGAAGAGAAAATTGATTGGATTTAAAAAAAAATGTTTCACAATTTAAAAATATTAACTTAATGAAAATATTTTTAATTACCAACTCTTACAACAATAATGAAATTTTTTTTTATTATACATGAAAATTTAGTGTACACATAAAAAATATCTTTAACCATGGTTTTATTTCTGTTTAGTCCTTTCCAGTTACAATTTTTAATTTTTTTTCCAGTTGAGTTTCTTCTTGAATGCTTCTACACATGTACATGGTTAATTTGTCCTTTTCTTGGTTTGCAGTAATTCCAGATTAAAAATAGAAAATTTCATCCATTTCTTTCCACTAAAATTTCTAGATGAGACTCAAGCTATTGGTTGAATATAAGATTGCAGATTACTTTAGGGGATAACTTCTCTACATTTTTATTTCATTGAAGGCATGGTACATGGAAGAATGTGATGTCTAGCTTTTAATTGAATTTAACACATGGTTTTCATTGTAGAACCAATTTTATGCCTAAACTCATAATATACTAAAAGCTTGATTAAGACTTCTGCTATTCTATGCAGTAACTTGGTTATGATTTATGCTGTATTATCCAACATCTTGATAAAGATGTCTGCTTTTTTCTTCATCATCTGGGTTAAGATTTGATCAGTCTCTCTTCAATAGCTAAGTTAGGGGTCTTCTGACTTTTTACATCCCTATTATTTTTTTCTAGAATAATCTTACTTACATGCCAATCACAATCTCTCCAATATGATAGTTTTTAGAACAACCAATTAGACATTTTTTTATAAATAGAATTGTTTAGATATTTTCTTCCTTAAACTTCGGCATTGAAAAACAAGTCAAGAACTTAAATTAACATCATAAAAATCTTGACCTTGCTTTCTAATTAAAAATTTTTTTCTTATAAAAGGAAAACAAGATTAGCAGTTAATTGCACTGTTTTGATTTTTAGATTGAGATAGATAAAAAGTAGAGAAAAAAACAATTCCGACTTATTAAAAATAAAATTTACCAAAAATATTAAAATCTTACTTCTTTTTATTTTTAAAAATAAAACTTTATCTCTTTTAAAGGTTAAAATTAATATCTATTAAATAATTTAGAAAAAAAAGAAAATTGTTTTCTCTTAGTACATTTTCATAATTTAAATTAAAACTACTAATTAATTATAATTACTAAAGAGAAAGAGTTAAAAAAAATTATTTACATTCATTTATAATTTTCTCTCTTTTCTAGAATCATTTATAATTTATTAAAATATCTCCATATTAAAGTCATATTATTATTTAATAAATTTAATGTTTGGGAATTTTTATATTATTGCTTTGGGATTTAAATTATTTAGTTAATTGAAGACTCATTATTATTATTAAACAAATATGCATGGGAACATTAAATATTATTTTTCCAAACTTGTGGAGTATGCAGTCAATTATCTAATTATTTTTAATGCAGCTATGAACCAAATGGTTATCCTATAGTACATGAACATGGACGATATTTTCTCCAGTATGCATTAGCTACTGTGGTTAGTTTATTGACTTTTTCCCTCTGAGTTTACGATCAAGAAACATGATAGTCTTTTTTTCTCATTTGCCTGATAGTTCTTAACTGAAATAATAACGGTTGAATTTTTTGAAAGCAGAATGAATGTGTGTGTGAATGATTTTTTAATATTTACACTCGTGATAGACAAAATTAAATCATGATTCTTATTCCCTGGAGGCTGTAAAGTTGCTAGCTAGAGCAGCCATTCGCAGCTGAAAACAGAGGATGTTAAAAATCTCCTTTTTGCATACCCAGGCTATTATCTGATGATATTATTTTATTTAGGTACTTACAACTGCAGATCACTTTCAAGTGAAGGATGATTGCAAAGAATTTGAAGAACCGTCACATATTATATGGGACATTATTGGACTTTAGAAGTTAGTTGTAGAGATAATTAATTTGAAAAGTGGCCATATACTGTACTACAAAGGCACAAACATTGGAAATACAAGTGGAGTAGAATTCATTATAAATAAAAAGTGAACAACATTGTGGAGATTGATGGTGTATCGGATAAAGTGGCAAAATTAGTTATTCAATTTAATAGCAGATATCAAATGTATGCCACAGCAAGTTTTCATTGTGATGAAGAATTAGAGGGTTTTTATATGAATGTACAAAAGGCTTTTGATTAGACCTAACATTTTAAAATTGTCTTGGATGATTTTCATGCTAGAATGGGTAAACAATTGAAAGATGAAAGTGCTGTAAGTAAATTTGGTTATGGTGATAGAATTAGAGAGGACATAAACTCGTGATGTTTACAGAAAAAGAAAAATTTTATATTATGAATTCTTTTTTTGAGAAAAATATTAAATGTAAATGAACATGGAAGCATTTAAATGAAGATATAGCAGAATTGGTTTATATTTTGACTAACAGAAAATATGTATTTCAAGATTATAATGTTCTTACTAAATTCAACACAGGAAATGATCATTGCCAATAAACATAATATGACCACACTTGTGTATGACTTGTTAAAACAGGCAAAACTCACTATACGTATTGCCACATACGGCAAGCTAGAGTAATCAATGGATGCCAGAAGGTTTGTGCATAAAATCCCCATCTAGTGCCTACTCATCCAATATCCCCAGACTAGTTTCTGGCTTGTGGCCTTCGTCAGTGAGGAGCCTTGGATCTAAGATCTAGGTGCAGTGCTCTCAGATCCGAGTCTCCTCACTGACGAAGGCTACAAGCCAGAAACTAGTCTGCGGATATTGGATGAGTAGGCACTAGATGGGGATTTTATGCACAAGCCTTCTGGCATCCATTGATTAATCTAGCTTGCTGTGTGTGGCAATATGTATAGTGAGTTTTGCCTGAAGTGATCATTGGTGAAATACATGTTAATGCAAAAATAGATACATAAAAATTATTAAGAAAAACAATATTCACAATTGACATTCTTGATATTCCAATAAATTTAAATTAGAACTTGCAAATCATTTTAAAGATATAGATTTTGAACATGATTCAGATTTGAACAAAATCAATAGGAAGATAACTGATACATTTCTAAAAACTGAAATAAAGATAATTATTACAAAAAGCAGCAATTGACCAGTAACATTTTTACTGAGGCAAGACAATTGACAAAGAAAAGAACGAAAATGAAAATATGTAAAAGTCGTGCATTAAAAATGATTGAATATCTCACATTTTGTAAAATGGATGCAAAAATAATTTGATAGTGATATAAAAAAGTATAATTGTGAACTAGGAAGGAAAGCAATAGAAGTGAATAAAAGTCTCATGAATGTAAAACAACATATTGGTATTGCTAGAAAACTTAATTCTGCAATAAGAAAAAAAGTTAGAACTATTACTAAAAAGAGAAGTGATATTGTGAAACATGTAGAAGAGTTCTAACAAGACTTATATAACAGTAAAGAATAAGGTAAAGTACCTCCTATAACTTCTACATCTTCTGAATTACCAGGATTTTAAATAAAGTGAGATATGCAATTAAATGTATGAAGAAGGGAAATGCTTCATGTAATGGTGAAATTATAATCGATGTCTTAAAAAAAGTAAGTGATGAAATAGAAAATATTTTGGAAAAGTTAGATTCTAACTTATAAGGACATACCAAATGATTGGAAGGATGCAGTATTAATATTAATATTTTAAAAATGTGATAAAGAAGATATTAGAAATTACAGACCTATCAGTTATATACAAAATATTTACCATAATAATTACAATTTGCCTACAGTGAATTTTAATTAACCAAAAAAATAAGCTGAATTTAAAAGTACTTTTAGTACAGTTTATCATAAATTATGCTTTCGATTTGTAGATTATGAAAATAAAATATATTTTGATTCAATAAGCATTTCTTTAATGATTAAAGCATTGGATAATCAGTATATAGACTCAGGATATTGTCATATTTTAAAGGTTACATAGTGATACAAAAAAGATTAACATTGAGAAGGATGTATAACAGGGTGACTCCATATTTCAAAAACTTTTTATAGCAGTTTTGTGGATTAAAATGGGAAGCTAATAAAATAAAATTAAAAGATTATTTATGTCATCTAGATTTTGCAGATAATGTAATTGTTTTTTCCAAATAATGCTTTAGAGTTTCAGGAAATGTTGCAAGAGTTATCAAATGAAATTAAGAAAATAGGATTAAAGGTAAATGTTAAAAAGATTAATCCATGGATTTTCTCAAAAGAAGAAAATAAAGATTTATAATGATGTGTTGGAAGTTAACTACTACAAATATCTTGTCAAATTATTACTACAGAAGGAAACATAATAGATGAAATTAATCATAAAATTAAACTTGGTTGGAATATTTTTGGTAGAAATAACTTATTAAAAGAAAACATGTCTATGTGTTTGAAAAGGAAGGTTTTCAATAAATGTATTTTACCAATTCTTACTTATATATCTGAGACTTGGACATTTACCAGAAAAGCAACACAGGGAGACTTGAGATCATTTCAAAGAAATATGGAGAGATGCATGTTAGGAGTAACAAAAAGAGATTGAAAATGAAATACATGACTGAGAGAACAAACAGGTCTGACATCATTGAAAGAATTAAGAGACTAAAGTGGAGTTAGGCTGGACATATTGTTAGAAGAGACAATAATAGATGGACAGTTGAAATCTTAAATTGTATTTCAAGAGATTGTAAAAGATCTAGAAGAAAACCACATGTCATATAGATGGATGATGTGGAGAAGAAAGGTTAGAGATCGGAGAAGATGGATCGAACTTGGAGAAACCTTCATCCTACAATAGCTTGGTAATGGCTGAAAAAAATGATGTGAATTAAAGTCTCCAAGAAGATTAAATAGTATTATCTAATAAGATGTAAAATCCTTTTCCCCCCTAAATTTTCAGAATATTAATACAATGACAGTGATATTATTCCATAAATCAGTCATCAATATCATTAATTAACATTTTATTGATATATCAAGGAATTACCTAAATAGAAAATATCAAGTTAGACTTCAAAATTATATCTTACTTAGTGTCTTTGTATTCAGTGATTTGATAAATTCAACTTTTTTTTTTTGGAAGATTAGTTTCAATGTGTGAATATATCTCTATATTTAACTATTACATCCTTTTAGCTGCTAATACTGTCCTATTTTTAAGTCATGAAGAATTTCCTATCAAGGAAAGTTTGTCCATTTCACTTGCTTTATATATTTAGAAAGTACAAAATAATTTATTTTAGTACTACTTCTTACTTTATCACCACTACCAGTATTACTATTTTTATACTATTTTAGTATATAATCCGTCCAACATTTATAAGTCTTTTTTAGATAACTTCTTCCCTAGATATGACTGTTCAAATGCACTACTACTTTCAGCTATGCAATGATAGTTTGCCTTGTGAGTAGGTATGATGATCCTATCAGTTGTACTATGGCAGCTTGCCTCATGTCTCATTTATGTCTAGCAGTTTCCAGTTCTCTCATGAACTTTACCGCTCAACTATATAATAACATATATATATAACTTTAATAAATATATTTGTATAACATTAATAAATGGACATGTATACTGCCATTCAGGTTTGACAGTTGTTGTTTGACCTTACCTTCAAATGGAATGATTATTTATGGCCGTATCCCCATCCACAATGACAGCAATCAGTTTCAGTGAGCATCATTATTTATTGATAGGTTATTGCCACTGAGTATATGCTATCTATATGTACAACCATTGGTCGAAGGTAATGAATGGTCAATCTGATCAAGATAAGATGGAATCTGGACTAGTCCATTATTTGAAGGCAAGGTGAAATATGACAAAAAAATAAACTGAAAAGTATCTTTCCCTTGATTACTCAACATTTTATTTTAAAACAATGCAAGAGAGATTCTTAGTTAGACACTGTTTATATGTTACAAATTAATTATTCCTTTTATAGATCATTCCATTGCTCATTATCAGGGGATTAAAGTATAATTAAATTAAGTAATGTATATTATTAAATCTATCATGTTTGTTCTAGGTAAAAGTATTATTTTATTCTAGGCAAAAGTATTATTTTATTGTTTTTATGCTATTTTTATATATATACTACTATTTTCGATTTGTATCTAGGTCATTCCTGTGGGGAGAGAAGCTGTTATATAGGTTTTGGCTCTGTAGAGGATATTTACAGGCTGGTTTACCTGTTATTTTATATTTAGTTCATATATAGCTTTGTATCTGAATCAACAATCGATATTTGTCTTTATTTTATTTGTTTTTATAAATAAATAAAAAAATAGTAAATAATGAAAATCTATATGTACACATTGTTTTGTATAAAAATGATTTTATTGATCTATGTACATTTAAAATGATATATCTGGGTTGAATATGAGGTAAATGTATAGCATATGATATATTTGACTAAACAATAAAGGTAGAGAAGCGAGGAAGAAATAAAACTTTTTAAAGAAATATAGTAATAAGTAAGTAGCTATAATAAATTTTGTCTTGTTTATATTTGTTTTTGTTTATTATTGTGTCAGTGATGATTTTAAAATATAATACTGTTAATTATAAAAAATATATAAATGTAAAGCAAAGTAATATTTAGTTTAAGCTTTTATCATAATCTCTGGGTCGGAACATGACAGCAATAGTAATAATTGCAGTTATTTAGCAATCAAATTTTTTATTACCACAACATTAGATTTTTTTAATGTTATCATCAACAATATAGTTTTATTTGAATTGTAGTAAATAATCCTTATTAAATAATATAACATTTGCCCATGTTAATATATCCATGTATGGTACATATTATGATTCCAAATTATCTGCTTGGATATTAAAGATCATAGCAAGTATTTCAAGACAATAATCAATTATTGATTTAATCGGATAAAATATTGAAATTAATCTTTTAAATATTTAGTCAATTTTCAAAATATGGATATACTTATAAACGATATATACTGAGCATATTGAGAAGTATGACTTGTTTGATTATTCGTTTTAATTATTTTTGTCAGCAAAACATTTCTTAAATAAAGTGCAATAAAAATCATGTGGAAAAATACTTATTTTTTTAAAGGATAAGCTTTTTAAGTAATATCGTCCGAATCATCAGAATGGTAAGTTTAGTTTAGTTAAATATGTAGTAAATGTCAAATATTAATATAAAAAAATTTATGATATAAAAAAATGAGTTATGGTAAAAAAAAAAATTTAATGGCAATTTGTTTGCTTTATCAAACTACCTGTTTCTATTGTTATTGTGGATAAATACGGTAGAAGGTGCAAGGAATGTGACATAAATATAGGATCGGTTCTGAAGTATTACAAAGTGATAAAAAAAAAATAAACAAATTAATGCTTTTCTTTTATTGAGCTAATGATTTTTAGACTTATGACAAAATCATATTTTATAAAACCTCTTTAGAAAATGATTAATATATTACTTAACAAATAATGTATTTGTTAAAGATACACATATATGAAAATAAAATACTAGTCTTTAGACAGTTACTGATTGATCTAAAATGTTTTTTTTTATAGAAACTCTATCTGTTTACCTTACAATTATAGCTTAAATCAGTTTTACAGATAGCATTTATATATTTTGAAGCAGATTCAATATATAAATCTGTTTTAAATGGTTGTATTTTATTTATCATTCGTGATGAGTGCAATCCTCATATGGCAATCAAAATTAATCATTTTATTGTGTTTCTGTCAAAGCCTGCATTAGATTTGCTTTAATGCTTTAATAAATAAATAGTAGAGATATGTATTTGTGAGCAAATAATGGAAGTTTCTTACTGATCTGTTTAGTGCTAATCTTCATGTATAAGATTGTTTGAAGAAGTTTGGTAGAATTTTGTATTATTTTTTCACATATGTTAGCCTAAAAAATAATAATTTATATCATATATATATATAATAAATGCATGCAGCCGTCAAACTATAAACACTGACAAAAGGATATTAATATCAGTGTGTTAACATCTTCGTCTGATTGCCTAGCAAACCTTAAATGAAGATTTATATATACACTCTCAGAATTTATAGAAGAGACAAATAAAGTTCATTGTGAAGTTTCGTGTTTAATCATTTTGAATGAATTCTACATCTGGGTTTGATTTGAAGTTCGCTCTGAACAATATTACTTATCAGATTTGCTATTTTTTAAAATTATAGGAAAGCGAGAATAAACAAACATTTTACATTTGCATGCCAATATAACAAAGAGACAGCATTTGTAAAGTGTCTGGGTATATATATATATAGAATATAAAAATATTATGATAAAAAAACTCCACAATCTGCTTTTAATTTTAAAATTATTTTCATATAATTTCACCTTTATCTTTAGAACCACTCTTCACGAATATATTAGCAAATGATGTTTTTTGTGCAAAGGAAATAATCAATATCCCATCTCTGATATCAAAAATTTTTTTGATCTTTTACATTTTTAATGTGATTTCATCATTAGTTTTTAACTCTTCCATTCTTTTTTACCTGCCATTCACTTTATTGATGCTATTCAAATAGCCATTTCAAAAGTATGTAATTTACTCTTATTATTTCATTATTGCCTCTTACTTGTTATCTAAATAATCATTAATTCTATAAATTTTTATCTTTTAGTAAATTATCTATTATATATTTTTTAATTTACATTTTGTTTCATTGATACTATCAACAGTTGATTAATCTTTGTATTTACAATTTTGTAGTTTTAAAAAAATTATGTCTCTAATTTAATTTAAGTTTAAATTATGTATATAATAATAAAACCTATTATATTTCTAATTAATAGTTATGTTTTTTCATGATAGATTTAACTTCTGTGTTTGACAGTAAAGATTATGTTTTTACAAGTGACATTGAATAAAATTATTTTTTAAGTTAATTATGTAGAAGAAAGCCCAAGCATGTGTCTATGTATATAGTTATAAAACTAATCAAAAAATAATCTGATAAATTGTAACCATCTAATTCTCACCTACATTTTAGCACAGTGATATAATGATGGATTCAAGAACTAAAGATTCATTTATCAAAGTTTACTCTAATATTTCTGGTGCTTGAATATCACATAACTTCACAAACAACTAACCATTTGATTACTTTTTTTTGTCTAATTGAAATTATATATTGTAAGTTTATGTGTTTGTATTAAAAAAAATTTTTTTTTTTTATAATTATAGCAACAATTAAGTACAAATACATATAACTCTTAGAAAAATTAAAAATAGATCATTACAGGTAAGAGAAGTATATAATCTTATAAGCAAGGTGAATTAAATATTATATTAAAATAACTGCTTTTAGACCAATTTCTGTTTTTTTCCCCCATATCAATGCAGTTTAGGTTCAAAGCTGGCATAAGAAGAGATCTGCTCTTGTTTAATTATATTGTTGCTTGTATATATGTATTTTTAAACATATTTGACTATTATATATTGTATAAGCTAAAGAATTAAGAGTTGTTTTTATTAAATGAAATCTTATAATAATAGAAGATCCTTAGTTCTTATTAGTAAATTCATGAGTATATTTAAGATAAAGTGATTTTTTTAGGTCCTAGTCAATTTTGTGTTTACTAATTTATATTAATAGCTGCAAAATCTTGAATAATATTTATTTATTATAACAATTGTTTTCTAAATCAAGATATTGAACATTTTAGAATTCTATTTCTATAAATATATTGTTCGTTTTTAAGTATTTAACATGATTATAATTTTTTATGCAATGTTTTTTATTACTTAATTGATAACTTACACAATTTAATTGAAACATTTTTAATTTCTTCAGTAGGATCTTTTTTCATCTATCTTTAAGTCCAGTCATAAAGAGAGCTATAGTTTATTATATACTGTATATATTTAGTTGATGTGGATATGAGTTCACAATGCACAATTTTTATATATTCCACTTTTTAATAATAATTTTTTGATATATTGTCATTTTGTATAACTATATGCAAACCATGATGGTATAAACAAACCAATGCAATTAACCAAGCCATATAGAAAGTGTGTGTCCTTACCCATGTTTATGATAAATGAATAGATATATACATGTAATTTATATGATGTATTTGCAAGTAGAAGATGAATAAAAGGATTAAATGGATTTATAAAAAAGATTATGGAAGCAATTTTATTCAGTATGTATGTAACTCGGTAGAGTATTGTACAGGAAAAGAAGTTTCTAATACAATAGTGAATTTTATGTTTAATCTGTATTCAGAATTTCAGATCAAATATGATTATAATGTTTTTATTGGGAGGCAAGTTCATAATTATATAAGAAAAATGATGTTCAAAATTGCTAATCTATTCAAACATTCTTGCACTATTGTAGACCAAAAGTATGACTTAATTTGTTTTAGGAGACTGAAATTCCTCCCATTAGAGTGCACTATTATTAGTAATGTCAAAAGAACACAATGAGGATATTTGGGGGAGGATTGCTAAATCTCATGTTTATTATTTAACAATATATATAAAATAAATAAATTTTAATGGTAAATACAATATTATAGTTTAAATTCTTTTATAGCACTTTCGATTACGTGGTAATCCTCGTCAGCTTTAACTGAATTTCAAACTTAATGTTTTTATAAGCTGTGTATGGCCATATTCACAACTTGCCTATTAATAACATCATTCTCATATTTATCAATTAATATTGCCTCTTTAATTTTCCTCTTTTTATGATTTCTTTCTTTCATTAATATTTTTATTTCATTACTATTAAATGTAAACTTATAATTACAAGTTTTTTCATGGTCAAAGAATACTGAAGCTCTATTAAATTGACTATTTACATTATTTTTAATTCGGTTATATAATAATTGATGCTCCTTCAATCTTTTTTCCACAGAACATCTCGATTCACCGATGTAAAATGTTCTGTGGAAAAAAGATTGAAGGAGCATCAATTATTATATAACCGAATTAAAAATAACTTAAATAGTCAATTTAATACAGCTTCAGTATTATTTGACCATGAAAAACTTGTAATTAAAAGTTTACATTTAATTGTAATGAAATAAAAATATTAATGGAAGAAAGAAATCATAAAAAGAGGAAAATTAAAGAGGCAATATTAATTGATAAATATAAGAATGATGTTATTAATAGGCAGGTTGCAAATACAGCCATACACAGCTTATGGAAATATACGAAACATTAAGTTTGAAAATTTGAAATTCAGTTAAAGCTGATGAGGATTACCACGTAATCTAAAGCGCTACAAAGAATTTAAACTATAATATTGTATTTACCGTTAAAAAAATTTTATATATATATATATTTTATAATGGGTACTGTATTTTACATATATATGGTGAACACCATGATGTTTGAAATTCACTTGAAATATGGATGTCTCAACTGAAATTATAACAGTTCATTCTCATCCATCCATCGCCAATGTAGCCTTTTTACAATTTTTTGGAATCCAATTTAAAACTTCAGTTTTTCAAGTATTGTCTTCTATCTATCTCTCAATTCCATTACATTATTATTCTTTCAATGATGTCATTGTGATATCTCTGTTTTTTCCTCACAATTTCAACTATATAGGCTATCTAAAATCATAAATCTCTGCCAATCAGGTTATAAGTCATTATTTATGAAAATTTTTCCCTATTTTTTCTGTAACTTCTCAATTCTAGAATGGAGGCAGTGTCTTTTATCATTGATATTAAATTATTCCTTCAGTGACAATTTGCTTCATAAGAAATTTAATGCATTCTCAGGCCATTAGTTGAAATTGTTTTCTCTGCAAACTCTTGAACTTTTATTGATATGAGGGTACTCAAAAATAACAGATTGTTTTCTGGTAGTCACACCTATTGTAGTACATGCTTCTGTAGCTAGATATCTCTTACTGTGACTTTTTCTACATCAATCACCCAAATGATAACACACTGTGAAATCAGAATGCCATAAAGGACTTTTTTTTTAAGTGTCATAGCATCGGCCGGGACACGAACCCCAATCCAGGCAACTGCCTGCAAGTGCAAGGCAGTCGCGCTGAACTCTCAACCACCAATGCAAGACATAAAGGACATTTTTTGTACATTCAATTTTGCATATTTGTCAATTTTTGTTATGGCTGAAAAATTGTAACAATGTAAAATTCTATTTTGTTTTATGGGAAATGGCAGGGAAAAACAGTCAAGCAAATTGCTCTGGGGAAAGCACAAGTTTACTTGTGATTTAATGAAAGTGTCAAATTCAATACATCCCCAAAAAAGTGTGATAAGTGAAGTCCAATGTCAAGATGATGCTAATGTTTTGTTTTTTTTTGTGGATACAAACAGCATTGTTCACTCAGAATTTGTTTGTAATGATCAGATATTTAAAACCTATAAATTCTGAAACTTTTACATGATGCAGTCTCATTTTATGGCAAAGTGAGGAGTGCATCCCTTGAGTGTGAAACAATTTTTAATTAATTTCAGCATGACCCAACTTGTCCATTAACCATATTCATTTGATATCATTTTGTGCAAGTTCTTTTTGTTCTCCCTTTTTTTTTTTTTTTGTGGCAGGTGTTAAAAGGCATCACTTTTGGCAGTTCTTCAGGCTACTTCGAAAAGTGAAATACACGTTTACACTGTTGCATTGCATTAAATAGGCTACACTTAGCAAGGGATTCAATTTGCTACATCTAAAAATAAATGCAACTTTTATTAACAAAATTCTGGTTATTTTTGGGTCTCCCCTCATATATATATATGATAATAGCTATAAAATATTTAATAGGTGCTAGAGACAAAGTCTATAGAATTATTGAGATTAGTTCTTTAGATAAGTACAAATAGTTAGAATATATCAGTCTTATAAACAAGAGTTTGTCTGTTTTTAAATCAAACAAATGAATCAATAATAATAATAGAACATTTCTGGTTTTCTAGCAAAATTGATCATATCCAGTAATTATTAAGCTTAATATAAATGTTAATGTTATTGTCATCATATTGCTAATTCTTAGTTGCAAGTATTTTATCACAATTAGCAGAAGTTAGGAAAGTTAATTTTGTGTTCTGCGATTGACAGACAATAAAAGTTTTTTTTTTAATTCAGCTGAATATTATTACTAGTATTTCTATTTGTAAAATATCATTTTGAATATTCTAGTGTTTTTTTTTGTTTGTTTTTTGTAATATTTATTTTAGTAACATTCTTTTTTATTTTTTTTCATGCTTGAACGCTCTTATCAACATTCGAGATTTTTTCCCCCAAGAAATTGATATTAGGACTCCTGTTTCATTTTAAAATGAAGGGTTTTTTTTTTATTATTTTTATACAGATTATAAATATGAATAATGCTTGAGGTCTACGTTTTTTTTATTGCTTATGGCCAATTACTAAAATGGTATCATGTGGAAGGAATTTAATATTAATCTAATAGTGCATGTTTGAAGATTAATTTCCTTCCCCATGATTCCTCATCAATCCATTAATTGAAAGATTGAAGTTCTTTTCAAATTCAATCCCTCTTTTCTGATCTCCAGTCTCTTCTCCACATCACTCCAGTACCCTTTCTTATTTCACCCATCCATCTCACATGTGATCTCTTTCTAGGTCTTTTACAACTCTTGGAATTCAGTTTAATATTTCAACTGTCCATCTATTATCATCTTTTCTACAATAAGTCCATCCTAACTCTACTTTAAACTTTTAATTTTTCAATGATATCAGTAATAGTTGTTTGTTCTCTCATCCATGTATTTCGTTTTTTATCTCTTCTTGTTACTCCTAACATGCATCTCTCCATACTTTTTTAAGTGGTCTGAAGTTACTGTATTGCTCTTTTGTTAAGTGTTCAAGTCTCAGATCTCTAAATAAGAATTGGTAACATGATGTATTAAAAATCTTTTTCAAATACATAGGCATACTTTCTTTTAATATTAAGTTATTTTTATCAAAAGCATCTAACCAAGTTTAAATCTATGATTAATTTCATTAATTATATTTTCATCTGTACTAATAATCTTACTAACGTCTTTGTAGTTATTAACTTCTTCTAAATCATCATTATCAATCTTTGTTTTCTTTCCTTTTTTTTTTTTTTTTTTTGAGGCAATCCATTGAACATTATTATAGTTTTTTAACATTTGTCTTTAAGTCTACTTTTTTATTTTCATCTGATAACTTTTACAATATTTCCTGAGGGTCTAAAACATTATTTAAAATAACTGCATCATCTACAAAATCTAGATGACTTAAATAATCTCCATTTACTTTTATTTCCTTATCTTTCCATTTTTTTTTAAGTGTCATAGTATCGGCCGGGACGGAACCCGCAACCTGGGCAACTGCCTGCTAGTGCAAGGCAATCGCACTGACCTCTCGACCACCAATGCAAGACATCTTTCCATTTTTAATCCACAAAATTCTTCTTGTAGCAATATTGTAAAAAGTTTTGGAGATATGGAATCACCCTGTTCTAGATCCCTCTCAATGCTAATCTTTCTCATATGTAATTTAATTATCACAAATTGCATTTTTATAAATAGTCTTCAGAGTATGACAATATCCTGGGTTTATACCTTAATGGTCCAATGCTTTAATCACTGAAGAAATTGTTATAGAGTCAAAAATATTTTCATAGTCTACAGCATAATGGTAATTCATATTCATTGGTCATTTATATAACTTCTTTCAATACTTGGATGTGATATGTTATACTAAAATCACTTTTAAATCCAGCTTGTTCTTTTTGTTGGTTAAGTTTGCTGTAAGCGAGTTGGAATTTTTTTGGTAAAAATTTTGTATAGAACTGATAAAAGACTGATATGTCTGTAATTTCTAATATTTTTATCACCTTTTTTTAAATATTAATACTGCATTCTTTCAATCATCTGTTACATCTTTATCATTAAAAATTTGGTATATAATCTTGCCAAAAACATTTTCTATTTTTTCATCTACTTCTTTTAAGATATTGATTATAATTTCATCATTACCTGGAGATTTTCTCTTCTTCATAAATTTAATTGCATATCTCATTTCTTTATTTAAAAATTCTGTGCAATTCAAAAGATATAATAGTTGTAGGAGATATTTTTCCTTGTTTTTATTGCTATATAATTCTGATAGAACTCATCTGCACATTTCATGATGATATCTTTTTTTTTTTTTAGTAATAGTTCCATCTTTTTTAGTTTCCTACCAATATCAAAATGTTGTTTGAGCTTTTATTCTCTTCTATAACTTTCCTTACTAGTTCACAATTATATTTTCTTGTATCATCAATTCTTTTTTGCACCATTTTACAAAAGTCAAGATATTCAATCCTTCTTAATGCATTATTTTTATATAGTTGCAAATTTCTTCTTTTCTTCATAAATTATCTAGTCTCAGTAGAGATTTTACTGGTCAAATGCTGCTTTTTTGTATCAGTTATCTTCTTATTGATTTTGTTCAAATCTAAATCATGTTCAAAATCTATTAATGTTTGAAAACAATTTGCAAGTTCTAAGTTAAGTTCATTGGGATGTTTTCGAAGATTAGGATTATCAACTGTGAATTCTTTTTTTTAATAATTTTTGTCTTTCTAGTTTTGCATTACATTTCTAATCGATGATCACTTCCTTTGTTGAATTTATTAAGAACATTGCAGTCTTGAAATACATACTTCCTGTTAATCAAAATGTAATGTAATTCTGCTGTACCTTCATTCAGATGCTTCCATATCCACTTCCATTTAACATTTTTTTCAAAAAAGGAATTTATAATGTAAGGGTTTCTTTTTCTTAAAACTCCATAAGTCTGTGGGGTTTTTTTCATTTTTATTACCATAACCATATTTATCTACAGCACTTTCATCTTTCAATTGTTTACCAATTCTAGCATTAAAGTTCCATAACAATTTTAAAATTTTGTTTGATCTGATCAAAAGACTTTTGTACATCCATATAAAAATCCTCTACTTCTTCATCACAATGACAACTTGTTGGGGCATTAATCTGAATTATCTGCATTTGATATCTGCTATTAAGTTGAATAAGTAATCTTGCCACTGTCTGATCACACCACCAATCTCCACATTGTTGTTCTTCCACTTTTAATTTACAATGAATCCTATTCCACTTGTACTTCCAATGTTTGTGCCTTGGTAGTATAGTACATGTTCACTTTTTAAATCATCTCTTTATCATTTTTTCCAACTTCATAAAGTCCAATAATGTCTCATTAAATTTCAAATAGTTATTTTTCCAATTATTGAAATCTTTCTTCACTTGAAAGTGTTTCACAGTTGTAAGTACCCAAATGAAAGGTTGCCATCAAATAGCTGCCTGGATCCACAATCATGAGATATCTAGCACCTTCTGCCACCAACCACTGCCTTGGCTGGAAATTTTACAGCTTCCTAGCAATAAGGGCCAAGATTTTTTTTGTCTGTCATGATTGTAAATATTTATTAGAAAAAAATCCATTCACACTGACATTCATTCTGCCTTTAAGAAAACTTAGCTGTTTTGATTTTAAACTCAGAGGTAAAAAGGTAATAAACTCACCACACTGGCTAATGCACTTTGCTGAGCACCCCATCCATGTTTGTTTACTATATGAATAATCACCTAGTAATAAAAGCTGCAACAACAAGAATGTATGGTATGGACATTAGGAAATTGCCTTGCTCAATTCCTTTAAGTCTCCAAGAGGAATCAAAGGGTCTCCTTTCAATTAAAAGCAATTTTCTCTCTGCAGCCACCACATGATTATACATATATGTAAATATAATCTTTATTAAAATAATATTTATATATGTAGTTTACAGATATATATGTGATAGAAATATAGATATGCTGTATTATATAAAAATGAAAATATATTATAAAATAAACATTTAATAAGTAATTTAGAATGGATTTTAATTTAAATTATACATGTACTGTGATTTTTTTTTCATTATAAGAATAAGAAATATAAAAATACTATACAGAAATATCATGCCATAAAATATAACATTACATTAAATTATACTAGCTATGTAAGATGTATATCAACCATTTTAAATGAGTTTTATTTTTCTGGCTTTTAAATTAGAAAACTCATTTATAGTTGCATCAAAATTTTATTATTAGAAATGAATCACTTATTACTTAACAAAACTTAAAGAGTACTAAAACAATGTTGCTTTATACACAATTTTTAATTAGCTTCAATTTAGTAAATTATGCATTTAATATAAATTCATAAAGTGATTACAATATTATGTAACTCATCAAAGTATCATTTTACTATGCCTTTCAAAATATTCTCCTGATATACTTTGTTTAATAATTAATAAAAGGTCTTGATTTTGGTATTTAAAACATTCTTCTTCATTTTGCAAATTAATAAACTTGATTTATCTCATATTCTAAAGAAAAATCAACTACTGAACATTTTTTTTAATTTATCTAATGAAAAAAATCAGGCAAAGACATTTTTTTCCAGAGTTTATAATTAGTCATCTAGCTGATAATCAAATCACCTTCATAAAATGTGTTTTTTGTTTGTTTGTTTTTTCTGTTGTCTTTTTAAACATTTTAATTTTTTTTTATTATTTTATTTTGTGGAACAGAAATAATTTTACTTCTTTTAAAAAATGTTATTGATTAAGGATACATATTTTTGAATCCTTCATTATTTCTTAATTGTTTTATAGAATATAATAAATGTTTTAATAAATTTGCAATTATTTTTATATTGTATTTGCTTACTTAATGTGAGTTAATATTTTATCACACATTATCAAACAGAAATATGAAAGAGTCAATGTATACAATAAAATTGCCTATAATGGTTTGACTCTTGCTGTACTCATCTCCACAAGAAGGTCATGATTTATTTATTTTTTTAAAAAAATATTTCTCATTAATTTATAGATAAAGTGCATTTAATACCACAGAGAATTTCTCTATCTCTTAAGATTAACATATAATTTTAAAAAATGTCATTTTGATGCTGCTTCTTGTTTCATGCATTCTATCTACATTAAGAAATATATGGTAAACTCCAGCTATATCAGCACTATTATTGTACTTTAGATCTCTTACATTTTTAAAGTCTAAGCTGTTTTTTTTTTTTATTAATGTACTTAAAATTTGTTTTACTACATCTTTTCTAATCTTTTCATTTCTAACAACAAATTGTTGTTTTTTTTTTAATCTAATAATTTAATCATTGATTTTAGCAAAATTGTTGTAGGATTTATCAGATGAGATATCAAATATAATATTAAAATATTCCCTTTTTTTTTTTCATCTATTATTTTATTTTGCACTTTAGATGCTAACAATAGAATAAATTAGTTCTGTATATCTGCACTTAAATATTCTTTTGTTTTTTATTGCCATTAGATTTTTTAGCATTGGGTAAAGTGTATAGCATAACTATTTTGAATTCTTCATTTTAATATGCTTCTTAAATATTTTACAAGTATTTAAGTATTTTATATTCAATTTATGATCATTTTTTGAGAAATGTTTCTCTTTATTAAATCTAATATTCTGACTACAAATTCATGGTTCTTGATTCCAAAACTTTCCATGGAAATGTATATATTCTATAGATATATATGTATTCTGTACAGTACAAAAGTACTGAACTTATAATATAAATTAATTAAAGTTATACAACATATTAAGACATCAACTAAAATAATTAACCAAAACATTAACTATCATAAGAGTATATATATAAATTGCAACATTTAATAAAAACTACAGAATATTTAGAAACATTTATAAATCTGTTTTTATCACATATTTTAAAAGAAAAGATTGTACATAAAAGAACGCATTATATATTGCATACAATAAGACAAAATATAAATGAAGTAATCAAAAGTAAAATTACTAACCTTTTTATTATTATTCTTATGATGAAAATTAATGATGATAAATGTTTCCAAATATCCTCAAATATTGTTTTGTCCTTTACAAGGAATATTTTATAAAGGAATTATTTTTTCTCATTTTCTGGTAGGATATACAAAAAAAATATGCAAAAGTTTTTTTTATAAAAAAAAATTAGTTATTTTAGCTTGCTTCATTTATTCTAAGGTAAATTTTAATTGCCTATTTGTGAAGAATTATACGACTATTTTTTTGTTATGCAATATAATGTTGCTGTTGTAACATAATACAATTGGGATGTGAATTAAAATTTAGAAAATTAAAATTTTGTGTTCTACCTACTTTCTTTTATTTAAATCATTTAACTTTTTTTTAAAATTGTAGGTGAATGAGTCAGTGAATATAGTGATCTCACTATATTGCTTACTTGTGAATGCAAAGAACATAAAGCAAATAAAAATTTCATTTCAGAGTAAAATAGCCATTTTCCGAATCTTTGCTTTGGGTTAGGAAATTTTTTTTAAAATCATGACTATTAGGAGTAGTTGAGTTATTCCAATTTATTATATCACCAAAATTTATTCTTATTTTTATTTGGGGTGTTAATTATCAAGTCTGCTTCCTGGTTTTAATTTGTTGATTTGTTTTTAGTGCTGTTTACTAAACTTAAATGTAAATAAAATAAAAGTGTTAGTAAAGCATTTAAATATTGTTTAATAGTATATTTTCAAGAAATAAAGCAAAGAAAAATAATTTTATTGTAATCATTTATTTAAAAAACTTAATATGAAATAAAAGTCAAATTAAATATAGATAGCTGATGTACAATCTTATACCATATATATGTAAAATTTTATATACTCTCAATATTTAGATCCCAAAAAATATTTAAATGCTAAAGAATCTAGTGATACCTTTGATCTACATGTGTGATTATGATGGTAGCAGAATCATGCACATTCATTTTATAAATACATATGTACATTCTTTTTTTTTCTATATTCATTTATTGGATTTTTTATTAAAAGAAAGTTATAAAATATTGATATTTTCACTTTATCTTTTCATTTTTTTGTCTAGCATATGATTTTGGATTTATCACCAAATGGCATTTGTATCAAAGACCATACAGACCATAGAATAGTTACCCTATACTTTTTTTTTGGAAATGGTTAATCTGGGGTTGATAACTTTAAAAATACTCAAATTTACTCTGATATAATCTACCAAAAAATAAATAACTTTTCTTATCATAATCACTAGGACTGACATAGCATAAGGTTATGAAAAATAGCTTTTATATGAACAATAATTATACATTGTTATTTATTATTTTATTGGCAATGCATATATCTTGATAATAATTGTTATGCTATTATTAATTATTTTTACATTATCTTGTAATATTGATTACCAAAGACATGAGTGTGATATGTTGATATCTTCTAGATGAATACATCTGTGTCATTGAACTTCTTGGAAAACATGCAATTTATGAATTGATATCAGTCATTGAATAATCTGTGCAGTTTTTCTAGTGGTTCCATTACTTGTTATTATTGACTAAGCATAGCTTCAGTAAGAAGTAATTATGTGCTATTTTAAGAAGAGTTAACTGTAATATTAATTGTTATTAGTCATTCATTAGACTAGATTGTCCAATAATGAATAATATTTCTGTAGTGTAATTTTCACTACACTACTTTCTTGCAATATATTGGTGCAATGAAAATTACACTACAGAAATTTTATTCTTTATTGGATAATTTCCAGTCTAATTAATAATTAATAAAAATTATTAATATACTTCCATTTAAGTGGTTTGAGACAGAGTTATCAAAGCAGCACATTTGACACATCAATTAAACTGTAATAATTTATTATCTATATAGACATATTAAACGACTTCATATTTCCTTATTCTTTTTAAATTCATATAAATAAAGATACAATAAAAGACAATTGACCCCCAAGATGCATTTTGTATTGAACCAGCACTCATCAGTTGGCCCAGGGCACTATCTCATATATCTTTATTATATCTGTGCTAGAGATAATCTCCAGTTTAGAAAATGATTATTGTATTTATCTGAGGTGGATGGTGTCAAAGTTGTGAGTTAGACAATGGTAAATAAAAATGTAACAATTTATTGTAGATAATTACTCTTCATATAATAGAGATATATATGAGAGATAGTGATCTGGGCCAACTGATGAGTGCTGGTTCAGCACGAAATGCATCTTGGGAGGTTAATTAATTGTCTTTTATTGTATCTTTATTTATATGAATTTAAAAAGAATGGAGAAGTATGGAGGTTGTTTAATATATCGATAAAGATATTACACATGGAAAAGAGAAAGGTGAATAACTCCATGTGAGTGTATGTTTAAAATTAAAAAATCAGATGTATTAATCTTTAACTGAGGTTTAAAGTTTATATCTGTGCTAGAGATAATCTCTAGTTTATAAAATGATTAGTAATAATCATTATTGTATTTATCTGAGGTGCATGGTGTCAAAGTTGTGAATGGAGTGAGTTTGACAATGGTAAATAAAAATGTAATAATTTATCGATATATAGTGAACAATGTGAAAGATATTTGTAAGAGATTAGTCTGGGGCAACTGATGAGTGCTGGTTCAGCATGAAATGTGTATCTTGGGGGTCATAGATCTTTTTCACATCTTTAGTCATATGTATATGATAACATCCCTTCACAAGGTGATAAAAGTGGATAGAAACCAGTTCCTACCTTGCGTGAGAGTGATGTAGTGAAAATCACACTACAGAAATATTATTTATTATAGTTAACTATAATGTTTGTTGTGGGGTTTTTTCAAATTTTTGACTGCTATTTGCATTATAACGTCAAGAACTTAAAAATAAATTTATTAAAAATAATAATGACAATATGTAGTAATTTCCATTTTTAAAAAAATACTTTAGAACAATTACTTTCTTTTAAGTAATAGAAAATTTGTAACTTCAGACAATATACGCACAAAATCCTATATTTATCATTTTAAATTATTGTACATATATTAATAGTTGTATGTAATTTAGATGGTAAATCGCGAATTTTAAATTTAAAAATTAAAATAAGTTCATCAGTGAAATGTCAGCTTTTACTGATTCCATGATTTATTCAAAACAAAATCAACTGTTGCAAACAGAAATAATATTATCTTAGGAATCTTTAAATGTAGTCATAGAAATAATTCAAAATTTACTTTTTTAACTAAAAAAAAAAAGGTTTCACAATGATTTTCTGGTGAGGAATAGAAAATAATTTAAAATGTGACTCACTGCTCAGCTTTTCGAGCCAAAAATAAATTTTTAATTTTGTTAAGAAACTTACACCAAAAGTTACTCTCTTTATTTTATTACATTTTTCTACATGTAAAAACATTTTGAGTTCTGCAAGCTTCGGTAATTTAAACAACATGCGAATTCAAACACACACAAAGCATATATCTTCAGTCACCCATTTCAGAATGAGCATTGACTTTTTACTTTGAAAAGTTCTGCAAAAATAATTGATTATCATTATATATATATATAGGACTCCTAATATACCAACTTTTTCTTTTTTCACTTGAACCCATCATCTGTATAATATGTTGTTAGTGGTGCATAATGTATCTGACTTCAAAATTAAAAATGTCTTAAATTCAATAAAAGAGAAACAATATAATTCCAAATAAAAACTATAACCTGAAACGTAACTTATTCATACAAGTTTCATTATCACTAAAAAAGATATAATAAAAGAAATTCTGCAAAAATATTTAGGCAAGTCTATACATTTGTCAACAATGTTCATAAATTGTTTCTTTTTGATGTGAAATATTCATCATTTTCATCATTATTGATTCCCTGTAGAATGGGGGTTTTTCCATCCAGTTTATTTAATTTCTAAATTTTTTTTTCACATCACAACAGTAAACCTTCTTATTTCATCCATATATCCCATGTGTAGTTTTTTTCTACATCTTTTACATTCTTTTGGGATTCAGTTTAAGATCTTTCAATTTGTCCATCTATTATCTCTTCTAGAAATATATTTATTCCAGTTCCATTTCAAACTTTTAATTCTTACAATGATGTCATTGATACTTGTTAGTTCTCTCATCCACATATTACAATCTCTTTTTATTTCTAACATATATCTCCATACTTCATTGTGTGGTCTGAAATCTTTATATTTTTCTGTTAAATATCCAAGTATCAGGTTCATAAGTAGAACTAGTAAAACACATCTTTAAAAAATCTTTTAATAGTAAGTTATTTTTATCAAAAGCACTCTATCAAAATTCAGTTTTATTATTAATTTCACCCATTATATCTCCATCTGTATTAATGTTACCAAGTTATTTGTAATTATTAATTTCTTCTAATTCATGATTATCAGAGTATTTTCTTTTTCCAAGAAAATTCATTGAACATTACTTTAGCCTTTTTACTAATTATCTTTAGTTCTGTTTTTTTTTTGCCTTTATCTGATAACTCTTACAACATTTCCCGAAGTTCCAAAGCATTATTTGTCAAAACAGTAATATCATCTACAAAAATCTAGATGACTTAAATAATTTCCACTTATTTTTATTACATTAGAATTCGTATTTTAACTCACAAAATCTTTCTTGTAAAACTCCTGTAAAAATTTTTGAAAATGTACAAAACATGTTCTTGCATAATTGTTAATTAAATATCTACACTGCAAATGAATCTTCTTCACTAATTCAGTATTCTACTAAGCAGCAAATATATTTCCTTTTAATGAGCACTTTAATCATATCTAATATCTATCCCGTTAAGAAAATTCTATACTCTATTATAAACCTTTCTTAATGCTAATCTTCTCAGTAGCACTATATAATCTAATCACTGGATAGAATAAAATGCTTTTTCATAATCTACATATCCAAAGCATATGAGGAACTTTATTTATTGGTTCTTTCTATAACTTTCCTTAGCACTTGGGATATAATTCATTGAACTAAAACCACATTTAAATCCAACTTGCTCTTTTGACTGGATAGAATCCAAAGTTCTCTGCAGATGAATAAGATAAAAATTTAGTCCAGAAGACTGATAGATCTATAATTTCTAGTTTTTTTAACCTTTCATAAATATTAATATTTTTATTATATTCTTCCACTCATCTGGTATGTTTTTATCATTTAGATTCTTGTTATATAGCTTTGTCAACAATTTTTTTTTATTCCTTCACCTGCTTTTCTTTAAATGTCAATAATAATTCCATCATTTTCAGGAGCTTTTGTTTTCTCCATAGTTTTAATTGGTTGTCTCACTTCTTCATTCAAAATCTTCGCAATTGACAAGATATAGTAATTGTAGCAGTTATTTTGCTTTTTTTGTTTTTTTATTATAAAATTCTTTATAGAATTGTTATCTATATTTCATGATGTTATTTCTAATTGTAAACAGCACAGAAATAGTCATCTCACAAGTTCATTCACAATTGTAACTGTACTGAAAATATGAGTTAATAAGACAATCTGAGGTTACAATATATCACAATTGAATTTCACATTTGTAACCGTACACCACATTAGGGCTGAATTATGAGATGGAAACCATCATCATCCCCAATTAAACAAAAATATAAAAATTAAATATAAAAGAATGAGCATGAGAGATGGCCATAGAACTAACTATAAGTTCACTAGTATTATAAGTAAATAATAATCATTCATCATCATGAATGATCAGCAGTAAAAAAAAATCCATACTCAATCTTGTGACTAGGTTTGAAAGTGGTTCACTATAGACCAACTAATTATTTAGTTACTGTCAAACCTAGGACAGGAATACAAACAATAATTATCTGGATGCACATACTTAGGTGCTACTCCTTCAAACTACAATAAGTCAAATATTGCTGAGATATTAAAACATGCTGATCATCATTAATGCTCTGGCCATTTAGTACCTTTAATGTACTGACCAACTATAAACTTAATTTCAATAAATACAAAAATAAATAAAATGCAATCCATGGATTTTAAAGGATATTTTCTTTGTGCCAATCCAGGATATCATCAACTTGATGTAACACTAAACATCAACCCCTATTCCTTTTAACTGTTATGTACAAATCTAGCTTAGGTAACAAGAACTCTATAAACTATTACTGTGAGCAATAGCTAAATAAATAAAGCATTTTATGCTACTATAAGCAAATAGTTTTATTGAGATCATAAAAAAATTCTAGAACATTAATCTGTCACAAAATAAGGTCATACACACAGCTATTTTTGAAACAGGAATTGGATAGAATAAAAAAATTAAGACTAAAAAATATTTTTAAACAACCATTTAATAGCAATTGATTAACAATAAACAAAAAAATGACATGATAGTATGAAATTTTAAACATTCATTTTATCCAAAATATATATTTTCATGAAAATTATAATCAATTACTTGATTTCTATTTATAAAATAAGTAAGAGTTGGAAAAACAAAGATAACAATCTTTGATTTACTTAATTAACTTTTTGTTAAGTTTTTAGTTGGGTTGAATGAAAAGAGAAAACATTTTCAAAAAAATGTAAATTTACAACAAATTAAAATTTTTAAAAGCTATTTCATAATTTTGAGGAGAAAATTGATTGGTTAAAAAAAAATATTTCACAATTTGAAAGCATTAACTTAATGAAAATATTCAAAATTATCAATTCTTACAAAAAAATCTCTTTTATACTATACATGAAAATTTAGTGTGCGCACAAAAACATACCTTTAAATCATGATTTGATCCTCCTATAGAGTCCTTCCCAATTATAATTTCCATTTTTTCCAATTGTTTTCTTTTTAAAGGCTTCTACACATGAACATGTTGATTTGTCCCTTTTATCTGGTGTGCAATATTTTATTTCTAGGTTAACAGCAAAATTTGATCTATTTTTTTTTAATAAATTCTTCAGGTGAGACTAACAGAGAATCATACTTTTGGTTGCAGACAAGGTTGCTGATTACTTTAGGATAACTTCTTTTCTACATTTTTATTCCAGTGATGGCAGGTTACCTGTAGGAAGATGATCTCTAGCTTTTAGCTGAATTTAGTACATGGTTTTTATTGTAGAAATCAATTTTATGACTAAACTCATAGGATGCTAAAAACTTGTTTAAAAACTTCTGTTGTATTATGTAATAGCTTAGTTATAACTTCTTTTTTTCTTTACCAGCTGGATTAGTTAGGAATAATTTCTTTTCCTACTGTCTTTTTCAGCAACTGGATTAAGACTTGACTATTCTCTTCAACAACTAGGTAAGGAATAATTTCTTCTACTAGAAACTTGGGTCTTCTGACTTATATACATGCTCATAATTTTTTCCTAGAACAATCTTGACTATAAGCCAATCACAATCTTTTTATATGATAATTTTATACCCAATTAGATACGTTTTAATACAATTGCCATATCCCTTTTTACTCATAGACATTGAAAAACAAATCAAGAACTTGAATTAACATTATAAAATTTTTGGCATTACTTCCTAATTAAAAAAATTTTCTTGCAAAAAAAAAAGAAAACAAGATAATCAATTAATTGCACTGATTTGACTTTTTGCATTGATTTGATTTTTTGCATTGAAGAGAGATAAAGAGAAAAGAAAAACAACTAATTTAAAATAAAATTAACTAAAGGATTAAAATCTTATTTTTTTTTCTTTTTAAAAATATCTTTAAGCATAATATTTTATCTCTCTTAAAAGGTAAAAATTAATATTTATTAAATAATTTACAAAAAAGAGGAAAATTATTTTCTCTTTGTATATTTTTATAGTTAAAATTAAAACAACTAATTAATTATAATTACTGGAAAGAAAGAAAAAAGGTAGCTTGTTTACAATATTTTATAAATTTTTCTTCCCTTCACAATCATTTATAATGTATTACAATATTCCCATATTAAAATCATATTATTATTTAACAAATTTAATGTTTAAGAATTTTCATACTATCACTTTGGGACTTAAAATATTTAATTAAATGAAAACCCATTATAAAATGTATATGAGAAAATTAAATATTTTCCCCATTATTTAAATAATTATAAACTAATCCTGAGGAACATGCTGCTAATTATCTAATTATTTTTAATGCAGCTATGTAGCCAACTGGTTACATTATTCTAGTAATAGATTATTTGTTCTGATTACTGAAATAACCTTTTTTTTCAGTACCAAGATGTTATTATATATTTTTGAAACTTATTTTTATTATAATTTTTTTATCAATGTTTCATATATTTTCTTATATCATTATTAACTCGGTTCAGTATCATTTTACAAAATTCTAGACATCCAATGGGTCATTAAAACATACATTGTCTTATATCAGTAGGAAATTTACAGTAAATTGTTTTTGTACCAACTATTTTTGTTGCTATTTCCAACAGAAAATCAGTTATTTTTGTTCGGTTCAGTCACATCTGAACTATTTTTGAAGTCTGTTTGTTTTAAAATTATTTGCAATTTCTGATTTAAATTCTTTGGATTATTTCTGAATGTTAATAAAATCATCTGTTAATACTATCCTTTTTAATAATTTTCATTTATCTAATTTTGACATTAAAACATTTTATATATTATTAATCGATATTCATTGCCTATGTTGAATCTGTTAATAACACTACATATTTTCTATTATTCAAAATATAATCCAATTCTGCTGTGCCTTCATTTGGATGCTTCCATGTCAATATCTTTTTTAGCATATTTTTTTTCAAATAAATAATTTATTGTTCTAGCCAACTCTACAAGTCTGTCCTTTTTCATTTCTGTACCATAAACAATTTTATGAACAGTACTTTCATCTTTCAATTGTTTATTAGTTTAAACATTAAAATCTGCCATGACAATTTTAAAATATTGTTTAACTAATCAAAAGTATTGTATACGTTCATATAAAAATCCTCTGTTTCTTTATCATAGTGAAAATTTGTTGGGATATAAATCTGTCTTTGGTATCTTTCATTAATTTGAATAACTAATCTTACCACTCTATCTGACATATCATCAATATCTACAATGTTGGTATTCCATCTTTTATTAGAATCTTACTATACTTGAGCTTCCAGTATTTGCATCTTTGTAGCAAAGTTTATATCAACTTTTTAAATTATCTTTTTACTTTAACTTCACAAAGTCTAACAATTTCCCATTTCTCCATTTTGTGCAATCTTCCCTCATTTGAAAATGATCTGCAGTTGTAAGTACATAAATTAAAGATCATCATTACAGCTTCAGTCTCCAATCAATGGATGCAGCTACCAACTGCGGTCTTGATTTGGTGACTTTAAAACCTTGAAGTAAGAGTTATATTTTATTTTGTTCTAGCATGGTTGTAAATGTCTATAAGTAAAAAAAAATATACATACATTCATTTTATCTTCAAAAAAAAAATTCAGTTGACATTTCAAAAACAATAAAGCAGTTCAGAAGAAAAACTAACTTAGAAAATCTCTCATCCGTATTGAACTGATATGTCCATGATATTGCTATGTCCATGAAATATAGTTCCAAAGCCTCTCATCCATAAATCTGTAAAAAGTACCAAATTCTATATAATATATATTTATAGTACATATATATAAAATGCCAACATTTTTATGTGTATATTGTATATAATATGAGTAAACATATCTGTGATACAAGCTGCAAATTTAAAAATTGTTAAGATATCAACAAAAATAATTAATAAAACAAAGTATTATACAAAAGATAAACGTATTCATTTATGTACAGTTATATCCTCACTTGTGAGGACTCTATATTTGATGATTTGTCATAGTAGTCATCATCAATTTGTACCTACTACTTTGATTAATAAACACTTAATCACTATTGCAAAATGGCAAACATTTTGTAATATTGCTATTGAAATGAAAACAGTGTTTTATCCTCATATGATAAAATGATGATTCTTTCATCGAGAAAAAAAATTCTGCATAATTATTATTTATTATGTAATTAAAATTAAACAGTTAATATCTACAGGAAATAGTAATGTATAAAAAATAAGCTGTAAATATAATTTACTTAATCTTTCAATATAAATTATACATACAACACATATATGAAGAAGAAAAGCTTGTTTAATATTTTTTAAATATTAAATATATCAATATAATATGCTGAGATGCTTTCAATTATCTTGTAGTCATACTCATAGCTATAATTATCCAAGAGGGTATTATTGGATAATTATAGCCATGGATATGACCACCAGTTAGTTAAAAGCATGCTCAGCATATTATGTTGATGTTTAACATTTTTTCTTGGATAATTATAGCTGTGAGTATGACTACCAATGAGTTGAAAGTATGCTCAGCATACTATGTTGATGTATTTAACATTTTTATTTTAAAGTATTAAGCTTTTTTTGAGAAAAGTTTAAAATTATTGAAATTAGATCATCTTTGTTCAGTATTTTTGTAAATCTGTCTGCAGAAGGTAGCCTGACACATTCGAGAAAAAGATCTTCATAATAAGTGTAAATAATCTATACTTAAAAATACAAATTTTATTCATCATGTAATTAAAAATAAACTTCTTTGAGATTCTGTAGTAATGTGCACTAAAAATAAATTGAATAATGTATATATTATCTGAAATACAATTTACTTAAACTAATTTTATTTAATATTTTTATAATTATAGAAATTTTTATTTGAACTATGACAAAAATGTCTTTTATCATAAATAAATATCAGCAAATGCACACACACACACACACACACATTGGAACTGAATAAATGAGAGACTTTATTATGACAGGTGAAAAAAGGGTTTAATACAGAGAGATAAAACTCTGATATTCAGAGTAAGGTAAAGTATAAAAGAAATTTCCTTTCAGGATCTATTACTTTACGAGAGTCTTTAACAATATTAAAAAAAAAATACCCTGATATTCAAATGCATATCTGAGACTAGCAATATTAGTTTATTTTCTACTATTACATTTAAAGTGTAAGTTATACATTAATAAATCAATTCACTAATTCGAATTCATTAATTAGAATGAACAATTATCACAGAGTTTAACAACATATAAGTAATATTTTTAAAATCATTAACCTCAAAAATTATGAAAATGATTTATCATTGATATGAACTAATAGCAAAGGGATTTTATTCTATCTACTATCTCAAATGAATGTTATGATGGTGACTAAAATGAAGAAGAATATTTTTTTAAACAATGTGTAATGAATTATAGGATTATGTGACCATATTTTATTTATTTACATGTAAGGTGAGCATTAACTATTTGGTGACAAACAAATTGGATAATCAGCAAATATAAAATTAATTTTATTAACAATAAAATGATATAAATATTTCAAATATATATATAAGTGTAATAACAATAAATGCTTTCAAAAGATGATAATATTGAAATACTATACTTAATAAATACTGGTTACTGTAGTGATAAATACCTGTGTGGTGTATAGAAACATGGTTATATCGAGAATATTCCATTGGAGAAAGTTGTCTAGCTTTTAACTTAACCATATGACCATTTCATGTGCATTGTTTCATTTTTTATTAATTCATCCTCTAGTGAGAATTTCCATAAGCTTTATTCCATAATATGTTTATTGTCCTTTATATGTTATAATATAAAATTTTAGTTCAAAAAAAATCCATAGATGGCAAGAAAGTCAAAACATTCTTCAAAACAATAGAATTTAGCTCCACCCTCACAAGTCTTTCTATTGTATTCTGACAGTTTTTTGATGACACTATTTTTATGGCCTTGTTTAAAGAAAATAGTTTGAATAACCACAAACATGTTTATTTGCAAATTTATTATAATTCTAGTTATTTTTATACAATATTTCATACAATATTTATTAGAAATCAAAATATAAATTATTAATAATTTATTTTGATTGGAGATACTTTATTTTCAAAAATAGAATGGTATATTAGCTGTTAATGCAAATATGCTGTAAAGCTATTTAGAAGCTTAGCTTTTTATGTAAGCAATCTAATTATAATTGCAAGTATGAAAATATAATTTTGCATTAAATATTGAAAAAAATTAAATTTTTAAAGCATGTTTCATTAGATATAAGAGAAATAAATAAATATTCATTCAGATTTTTTTAAAAAAAGAAATAATAAAGATTTTGTTGATTTTGTAAAATGAAAATAATCTTTCTAGAAATGATGATGTATAATCTTTTTGATTATAATCTCATTTTTTAATATTTATAAAAAGAAAATGTAAACATTTAAAATTTACTTCAGTAGTAAACAAAAATATCTATCAAATGAAGTCAAATTTATTATTTTCTGATAAGTAATAATGGTTTGATCTTAAATTCTATGTTGAATGTGAGAACAAAGAAGATGATGAAATATTGAAGGAACATCAGAGAGTTAAAGATTTAAATATTAATAATAAGAAAAATGTGAGAATGTTTCATTGTATCCTTAATTAAAGTTATAGTAACCTTTTTTATAGATACCAGACTCATGAACAAAACCCTCTTATAAAAGAGTAGAGTATTAATCCAACTTATTAACCTGATTATCCTGAGTGCTGGTGACATTACCTAATATGCTTATCAAGCTTATATTATGATTAAAATTATAATAAGATATATCTCAACTAAGCAATAATTATATGGTTATCAATGCCATAAGTATAATCATAATTCATATATAATCTTCATAGACTTGTATAAGTACTTTTTAATTAAAAAGTAAGAAAGGTAATCTTAATAAATATTCAAACATATATTCTAGATACCCTTTATTACATTAAGTATAAGATTACATCAAGAGATTAATAAAATAAATATATCTTGGTCATAAATAATTTTTAATTAACTTAAAGTCTAGTGTATCTCCAAGGTACAAACAAATTGCTAACACCTTTATAACAAATTACACTCATAAATGTAATATATTACCTATATCTTTTTTATCATATCTTTTTAAGAGCTTTTATAGATCAATAAAACTTTAAATATTATAAAAGTAAACAAATTCAATATCTATATTATATTTTCAAAATTATGGTTCTTAGTTTTTTATCCAGGCATCATCAATCCTTTAATTCACAATTTTAAATGATTGGCATTTTAAGATTGAAAAAATTCTAATGGATAAGTTTAACAACACTTAATTCTTATAGAAAATGTTTAAGAATGAAGGTTGAGTTTGCTAGTGCAAATTCATTAATGGTCAGATCCTAAACTTGACAAGCTTATACTTATTTATATTCCTTAGGTAGCAAACCAGCAATTAATTTTTTATGGCATAATTTTCATCAATCTTAACGTCTCTTAAGTATATTTTTGAACACAAAATATTTTAACAATTGTTTTTGTAATAATTATTGTGGTCATTATAGTAAATATTTAATCCATCAGATGCATTAGTTTTAAACTAGTATTATAAGCTTTAGGCAGTTTTTTATAAATATAATATAAAGCAATTCATTAATCTACATTAAATTTTATAATACTCATCTGAAGCTTTCTGTTGAAATAATAAAAATAAATTATAAGCAAGTAATTTTTGGTTTGGAGAGGAGATGAATAAATAATGCAAATAAAAATGTAGATGCACTCAGAAGTTTCAAATATTTGATTTTCATTCCTTTTAAATTTATTATTGAATGATATATGTTGTTAGACATTTAATTTCTCTATTAACGACAATTTTATAGAAACATTTGCCATTAAAGAGACAAATGTTTAGTTGGTTGACTACTTAGACATCATTTTAATGCATGATGCCAGAATGGCTAATTTTCAATTTAAATACTATGCAGTCCTTCTGCACACAATTTAATAATAGACAACAATTTTTTAACATGTCTGTGTATTTATATTTATTGTGAATTAGCAAGGAAAGCTACAGAAAATAATAAATTTCTCAAGAGTGTAAAACATCTTAATATTAGTAGAAAACTTATTTCTGCAATAAGAAAAAAAGATGGAACTATTACTAAAAAGAGGGATGAAATGAAATATGTAGGGAGAGTTTTAATTAGAACTATATAGCAATAAAGAATAAGGAAAACTCTTCTAGAACTACTATATCTTCTAAATTATGCAGAATTTTAAATGAAGAAGAGAAAAACTTCGGGTAATGGTTGAATTATAATTGATACTTTAAAAGAAGCAAATGAAGAAATTGAAAAAATTTTGGCAGATATATTCTATATGTGTAAATGATAAAGGTGTACCAGGTGATTGGAAGAATGCAATATTAATAATAATATTTTAAAAAATGGTAAAGAAGATATTAGACATTATAAACCTATCAGTCTTTTATAAGTTCTATACAAAATTTTTATCAAAATAATTACAACTTATCTACACTGAACTTTGAATTTTAACCAATCAAAAAAACGATCTGGACATGTTTTAGTACAATGGATCATATCCATGTATTGAGAGAATTTATAGAAAGTACCAGTGAATATGAATTGCCATTATGCTTTGGATTTGTAATTATGAAAAGACTTTTGATTTTATAAACATTTTTTCAATAATTAAAGCATTAAATCACCAAGGCATGGATCCACGATATTATCATATTCAGAAGAATATTTATAAAAATGCAATGGTAACTATTAGATTATCTAATGATGCTAAAAAGTTTAACATTGAGAAGAATGTATGACATGGTAACTTCATATTCCCAATTTTTTTTACGAGTTTTGCAAGAAGTATTTTGTGGATTAAAATGGGAAGCTAAGGAAATAAAAGTAAATGGAGATTATTTAAGTCATCTAGATTTTTCAGATAATGCAGTTATTTTTGAAAATAATGCTTTAGAGCTTCATGAAATGTTGCAAGAGTTATCAGATGAAATAGGATTAAAGCTAAATGTTAAAAAGATTAAAGTTATGTTCAATTGATTTTTTCAAAAGAAGAAAATAAAGATTGATAATGATGAATTAGCTGAATAACTACAAATATCTTGGTCAAATTATTATAGATCAAAATATAATGGATGAGATTAATTATAGATTTAAACTTCATTGGAGTGCTTTTGGTAGAAATAGCTTAATATTAAAAAGAAATATGCTTATGTATTTAAAAAGAGTTTTTAATAAATGAGTGATACTTAACAAAAGAGCAGTACAGAGACTTCAGACCTCAAAAAAATATGAAGAGATGCATGTTCAGAGTAGCAGTTAGAGATTGAAAATGAAATACATGGGTGAGGGAACAAACAAGCATTATTGCCATTGAAAGAATTAAAATCCGGCGTAGAGTTGGACTGGACATATTTTTAGAAGAGATGATAATAGGTTGATAGTTGAAATTTTAAACTGAATTTCAAGAGATTGTAAAAGACTTAGAGACCACATGTGAGATGGATGGATGTACAAAAGAAGTGTGCTGGGGTAATATGAAGAATAAAGGCTAGAGATTGGAGAAGGATTGAACTTGGAGAGACCATTCTGCAGTGGATCAGTTATGGCTGAAAATGATGATGGTGTTGATGTTTGTTTACTAATTAATTACAAGTAAACTTTGATTATATCCGTGGATGAAGTGCAGTAAAAATAAACTGAAAAATATTTACATTGACTAAAATATGATTAACATAACTCTCCTGGTTAATATGAAGACTTTTCCTTGAAAAAAGGCTGTTTGACATTTGCTTAAGATTGCACAGGTATGGCAATCTCTAGAGATATTTCATTATTTTTTAAAAAATATATATATAATTACATATTAATGAATATTTTTTTAATTTAAAAATCTGAAGAAGTCCATATTTTTGAATAGGCAGTAAGGTCAAAGTATTTTCGTCCTGCCTCCATATATTTGTTGAATTTAGTCCTTTGCAATCAGTTTCCACATTGTTTATGAGATTACTTCAAGAAAAGTTTTTGAATAATAAAAAACTTGATTTTTTTATAATTTATAATTATTTTTACACAATAATTGTATAATAATTAATAAATATATACGTGATTATATTTTTATTTTATATTGATATATTTTATTTGTTCAAAGTAGGAATTAACAAATTCTAGCATAACTCAAATAAAGTCACAGCTGATAATGGTGGCCATGTCTTGTGACATGATTGTTTAAGTCATTACCAACACTGTGGTAGAATCTTTTGGAGATATTCTAAAAATTATAAAGTAATTTTAATGTGGAATTTTATAGATTTTTTTTAAAGATTTATATTTATTCCTTCATGATTTAAAAATAAATTTTCAAAGACAATTTTGTTGATTTCTGGAATCACACACTTAACTAATTTCCTGTCCACTGATGAATGAAGAAAAAGTCTTCTTTTCATTACATACTCTGTTATTGGTATTTTTTCAATATTTGCAAAGTTCAAATATGATTTTTTAGAATGTTTTTTATTTATAAATATTTTTAACAAATCAAGTTCATTTTATTGAATTTTTATATAGAATAATTGTTTAATACTAAAATAAAATGTTAAATTTATTATAAAAATTGTCATAATTCAAATATCACCTTGCCTAAAGGTTATTTTATTTAAATCACTTTTCTTCATAAATATAGCAATAGTCACAGAAAGATTTATTTATTATTTCATTATGTATAAGGTCCATCAGCTAATGTGGCTTTTTACTTTAGAAATAGCGTAGTAGTTCTATCACTTTAGGTCACTCTTCTATGGCCATGTGTAGTGATATTTCCATATGTTTTTTTTATTGCTAAACACAAATATTGATTTATTAATTTTTAAAAAATCTGAAATGGCCAGTATTTTCCAGGCAATTTGGTAAAGTTTTACCTCCACTCCTTGATAGTTTTTATTTTTTTTTTTGTAATCTGTTTTTACATCATTTATGAGATGTCTTTGAGAAAAAATTTGGAATAACAAAAATATGAATTTATGTAGTTTGTTAAATATTTCTGTTTATTTTCAAACAGTAATTGTATAATTATTTAGATCCAAAAGAATTCATGTACACACTGTTTTTATTTATATATGTTATTTTTAAAAACAGACTTTTATAAATTTGACTATGATGGTAACAAAGTAGTTGCTAATATGACCACATTTTGTGATACTAATCATGTAACATTATTTGTTCTCATTAAAAACTCATTTTTTCAATATTTGCAAAGTTCAAATGTATTTGTAGAATGTTTTTTTCATTTTTTAATTTAAATTTCTAAGAAATCAAGTCCAATTTGTTAAATTTTAATATAGCATAAAGATTTTATACTGACGTCAAACATTGACAAAAATTACCAATATGGCTAACAATAAAAAATATCAACTTGTTAAAGGGTTAATCTAAAATAATCAGTTGCATTTTCATAAAAAAAAAAAAGTTCAAACTTTTACTCAAGTAATTACTAAAACAAAATATTGATGTTATGCCATAGAGTGTATCAAAAATTAATTGACATTGTACATTAATTTACATTTAACAATATATTTTTCTAGTAAAGGTATTAAAATGGCATCTGTAAAATGTTTATTAAAGTCATTGATTTTTTTTTTTTAAAAGAAAACACATACAGCAATTTCTAAATATGATTATTGCACTCTATATTTTTAAGCATGTTAGTGTTTTTTTTTTGTTAATAATATATTATTAATAAATTGTTTATTCAATATATAACTCTTTTTTTAGTTTCAAATTTTTTATTTAAAATTTAACATTTATTGTAAATTTTGTTTATGTGATAATGAATTACATTTTTTGCCATAGGGAACCATTATAACTGTTTGTTTTTATATGAGATTTTTTTTAATTTCAGAGGATCATTTGCCTTTATTGCCTAGGATAATGTTATTTATATAAAATGCAGATTATTTAAAACATTTCTTTATGAATCTGATTTATTTCTATTGAATTTTCATTCTGTAATAAAAATAGATTTTTGAAAAATGTTTTTAATATATTACAGCATTTATATCTAATAAATACTGAATCAGATTTAAAAAGAAAATAGAAAAATTCAAGATAATTTTTAAATTATGTTTTTTTTTAATTGAATTTGTTAAAAATCCTATTTTTACATAACTTAATACATTATAAAAATAAATAAATATTAAATATTCTTTAAAGCTAGTATACCATAAAAAAACAATAAAGCAAATAAAGTACATTAATTATCAAAAAAAAAAAAAAGAAAGAATTTAAATATTTTTCAGTTTATTAATTTTAAATTTATTCATAAATTGTACATTTTTGGTATAGTGATTTTAAAATTAGAATATTTTTATTGTTTTAAAATTAATTTAGATCTATTCATAAAAAGAATATTATAAAGGTATCTACTTGTTATTATTGATAACTTTTTTTTTAATTAATGAAAACAGGAATTTTTTAAGCAGCTAGGTAATCCATGACTTAGATAAAAAAAAATTATGTTTAAAGGTTAGTTTGTTTTTAATACAATAATAAATATTATTTTCATTATAATTTCTTTTCCAATATTTTAATACTACTATTGATAAAGAAGAAAACCAAATTTGAACATGTATACATGTGTGCACACACACACATATATATAAATATTTTTGGGTACAAACCGTGTATTATTTTGCATTACAATCCATTATTTTGACGGACTAGCAACCGCCATTATCAAGATTAACTTTTGAAAGAACAATTGTTAGATCTCAAAGAATAACGTGACTCAGTGCGAGAAGAGAAGTGAGATTCAACTTGAAGTAGTTCAGCATTCACAATATGAGGCTTATCAAAATGTTTATTTCCCTCAGTTTTTTCACCTATTAATTTCAAGTTAGTATTAGATAAAATGATAGGTTTCCACATAGCTGGAATATGTTGTGCTCTGTCAGCCCTATTTAAATCAGTAGGTCTCTTTGATATTTCAATTGACTCTCTCATAGTTCTTAAATCATATCTTTCCAAATTAGCAAATATTTTTGTATTGTCAAAATCAGGTTTGTAACCAATTTCTAAAAAATGGGAAGTAAAAACTGATGTGCTAAATTTTGATTAAAAGCATTTCTATGTTCCTTAATTCTGACATTTATTCGTCTATTAGAATGACCCACATAGCTTCTTGAGACTGCAAACATGGAATTTCATAAACTCCTTGGTGTTCCAAAAATATTCTGTCTTTAGGTTTATATAAAAAATCACCATTTTTTTTTTGCCAGTAGAAAAATTAGTCTTTATATTAACAAGATAGTCTTCTACTGATTTTATCAGTAATCCCTTTAATGTAAGGTAAAATTACTCTATTAAAAGAGGAATTGTCAATTCTATCCTTTTTTTTCTTTTTAGTATTAATGTTATGTAAAACCTTACATATGATGTTTTTATTATAATTATTAGAAAGTAGAATATTTTTTGTAAGTAGAACTTAATATTACAAATTCATCATTTACCCGTGAGAATATTAGAATTATAGATAGATAGATAGATAGATAGATAGATAGATAGATAGATAGATAGATAGATAGATAGATAGATAGATAGATAGATAGATAGATAGATAGATAGATAGATAGATAGATAGATAGATAGGTAGATAGGTAGGTAGGTAGGTAGGTAGGTAGGTAGGTAGGTAGGTAGGTAGGTAGGTAGGTAGGTAGGTAGGTAGGTAGGTAGGTAGGTAGGTAGGTAGGTAGGTAGGTAGGTAGGTAGGTAGGTAGGTAGGTAGGTACGATAGATAGATAGATAGATAGATAGATAGATAGATAGATAGATAGATAGATAGATAGATAGATAGATAGATAGATAGATAGATAGATAGATAGATAGATAGATAGATAGGTGGGTGGGTAGGCAGGCAGGTAGGTAGGTAGGTAGAAGGAAGGAAGAAAGAAAGCAAGCAAGCAACTATAAATATTTTTCTTTTTACAAACTAATATTCAAAAATGTTATTAGTAAAAGTGATGATTTCGATAAAAATAATTGTTTCTTTCAATTTATTCCTGTTTGAATCATTCCATATATTTTTGTTTTTTAATTTTTTTTACAAAATTTAACTACTCGGTCACTTAATTAGTTGAATACGAGTACATTATATATCATTTCTAATTTAAACGACGAATAATATTACACCTTACTTTATTTTTATATAGCTGATATAAAGCAACATATTTTAAGACTGTAGTTTCTAATGAAACTTTTATTAGTATTTAAGCTGTCTGTTATTTTTGTTATTTCTGAATTTGTAATTAGCTTCTTAGTAGTATAGGAATAAACAAAACAACCTTTCAAGCTGTATCTTTTATTTATTTGAAAAACATTTTTAATAAATATTATAAAAACAATCGATCTACTTTTGCTATTGTTTTTGCATTGCCACCTAAGGGAAAATGTATATTTTATAAATATATTTTCTTCATAGGACTGTCAAAGTTAGTCTATAACTTGTATGTATAAAGACAACAGAATCATTTTTTAATATATTTGGAAACACGTTATAAGAAAGTGTTTAACTTTTCTATACATTTAACTATCTGATATATTTTTAAATGACCAAGTAAATTTAATATTGATTTATATAAGATTTTCTAAATTATTTCATTCATAACTTGATAAAGAATTATTGATATTTCTAGAATTTCCAAACTGATTTCAAACTTTTATAACAATCTATTTTGTCTAATTGATTATTAAAAGAATTTTTAAAGATCTAAATTATAATAAAAATAATCTGTTGTAAATAAGATTTTGTTTTATAATAATGAAAGACTTTAGTAATCAACGATCACTCTGGTTTCTAATTTATGACTTTATGTTTATTTGTCCAATATTTTTTTGACATTTTGTCAACAAATTAGTTATTCATCAGTGAAAATAATTTATTTTTTAAAAAAAGTTAATTCTACATACATCAGGAAAAAAGAATTAGAAAAGTAATGCCAACACTATGAAAGAAATGATTTTCATACTAGAGAGTATTAAAATTATCAAAAATGTGTATATTGAACCTGAAACAGCTTTTAAAATAATAATGATGGAATAAAAATGCACTGATTCCAATGAAAATTTTTCTATTGAGATGTTCACATTGTAATATCATGGATCAAATGAAAACTGTTATTTATGTTATTAACAAAAAGCATTTAAAAATTTATAGTATCAGTTTTTTTTCAAAGTTGACTTTTAGTTCAAATTTATATATACAGAATAGTGTATTTAAGAGTTAAATGTGGCAAATTAATATTACATGTATTTTTTTACACTAAATTTTTGATTTTGTACTATCCTTACTTTCTGTTTAAATAATTGTATTGAATAGTAAATTTTTTTTTAAGCTGTGGGCCTGGAATCATTTACCCCTAAATATATGTTTTTCAGTTTACTATTGAGAGCATAGACCATTTACTGAAAGTATTTTTGGAACTACATATATTCATTTAACAGAATTTCATGGTATTTTAATTATTTTTATTAGTCATTCATTCATCTAAAGATCATTCAATAATGGATAATATTTGTGTAGTGTAATTTTTACTATACAGGACTGGTTTTTATCAATTTCTAATACCTTATGGAAGGATGTAATCATAAACATGTGAAAAATATCTATGATCCCAAAGATGCACATTTCATGCTGAACCAGCATTTATCAGTTGGCTCAAACCACAATCTCTTACACATATCATAGTTTTATTGATTATCCGATAATGAATAACATTTGTGATGTAATTTTCACTACACCACTCTCACACAAGGTTGGGATTGGTTTCTATCTGCTTTTAACACCTTGTGGAGGGTTGTAATCATAAACATATGACCAAAGACATGTGAAAAAGATTTATGATCATATATTTATGATTATATCCTCCAAGAGGTGTTAAAAATGGATATAAACCCATCACTACCTTGCATTAGAGTGGTGTAGTGAAAATTACACTGCACAAATATTATTCATTGTTGGATAATCTCTAGTCTAATGAATAACTAATAAAAATCATTAATATATTTCCATTAAGTGATTTATGTGAAAGTTGTGAAGGCAGCATATTTGACACTTAACGATTAAACTTTATGTAAGAGATTGTGGTCTGAGCCAACTGATAAATGCTGGTTCAGTGTGAAATATGCATCTTGGAGGTCATAGATCTTTTTCACATGTCTTTGGTCATATGTTTACGATTACATTTCTCCACAAAGTGTTAAAAATGGATAGAAACCAGTCCTATCTTGTGTGAGAGTAGTGCAATGAAAATTACACTATACAAATATTTTCCATGGTATTTGATTTATTATAGAACCATTTTTATTTATTTTCAAACTACATATTTTTACTTAAGTTATATCAATCATTCAATTAATCTTTTTGTTAGGGCATTATTTATGATTCTTATAATGATATTTTTTGCTTCTAGATGCTTCATATATTTTTATACATAAATTGTTTTTTTTAGTCTTATAATTTAGCTATGTGCATTATATTTTTTACAGAAATGTATAAGTAATATGAGTAATTAATAATTTAAATAAAATAATAGGATTATAATTCATTGATATTAAACTATGAAATTCAGTAATTGGTTTTAAAAAAATAGTAATCAAATTGCTATTCAAAATTTCGATTCTTTTGAAATTTGCTTTTTGTGCGTTAATATCAAATAATGATTTTCAAAACACTTCCTAACCACTAAAATATGTCCTAAGAAATTAAAATATCTTAATTACAATTATTATATTGTTTGGGATATCATTAAGCTCTTAATTATATCTTAATTCTAAAGCATTAAATCAACATACACGCATATATATATATATATATTATAAAATAAATATCTAAGTATGCCTAAGTTAATTGATTATATCAGTGATCATTAAAAAACAGAAATCAGTAAGTAGTCTTTAAATTAAATTTAAAATGAATTAATAGCTAATCTGAATTAATTAGATTGTCATTCAAAGTTAATAAATTAGACTCCCTTTTGAATTAAATTCACGCTACTGGAATATGACATCCTGGTGATGTATAAAATTTATTAATGATGATTATTTAGTTTTTAATATTGAGATATTAAATAAATTGAATTTTTGGGCAAAGTATCATGGTGATGATTAAGTGTCATTATTTGATCGTATTGGGTGATTAGCTCATTAAGACATCGGTTAAAAGTATTTAGTTAACGTAATAGGAATAGTGAAATGAATAATTTTATAATTTGATTTGACTTCTGATCAGATATTTTTATTCGCGCCAATATTAACCCTGATATTAGAGTAAACTATTTCATTATTTCTATTATAATTATTATCTTGAAGGCGCTTTAAATAAATGCAACATTAATTACTTTCATGAGAGAAATATCACTGAGAATAGAATGTAATGAAGAGCTACAGTTAGGCAAAGTATTAGCATCACAAATTGTTACTTTTGCATTTGATTATATTCTCTATGTCATAATGATCAAAACTTCTTATCAATGCTTAAATTCATATAGAGTCAAATATTTTTTCCTAATGTATAGATCCAATGTAATCATAGATTCCCCCCCCCCCTTTATAATTTTGTATTGTAACAACTTTAATGTGAAATTTATTGCTTTGGCTGAATTGAATCAAAGTTCTTTGTAGATATTTTGTAATAAGTTTGATAAAATATATAATATAATCGATAAAGGATTTATGAGTATGTAATAATGATCTTATTTTTCTTCTCTTTTTTTTTCTTCCAAGGAGTAATGTCATTATTGCATATTTTTTATTTAACAATATAACATCATCTATGTTGTTTTTTTTCCACTTTTTATAAATTACTATAATGATTTATTTTCTTCTTGGAGCTCTTGTACTCTTGATAGATTTTATTGCAAGCCTCAATTCGTTCATTAGAATATATACCAAAATAAATGATATTGTCATTTATTGTATTCTGTTATTATGTATTTTTATCAAATTTCTTCACACACTTCCTGATATTATCTCTGCTTTTAATGACTACACAAATCAAAATATTTTATACCTGTTATAGTCCTCCCTTTTCTCAGAAGTGGATTATTCCAGATGCCTCCTTATCTGAACGGATTAAGCATTGTTTGCCACAGGCCAATAGGCTAATGTATAGATAACAACATAGCCAATGATTACTACAGGCCAATAAGCAACGATGCTTGCTGAATCCAAAGGTTTTCAATAAGGTCAGGAATATGGGTATAAATACTCAACCTTTTGTGAAGATCAAGGAAGAACATGTCTAACCTGAACAGATCTCTTTGCATTCTCCCAGGAAGCTCTGCTAACCTAAACAGCAGCAAGTATTCCCATTGATAGCACTACGCTATTTAGATCTACGCAGCTAGGCAAGTCCCACAAAGACCGGACGCTGCTAAGATCACTCTCGGCTCGAGGCAAGCTGTCTTGTACAGTTGGAAGAGTCATAGACCCTACCAGTGAGGCAAGCCATCAGGTGTGGCTGGAAGCAGCAAGCAGAACACAGAGTTACGTTAAACTCCAAGATTCAACTTGTAAATATTCATTTGTGTATATTGTATTGTATATATTTGTACATAATAAATATAATAATTGCAATACTTGTTTCAGTATTATTTTACATTATTTACTGTTGGTTGAGTCTGTAATCCAGATCAAACACAACAGATTTGGCGCAGTTTGACAAAAGATTTTTTTTTCCCCATGGCCGGAAAAAGAAAAAACTTGGAAAACGTTAATACGCAAGTGCGCAATTATATAGACACTCATAAATTACGAAGCTGTGATTACTAAATCACACTTAAATACTGTCCAAGTGAAATATGTATTTATTAAACAGTGATTTTTAAAATCACTTATTTCTGGAAAAATAAGTAAAATACATGAATAGTATTTACTAAACAGCCATTGTCAAAATCACTTATATCTGGTAGGAAACATAAAGTGATCACAAACACGATTGGTGCTTCATAAACCAATCAAAATTGGCCTTGCCAAAAAAGACAGAAGCTCACCCTAGCAGAGTAAAAAATCTGTCGAACATAATTGTATCGAGTGGTTACTCAGAAAATACAGAAAAAATATTTTTCTCACGTGATAACAGAGAAAAATAAAATAAAAAAATGGCTAATATAATTGGCTCGATGGAAGCTTTTGATCCAGGGTTCCCTGAGAACTGGTCAACCTACAAAGAGCGCCTAATTTTTTCTATGCAGGCCAATCAGATTAAAAAGTCTGAAATAAAATTAGCAATGCTGATAACTATAATCGGGTCGCAAACATATAATATTTTAAAATCTCAAATCGGGTAAGAAACACTGGCCGACTTGAATTTTGAGAAAGCTTTGGCGATTCTCACAGAATATTTTTCCCCCAAACCACTAACAATAATGCAGAGATATTATTTGCAGTGGATGAAAAAGCTAGAGAATTCGCAACATGAATCAGAACATTAGCACTTACATGCGAGTTTAAAGAGTTCTTAAATGAAACACTATGCGATCGTTTCATTTGTGGCATGAACAATCATAATTTAAGACTGAAACTATTAATGACACCAGATGTAGACTTTGAAAAGGCTGTAGCTCAAGTTATAGTGTGTCAAGCAATGCCATTACAAAAAATAAATTATACTGTTCAAAAAGTTGAACAGAAGGCTGAGTCTGACAAACACTCAGTTAGATCAACAACAACGAGTGTAAAGCATTGTTATAGATGCGATGAACCGATCCACGTGCAAACATAATGTCCACATCTCCATTCTGTGTGCTCATTTTGCAAGCGAGTTGGTCATATAAGAGCGGCTTGTCTAAACTTAAAAAGACAAACAGCCAATATGAGAATGGAAAAAACCATTCCATAAAACAACAAAGGCAACTATAAGAAAAATAAACAAGTTGCCAGCATAAATCACATTAAAGACAATCAGTCTGGATTTATACATAGTATAATGATTAATCATACGCCAGTGAGAATGGAACTAGACACAGAGTCTGCACTGTCTATTGTTTCAAAAAAGACTTGGGCTATCATTAACAAAAATAATAAATATAATCTGCATCCTAGCACTAGGACTATAACAGATTATCAGGGTAAAAAAATAAAACTCTTGGGTCAGACAAGAGTTAAAATAACCATGCCTAACAAAACTAGACACCTACCACTGGTAGTGACATCAGGTGATCACAGCAACTTGTTAGGCTGTGACTGGTTCAGTCACTTAGGCTTTGCAGTGTCAAAGGTGAACCAGATCACAACATTAGCTAAATTAAAGGCTAGTTACCCTGAAGTGGTCAAAAAAGATCTAGGTCAGTATCTAGGGCCATCAATTCCATTATCACTGAATAAAGAGATAAAACCAGCAGTCAACAAAAAGCTGATAACAAAAATGAATATGAGAAATTGGAACACCAGGATTGCCAGAACACGACTAGCTTTGCAGACTAAAGTGCTATGCAGAATGTATAGAGGACTCACTAAATGGATTCCAGCAGTCGTGATCCAACAGAAAGGACTCCACACCCTTATAGTCAAAACAGCAGATGGATGTCAACATAATCGCCATCGAAAGCAACTTAGACTATATTATACTGATGCAACCACAAGGAATGAAGCTACAGAGACATGCAGTACAAGCAAGGATGACCAACAAACCGAAGACAGCAGCAAACCAGCACCGAAGCACGTTAGTCATCCTCCAGCACACCTGCATAACTGTTCTCTAGGCTAAATTTTAGCCAGAGGGAGGGTTGTTATAGTCCTCCCTTCTCTCAAGTGGACTATTCTAGATGCCTCCTTATCTGAATGGATTAAGTATTGTTTGCCACAGGCCAATAGGCTAATGTATAGATAACAACATAGCCAATGATTACTACAGGCCAATAAGCAACAATGCTTGCTGAATCCAAAGGTTTTCAATAAGGTCAGGGATCTGGGTACAAATAGTCAACCTTTTGTAAGAATCAAGGAAGAACGTGTCTAACCTGAACAGACTCTTTGCATTCTCCCAGGGAAGCTCTGCTAACCTAAACAGCAGCAAATATTCCCATTGATAGCACTACACTATTTAGATCTACACAGCTAGGCAAGTCCCACAGAGACCGGACGCTGCTAAGATCACTCTTGGCTCGAGGCAAGCTGTCTTGTACAGCTGGAAGTCGTAGACCCTACCCGTGAGGCAAGCCATCATGTATGGCTGGAAGCAGCAGGCAGAACACAGAGTTACATTAAACTCCAAGATTCAACTTGTAAATATTCATTTGTGTATATTGTATTGTATATATTTGTACATAGTAAATATAATAATTGTAATACTTGTTTCAATATTATTTTACATTATTTACTGTTGGTTGGGTCTGTAATCCAGACCAAACCCAACAATACCTTTATTCTTTTTTTTTTTTTTTTTTACATCTTCTCTTGCTATTCAATGATTATATTTTTTGTCTTGGATGATTTTCTGTATCAGTTCAAAGAATTTTACTTTCCCACTATTTATAAATAGATAATTTTTTACAAGTAGCTACACTATTTTAATAGAAAATGTATTGTTGTTTGTTTTTCTATTTGTTAAGCTGTTTTTATCAAGTTGTGTTTTATGCGTTTTAATCTTTTAAATCTTAATATTTTAAAATGATTTATAAATTTTACCTCAATAATCTGACTACTTTTGAAAATTGGAAATTGCTATTACTTCTTTTTTTTTTATCTGCAATTTCTATCTATTTTATATTATACATATTTATGTCTTACTAATTGATTATTATTTCATGTTTTAGTTCTATTAAACATATTACAGTTTTTAAATATATATTTTCTGATAAAATACAATTCATTTCTGTTGAAACATTCTTAAAAATAATAATAAAATACAGTTATTTCCTTCCAGAAATTTCAATAAATCTTTACCCACCCACCGTCTTTTGTTTTTATATATAAATTTGTGCACTACAGTTTCATCTTTCAGTTATTTTTCAGTCCTAATATTAAAATCAATAACAGTTTTAAAATATATTTTTTTCCATCTATATAAAAATTCTCTACTTCTTTTTCACAATAAGAATTTAACGTAAACCCGAATTATCTGCATTTTATATCTACCATTAACATGATTGCTCCATCTTAATAACATTCTTCTATCTTTTATTTATAATCAGTCCACTCATATTTTCCATATTTGCATACTTTTCGCAAACCACTTGACAACTATTTGTTCCGTTATTTTTTAATTCACAATGTCTGACAATGGCTCATTTGATGCTTGACAAATCCTTCTTCTTTTGAAAATGATATATTATAGATGACCACATAAAACGTCAGCATCGATGTACATCTTAAATTTGAATCTCATAGATTCTTTACGACATTTGTTAAATAATAGAATGGTTTATTGCTTTGAAATTCATAAAAAGTTTGTACCCTACACAGTCAGCCACAATTCAAGGTCTTTGAGCTATAAAATTTGCCATGCTAACATTGTACTAAATCACTTAGAGCAGTACTCTCTGTTGTTAGCCATCATTTTTTTGTGATTTTAGAGCATCTCGGAATGAAAGTCATAATTTAATTTTATCAATCACAATTATAAGTAATGAAATTAATATATATATGTAATTATATACCTTTAATATTTGCATTTAAGAAAATCCAACTTAAATCACATCAGGAGGTGCCAGTCTCAAAACCTAAGATTAAAACAAGTCATCTCACCATGTTGTTTCATACATATTGGTGAGCATCCTGCTATTGTTTATTTATCACGAGAATAATTACAATCGTTAAGACAAAGAACGCAAGAGCATATGGAGTCGCTCCTCTGTTTCTTTAACATATTTGTGAAATAATACCTCCTTTCAGTTATAGCAAACTTTTATTTGTATCCGTATTAATTTAATAAAGACATAATTACTGTATTATGATTGTATTGGTCAAAAATTAAAAGTAAGTACAATTGTGAGGATAGGAATTGTTACTTGCCATTCTGATTTTTAAAAAAAAAAAAAAACATATATCGTTGAAAAGTAAACATGTATTTGTTGTTTAAAAATTAATTTTAATAAAGATAATGTTATAACAGTGACTTATCTTTTATTTTTGTTTTGTTCGTTTGTTTCCTGTCTTCATTGATGTTGCTTTGAATTTACAGTGCTTCTATTCTTCGAAAATTTATTTGGAAACTCTTCGTCATTAATTTTTCTTCCATGATTTTATTTTGCTTTTATAGAATATTGGATAAATTGAAGGAAAGGGGAAGGATATCGTTTTTGCCCAGAGGCAGTAGGATGTGAGCAGGTGTAATAGTAAGTAGAGCATTGTATTTAGCTGGAGAAGAGGAATGAAAACACAACACAGTTATAAGTCTTTATATTTTGTAAACTGATAGCTAGTCAAAACCAAACTTTTTTTTTAAATGTTTGATATAACGATAATATTAATAAAAAGGAAATGCTTTAAAAGTATTTTAACTACATTATAAAATGTATTCTCTTTTAAAAACTAAAAAAAAATTCATGCTTTGTTTAATATATATTATACACATATACATATAGTATCTTGTCTTTACTGTGTTAATTAAGCTAAACAGAAAACCGCAATTAATTTATCTAGTCCCATGTTCTTTATTTCTATTATCTTTTATTAAAATAATTACAAATTCTGTTTGTATTAATTATTAATCAGCAGTTAGATGATTAGAATAGCTTAATACATAAGGCCCTACTTCGTTTTATCTTTTGTCTATTTACTTAGATTTTATTTATTCGAATACATGATTTGTTGGTCTCTTCCATGCTCCTCTATTTTCATCTAGTTCTTGATTCTCCAATTTCTTAATGTGTCATAATCATAACCTTGTCATTTTTAAGAGTTTATTCTTTCATATATATATATATATATCATTGTTTTTCCCATTTAACTCTTTTTTTTAGGGAAAGAAGTACCTTAGTCTGTATTTTAAGATAATAATTCTAGTGACTTCTATACCAACAATCACAGTGTCTGTGATAGGGTATTCCAAAATTGACAGATCGGATTTATTCTTCAGAAAGAAAAAAGTTTTGGTTCTTAAACTAAAGGAAATTGTGAATAATGGGATAAAGAGAATCATGTTAAGTAGCAAATGCTTAAAGCATCATTTTGCTAACATTGACTGATAAAACATAGACATCTTATCTGCTGTATGATCTCCAACATGTCTATTAAAATTCTTAGTTTTGGCTCACATAAAATGATAACTAAATCTATTATTTTGGAACTGTAAAAGTTGCACTGCTAAAATTATTTGAAAATATATTATAAACTTCAATTAAAAAACAATAATTATACATTTATGTCGAATATAGTTTAACCACTTTTATAATATTTCATGCTCTCATCTTAATTATAATAGTATTTTGTGCAATTTCACATCTTTAAATTAAAAAATATATTGTAATCATGCCTTTATAGTATTTTAATGTATATATACATTGTAACAGTACAGAAAATAGGGGGTTAACAAAGGAGAATCTGGGGTTACAAGGTCCTACAATTCAGTAACCATTTGTAACAGTACACTCCATTAGGGCTGAATTGTACAAAGATGGGAAACCATTATTATCCCCAAATAATTGAAATATAAAATTAAATATAAAAGGAATGAGCATGAGAGATCAGCACAGAAGTAACTATTAAGTTCACCGGCATTACACAAAAGTAATAACCATTTCTTCATTATAAATGATCAACAATAAAAAATAAATCAGCAGTCAATTTTGTGACTGTATTTGAAAGTAGTCTACTGATAGACCAGGCTAATTATTTAGCCATTGCCAAACCTAGGGCAGGAACAAAAACAATAACTATCTGGATATACTTAGGTGCAACTCTATCAAAATACAACAATAAATCAAATAATGCTGAGATATTAATGTCATTCTGACCATCATCAATGTTCTGGTCACTTAGTATTATTAATGTATTGTAATGGTCAAATATGTATAATTTGCTAACAAGACTGGAAGACCAAGCAGGCACTTTCAACCAGCATGCATACGGGGGTCGCTACCCGCATGATCCTACTTTGAACCCCAGCCTATGCTTTCTGATCTCTACTACATAATTAACACCCTTGTCATCACACAGCTTCCTCATTTCATATAGTTCTACTCAGTTCAGGGATATGCAGACTCTTAACTATTATTTAAACTTAATTATATGATTCTGACCAGCAATGAAAAGGACAAAATTACATAAATTAATGTTTATTAATAATTAATATATCAACAAAGTGGCTTCCTTATGCACACACTAAGGTTAGAAGCTGTTTACTGGACTCTACAAATATATATAGAATTGTGGATGATGACAGTAATATGCATAACTAATAAAAATAAGGGTGTGATCTTATTTGCCCACAAGGTAATAACAAGAATATTTATCACATCATTATAGGTCAAATTAATTATATTTCTTTATCTAGTTTATTATTTCTAGAGACCTTTTAGTATCTGAGGTAGACATACTGTACATAGGGTTATGGCTAGATGCATAGGCATATACACAATAAGAGAAAAGTAATGGACTGCATTAATTATGTGCAGATTAATGGCTGTTGAGCAGTGGGATCAGCTTTGTGATCAGGATATATGATTCATGGAATGAATATAGATGTCCTAGGTTATAGGGGTGTTCCTGCTTCTAACCATAGATGCATTATATGAGGAAAGTATATGTATGTGATGCACTAGGATTTTGGGGCCAGGATCTGCTGTCCTACAACTCTATCTAATCTTATGATAATATTTATATATTTTAATTATTTATGAAGACTCACTGGGCATATATATATATATTATAAGGCTTCTTACATAGGTATGAGTAATCGTCGCATCAGTGTTTGGAGAGATGAGCATGCTAATGCAGTTAAACAACATTCATCATCATCAGCACTCTCACTCCATACTATGGATTCAGATCATAAAATTAATTTTTCTAGTACCAGGATCATATCCAGATGTGATAATCTATACCAGTGCAAAATTAAAGAAGCCATTGAGATTCTTAAAAGGCCAGATTGTATCAATAAGTGAGATGATACAAGCAAACTTTCTCCTATTTGGAAAGATTTTTTTAAAAAAACATTCTTAATTTAACATTTTTGCTATCGGTGGAACTTTAACGTTTTTTTCAAATCAGTGATTGTAGCGCTTCTACAACCGTCTTTCTACTTTTTATTACTCAGTGGATGACTTGTGTTACCAAGTTGAAACGTCAGTATTTTAAAATATTTTAACACGGATGAACCCGCAAAATATGTCTTTTATATATGGAACCTGTGTAAATCTTCGTATCAACATATATATTTATATATCAGGCTCTGGATGCTCTGCATAAACTAATATGAGTGAATCATATTATAATTTAACAAAATATTTGAGATAGCCCCTGACAGTTCACATCTCTTATGCAGTATGCAATAATGGAAAAAATAAAATATATTAATCTTTTGAGCACTGATTATATAATTGGCCAACTCACAACTTTAACAAAATCAATTGTTAAAATAGATTCATCTTTTAATAATATAAATACGTTAGTTTCATTTGTAAAAAGTATATTAATAATTTGTCAGATTATGAAAGTAAACGAAAGTCTTTTCAAAAATAAAATTTGATTTATAATTTAAAAAATATTCAATTGCGGTGAAATTAAAGTAACACTATTTTGACCAACCAAAAACATTTCTGACGTAATCATTTTTTTTCACTTTTACATTACGATAAATATGTAGCAATAAATAAATAATTCTTGGTAACATCTTAACTATTTTTCTAAAATAATTTGATTTTTTAGTATTATTTTATCAATAATAATTTGTAATTCAATTCAAATATTGTTTTAAATGTTGTAAACATTCGTTTATCATTTTCGAAATAAAACACAAAACGAACTAACTTTTTATTTTTTGGCAGCCATATTTCTTCTTGACAGAATTCTGACAGCCAATAAGATTCAAGAAAAGGTGGTGAGAAGGCGGTGCTTTGGTTTTGTTTGACATATATGGTCATTTTTATTGATTTTTTACTTGTAAAATAATTCTGAAGAGGGCATCATCTTACAGAACTTTTGATTTTCTTTTCAATGACGTATAATATATATACGAAAATGTGATTTGTTAACATAGTGCAAAAATTCTACGCTACACAGAACTTACACCATCTAAGTAGCAGAGAGCCACCCATAGTACTATAAGTTTGAACATAGTTTATTGTTCCATACAATCTACTTAAACAACGATCTGATGTGACATTAGTAAACATTTCTTTAGGCATGGTGGTCAGGGATATTGCATGAGATTCAGTGATTTTATTTTTCGAGTTAGCCAATAATAACACAATATTAATTAAACACTTATATTTACAGAATTTCCAGGAAACATTATATAAAATGGGTGTAATAAATAAAACGTAACTGCAGACGTATAGTTTGAAATTATTTATTGAAACATTTTAATAATAAATCATTTACTGCTAATATTGGTTAATATTTAGTGAGTAACGGAATTTTCCTATACTGTTATCTTAAGAAATACATTTATTTATTTAGTAACATTTATAATGAAATCACTTTACAAAATAATACTTTATGGCTTAAGACCTCAGGAGCGTATTTCCAATAATTATAAAAGTTACAAAGAGAACACATTTATTTGATGACGTAATCTAGCTACCTAAAAATTCTTCGAGCAAGTATTTAAGGCATGCCTTTTTAAAGATTTATACCTTTTGCATGCAAGAATCTAAAGTAAGATTTATATGAGCAGCAGCAGACATATATTTATTTAATTAAAGATATTTACTAATAACTAGGGGCAAACATTTATTTCAGAGTGAATTGTCACTAATGCAGGGATGCGAGGTTATACATAGAATAATAAAGTTAATAAAAGAAACCACGTCGGTATGTTCTAGAAAGGCGATAAGAAATGGCAGTATAGCTTTGAAACTGGCAAAGCCATGAATGAGCTATAGATACGAGGCTGGCGTTTGCCCTGAGGTCCGAAGGAGGTAAGGTGCCTACTTAAGCATAGACCAGGGACAAGCGGCCTGGTGCCGCGATTGCTCTGCTGGCGCTGCATATTGATGCTCGTCAAGCCTCACACGAGAGCATTCATTATGTCTGGCTTGCGTAGGACGACTGGGAGTTAATTTCAACCCCATAGAATCCGGAATATTCAAGGCTTGTAATAGGTCATCCCGCCTCTAAAATGCGTAACACATGTATAATGTACAGAGCAGATTCTGTTAAGACTTAAATATATTTTTATAACTCGGACCCTCACATTATCAACATTTAATGACAACGTTTGCGACTCTCAAAGAAATGCAAATTTTGCGGAATTATTAATTACAAATTTAATAAAATATAAAAAACAATACATAAATTGGGTGATTATTATAACTAATACGTCCAGCCATTTGTTAAGAACACTAGGACCCCTGTATTACAATAAACGAAGCACTGAATGCGTGTCGATTTAGATAAGAAAATATTAAGTTATTTGTAGAAAATATTAATGTTGAAAATTTGACATGTGCATCCACTGTTTCGGGGTTTTCGATCATAGATTTTATGCTCAGAAAATTATGAGCATGCGATAATTATATGATAAAATGGAGATTTTGAAAATACACACCCACGAAAGATAAGAGTTAGGCCAGGCTAGATTATTAAAGAACTTTTACATTAAAAATTAATAATTAAGTTTATAGCATTACAAACGAGACTTAGCGGTTTATAGTTTATAAGTTAGATAAAGAATGAATAAGCTATAGTAGGGATATTAGTAGCAAGTACTCTAGAGAATTTGGGCACAGGTACCTGTTTATGAGAAG